>JAYRBT010000043.1:1214344-1250232 GCA_036023395.1 Myiotriccus ornatus
GGTGCTGCATCCCTGAATCCCTGGCCCTGCCGGATCTTCTCCCCAAACACAGGGCTGTCACCCAGGATGGCCATCCCGTAGGAAACGTAAATCTCACTTTCAACCACCTTGTTTTTCTCTCCTCTTTTCCCTCTGAGGCGATTTGGCCCCACAAACATTGTCACAGGTACCTGCCCCACCTTGAAGCCCCAGAGCGCACCAGGATTGTCCCTGGAGCTGGACACCAGCAGCTGGCACAGCCCTGCTGCCTCCTGGCTGCCAGCTAAGGAATATCCCGATGGATCAGGGGGGAAACGGGGCTGTTTGGCCGCGGCAGTGCCTGGCTGGGCTCTCGGCCATGGAGCGGCATCCGGCGGCCTCACCATCTGCTCCGCGCTGGAAACATGTGGGGACAAAGCGAGTGTCACTTGTGCTAATTCTCCAAGACAGTGGCAACTGGTTTATTGTCCTTTGGAGAGCTGGCACGTGGCCCTGTGTCTCCCTTCCCATCCCCAAAAGTGGGTACTGCTGCCCTGGAGCATCACTGAGTGCACCCACTCCTTCCCCTGCGCCCCACGGGGATGTGTCACTGTCCCCACTGGCTGGAAGCACTGTGGCCTAGCTGGAAAACATCTTTCCTTTTGTTAAGAATGTAGACCCAGAATATTTTCAGCTCTTTTGTCATTTGTTTGGTGTTATTTTTTAAAAAACCTCAGTTTGTAGCAGGTTTCTTACCTCTGGGAAGGTGTCAGGAGGGGCCCCCAAACCTCCATGGGGATGGGGACAGGGACACGTGGGACCCCATCAGTGACTGGAGACGTGGAGATTGGAGGGTGACAGTGACTCCAGCCCTAATAAATCATGGTGACACAGTTACAAGGGGCCACATCACATCTCAGCAGCTGCCTAATTAAAACCGGGAATAAAACAAGGCAAGAAAATAACTTAATTTGGGTGTCTTTGCCTTGCTCACACTGGGGCAGTTCTCCCTGTGGGGAAGGGTTTATTCCATCTTAATTAGGCTCCAGGTTTGGAACAGGGATGGGGACAAGCCACTGCTGTGGTGGCCTCACTGCTCGGGGACACTGTGACCCTACAGACGGGGCTGGTGGTCCCAGGGTTGTTTTTCCCATCCCTTCTTCTCTCCCTTTTTAATCACAGCTTCAAACAGGACCAAAAGTGGAGGCTCTTTATAGTCCTGCCAGGACCCTGGTGTGTCACCAGCAGGTTTTTGGGGAGTGGGATGCTCACAGCTCTGGCTGAATGGGTGGAGCTGGCACAGGGCCTGGGGACATCCTGACACAGAATTTGGGGGTGTTGTGGCACAGGGATGTCACAGCCCAGGGCTCAGGGACCTGGTGGCACAGGAAAGGCTTGGGCAAAGGCTCTCCCACTGTGGCTGGGGGCTGCTCTCCCCCTGCCCACCTCGTGCCTCCCGTGTCCCACAGTCTGTCCCTCACCCCTGTGCCCTGAGGGACCACAGACACCTGCTGGGTGGGGGTCCTGGGGCCTGTCACCCCCCCAGAGCCGGTGGCTGAGGTGCCCTGTCCTGCCCCACACTGGGAAGGAACTGGATTAAAATGCAAATTCCTGCCTGGCTTTGCCGGTTCTCATCCGACTTGTTCTACAAATTCCCAGTGATAGAAGAAACATTTCCATAATGGGCCTCTGGGGAATAGCTGGAAAAGGAGCCCAAACAACCCTGATCAGCCCATTCTACCACAATTATCTCCTGCTTTTCTTCTCCCAAGGAAAATTAAACCATCAGTGGGATCGGGGAGCCGGAGGGAGCGGCGGGGGCAGCGGCAGAGCCCCTGGTGTCACCCCCTGCAACTCCCTGTGCCCCCCCAGCACAGTTTCCTCATTGCCCTGGGAAGTGGAGGGTAAAGCCACCCAAACTCTCTCAAAAGGAAACGTGGGATCTATCTCAGGAGGAGCAGAGAAGGGAGATGGGAAGTGACGGCCTCTCTGCAGCGAGGAGAACACAAACCCTTTGATGTGGCACTGTGGAAAGGGAATGAAAGGCTCCTGTTTTATTCCAGGGAGACAATCCAGCCCTGCCCTTCCGATCCCCATTTTGTGACGAAAGCTTTGGGGCAGCTTTGGAGAGGAGAATTCCAGGGATGTGGAATTCCTCTGCCGATGGATGGGGCACTCCTGGCGTGTCCCCAGCTGTCCCTGCAGCTCCTGGCAGGGTCCTGCAGCTCCCAGCATCTCATGGCTCATCCCAGCATCTCCCAGCATCTCCTGGCATGACACAGCATTTCCCAACATCTCCCAGCACTGGCTGGCATATCCCAACATCTTGGCATATCCCAGCACCCTGGCACATCCCAGCATCTCCTGACATCTTCCAGAATCTCCTGGCACATCACAGCATCTCCTGGCATAACCTGGCGTGTCCCAGCATGTCCCAGCATGTCCCAACATGTCCCATCATCTCCTGGCACATGCCAGTATCTCCCATTATCTCCTCCCGGCTTCTCCCAGCACCTTCTGGCGTGTCCCAGCGTCTTCCAGCATTTCCCATCGTGTTCCGGGGGTACCAGGACAGTTCCCACTGCCCAGCCAGGCCCCAGGGCTCCCGCAGGGCTCCCTTTACAGCACTTCAGTTTTGGGGTGCCGGGAATGAACGCAGGCCACCGCTGCTGATCCCAGCCAGCAGCTCCGGAAAACCTCCAGGAATTGTCCTCAGACTCGGGTGATTTTCGGCTGGTTTGGAGCAGAGCCACGAGCGCGAGGTCTGAGGCGCTCGAACGCGCACATTTTCCGTGCAGATCATTCCCTAATTAAACCGCATCCCGAGTGGCTCCGGGAGAGCTGGGAGAGCCAGGAAGGCGACAGCTCCCGGGAGTGTGGGATGTCCCCTGCCAGCCCCTCCCTGCCCCATGCCAAGCCTGGAGCTGGTCCAGGCTCTGTGATGGAAAACCAGGATCCAGCAGCCGTGACCGTGCGAGGAGGAGTCAGGGATGAAGCAGAGCCAGCCCTGAGCCCTCCCCCAGCTGGAAAATCCCCTCTAGTTTCCATCTTTCCCGTTAATACAGGGAACATCATTGGCTGCTCCAGGTGGGCAACTTGGAGCCACCCTGGAAATTAAACATCCACACGACATCATCTTCCCACCACTCCGTGGTGGGAAGATGATGTTGTGTGGATGTTTAATTTAAACAAATCTTGTTTAAATTAAATATTTAATTTAACAGGCTCAGGTTTTGTGGGTGCCCTGATCACCCAGGAGGGGATGGCGTGGCTGCAAGCCCCGGGTGTCCCCATCCCTGTCCCCTGCCCCACACATGGCCAACCTGAGCTCCCTGGAGCCGCAGACCCCCACGGGACTCTCCCTCTCCCACCCACCCCTTCCCGAGGGCCCTGCCATGACCCTGGCTGTGCAGGGACACTGCCCTGCTGGAGATGCCACCAGGCCACCCCGTCTCTCCCGGCAGGGCAGGGACAGGGGTCAGGTGAGGGACAGCACGTCCCTGGGCTGCACGGAGCATCATCCGCAGCCGCCGGCGCGGAGACGGGCACAGGGAGGAAGGGGCTGCACGGGAGGAGTATTTTTAGCTTTCTCATTAACTGAGTCCTTTCAAATTAGCCTTCTATTAACCTCAAAGCGGAATGAAAGCGCTGGAAAGCAAGCGTGGGATTTTTTTTTCCCCCCCTTCCCTTTCAGGGCTTAAGGCTCCTGCGGAATATCAAGGTTTTCCTGATTAACGTCACGTCTGCCTTGAAGCTCTAACGAAGGGAAGTTGTGTCACGGGGAGCTTGTGGGGAGAGCTGGGCCGGTGTCAGCGGGGACGAGGCAGCACCTGGTCCGTGGGGGACCCTCCAGGTATTGGCCACCTCCACGTGGTCCTGGAGGTGCCTGAGGACAGGGAGACACATTAAATAATGGAAACCAAATGCAGTGAGGGCTGGAAGCCGCCTGGGTATTTCCCTGTTGGCCCTGGCTCTCTCTGTCCCCTCACTGGGATTTTTCCTGCAGCCTGTGCTGCTGCCCCTGGGTTTTGGGGGGTGCACGTGGCTGGCTTGGGGCTGAAATCCCCTGTCTGGGCACTGCCAGGCAACCAGGAGAGATGGTTTTACACCCCTCTGGCTCCATTTTTGGTGCACTCCAGGATGTTCCTGGGGGGTTCGGGGTGGAGATGGGAGGAGGGAGATGGAGGGATGGAGATGAAGAGATGGAGATGGAAGGGGGATGGAGATGCAGCTGAGGATGGAGAGAGAAAGGAGACAGAGGAGGGATGGAGCAGAGCCCAGGGCAGGACCACCACCATGTGCAGCCTCTGCTGTTCCTCTTCTCCCTGCCATGTGTGGAGCTGCTCCAAGCCCAAGGGACCATCCCAGCCCCAAGACTACCTACAGAGCCAGAGCAGAGACCCAAGGCACAGGGATGCTCCAGCTCCTTCCCAGTCCCGTGGGATCCCCAAAATCCTCCCTGTCCCTGGCATTCCAGGACCCAACGCTTCTCTGAGCCTCCTCGGAACGGCGACGCGGCCGCGTGTGCAGCTCCCTGCACACACACCCAGGGCTGATTTCCATTAAGTGGAAAGCAGAAATAACGGGAACATCAAAGGGAAATTGGAAAGACAGAAGGAAAAAAAAAAAAAACCAAAAAACACGGGGGAGACGGAGGAGAAGAAAGGAAAGAAGCTGCTCCGCGCCGGCGCCCGTCCTGCAAATTGGAAGAGCTGCTCGGAGGTGTCCACAGGCGACCTGCCAAATCAATTGATTTCATCTGTGGGCAGAGAGGCCTTTTTTTATTTCACACCAATTTTCACGGGCAGTGTTGGATAAAAATGGCAGAGACATCGGGAAGGGAGAGCGGGGGGGCGGAGGGGGGGCTGTCTGGTGACAAAAAGAGATAGAGGGAGGGAAAAGCTGCTGCCAGGACGTGCCTGGGGATGGTGTCCCACTGTCCCCCGCTGTCCCCTGCTGCCCACCTCATCTCCGGTCCTCCACCACTCTCCCCTGGGGACCCAGCGCTGGGCATTCGCGTCCCCCTCCCCACCTGGGGCACAGGAATGAGGGCAAATCCCCAAATCCCGGCGGTTTTCCCGAGGTGCGGCGGGAGCCGTCCCTGCTCCGCTCTCTCCCACGCGCAGCCGGAGACTCAGGCAGAGAAAAATACCCGCTGACATCAAGGTTATGTAGTCCTGGGCTGACAAGATGGATTATCTCCCGCAATCCATCATTTCCCTGGCTCCTATTGCAGTTTTCCTTTTGCTCTTTTTCTTCCCCCTTTTTCTTTCCCTTCCTTTTCTTTTTTTTTTTTATTTATTTTTTTTTTATGAGCAGCAAACGTTTTTAGCAACCGTAATAGCCACTGCGAGCGGCTGGAGGCAGGAATGGGAATCCATCATTTATTTGGCTGGGTCGGATAATAAGTAAGCTCAGACCTAAATCCCATGACCTTGAGAATTAAATAATAACAATAATAACACTAATGAAAGCCCACGTAACTCCCCACTCACAGCAGCCCCTCTCCCGCCTTGGCAGGTGGAAAAGGGCTGGGCTTTTTTTTTTCCAGCAGTGAGGGCTGTGAGAGCTCCCATGGAAACGCCGTGGATGAAGGGCTGGGGGGTTTGTCCTCCCTCCCTCTCCCTGCCCTTCCCCAGCCCCCCTGGCGGCTCGGTGGCACTGCAGCAGGGCTGCTCCGGGCTGTGGGGACTGGGGGGGGTGAGACATTCCCCTCTGGAAGTGTTTCATTTTGGCATCTCCCAACGAATATTTCCCGACTCCTTATCACACACTGGCTTTTTGCTTTGAAAGCCAAAATCTCCAGCCTGTGACAAACCCCTGGCGACTGGGAGTCAAAACATTCCCCCTGCCTTGATACCCTTCTCTCCTGGTGCTGCTACAGCAGGAATTCCCCTTTTCCTCCCCTTTCCCCATGGATTTAGATCCCAGGATGATGCTGGGCTGGGGCTGATCCCCAACAGTTGAACTTGCTGATCCTTATGGATCCCTTCGCACTGGAGCTGTTCCACAGTCTCATGGCACACTCAGGGCATGGTGGGGCCAGAACCAGCCCAGCAGTGCAGAAAACTGGGGGGAAAGTCAATTTATCACTTAAATATGGGAATAATCCTGTTAGTGTGACTCTGTGCCAGCAGCTCTGATGGAGTGCAGGAGTGGCAGGGATTGGTGGCACTGGGCATCCCTGGTGTGGCAGGGGTGGCACATCCCCCCGACCATGCTGGTGCCACACAGAGTGAGCAGATGGAAAGGTGAGGGTAATTCCCACCCCTCCCACCCAGCCTGGTGCGGGAACCCTCTGGAGGGGCTGGAACTGGGACAGGAGGATGAATGTCACAGGGGTGACATGGGGACAGTGGCTAACAGGGACTGGGCCCTGGTGAGACACAAATGAGCTTCAGGGAACCTTTGCAGAGGAAAACATAAATTTGGGGAAGGCAGGAGTTTTCCTTTTGCCCGGGAGCAACACCAGCAGTTAGCAGTGATGGAGCACAGCCCCTGACAAGGGGTTTAGTCCCTCTGGTGGGAAGGAGGTCTCCAGGGGCTAAATCCTGAGGGAGTTCAGGGTGTCAGATCAGCCCCATGTACCCCCAGGGCTGGCTGGGGACCCTCAGCTGCTGCCAGGGATGGCTGGACCTTCCTCTGTTCCCTGCAGCTCCTCCCACCACTGAAGCCATTAAAACTCTAACAAATGTGCTAAATTAAATAGTGCTTTTGCACATATTAAACCAGGCTCTGCACAGCCAGAGCCCCGAGATGGATGTGCCTGGGATGCAGCCTCGGGGGCTCTGGGGGCTGTGAGGAGGATGTACACCCCTGCTTTGGGGCTGAGTGTCCCCAGTTTGGGGCTCAGCATCCCCTTATGCCCCGCTCACGGCTCAGAGAGGGGTGCAGAGCCCTGAACTGGTGCCCCAGGGGAGTCCTTGAGGTGTTCCCCCAGATCCAGGGGCTCTGCTCCCCAGTGCAGAGCGCTATGGGCTTTTGGCACGTGGGAAGCAGAGTGCTTTGCTGTGGGTTTTGGGGTGCTGGGGTGTTCTCCCATCCCAAGGCAGCCCTTCTGGGCCTTTCACCGCAGGGCCCAGGGCTCTGTCCATCCCCAGAGCCAGTGCAGCCCCCCGGGTGCCCAGCGGAGCCAGGAGTGCTCCCCATTAATAATTCACAGCTTCTAAGTGTTGTCAGTCAGTTGGGGGGTTGCAATTACCACCGAGCCTGGGGCTGGAGGCATCACCTCGCTCTGCTGAGCCGGCAGAGCCCCGGAGTCACCCCGGCTCACGGAGCGGGGCCGGGAGCACACGAGCCCTCCTCTGCGGGGACCTGGGCTTAATTAATCTTCTGTCGAGCAGAGAAGTGGGAATGGTCCCGGAGGAAGCCGGGGAGATGATTGTGCTGGAGTGAGACAAAAGAGAACAGTTAGACTGTGACAGCTGATATTAAAATGACTACAACTCACTTCACCCCCTAGTCAATGCATTATATTCCTTATAAATAATGGGATACTCCAGGTTAACTGTCTGTTGCTGCATTCCAATTGTTGATATTTAATTAGCTCTAAAATTAAAGTGTTCTTTTATTGCCCTGTCGTTAGAACTGCCTTATTTCTAATTGACTGATATTAAAGTGCCTCCTCTCCATCCCGGCTCCCGGGGGTGTGGGGCCAGCGTGGGTTTGGTGACAACGTGTGACACCGGGAGCTGTGACAGGAGCAGAGTCCTGGGAGGCATCCACAGGGCGTGGGGCTCTGCACTGGTCCTGGTCCCCAGGAGGGGTGGGAGGATGCTGCTTCCCCAGTCCCTTCCCCACTGCGTCCACAGGGATCTGGAGACATTCCCAGTGCTGGATCCTGCCTCTGCAGATCCCAGTCCTCACTGGGGTCACCCCAAATCCATGAGCATCCCTTTGCCCTGGCTGTTGGTATAAATGCATCCTGAGGGCAGGCAGCAGGCTCAGGGTCCCCCACACCCCACCTTCATTTCCTTCACTGAAAATCACCCCAGAAAGTTAATCCTGGAGTGATCCAAGGAAGAATGAGGCATCAGAGATGGAGCCTGTGCTGCTGGGCACCGCAGAGCCCGTGTGCCAGAGCAGGAGCTGCTTCCTACATCTCGACAATGGGAGGAATTAGGAACCCTCTGATCATCCTGAGATGAAATTTCAGAGCCCGAGGTGGGCACCAGGCGCTGTTACAAAAACCCACCAGCTTGCTCCGAGCTTAAACAGCTCTTTAAAACCCTGATGCATAATTTAACTGGAGCAATTTAAAGCAGGGATGTTGGAAACCCTCATCCCCACGCTGCGGGGGGATGGTTGCTGCTCCCCAGCATCCCAAGTCTCCCTCTGGAGCAGGGACCTGCCTGTTGCTCCAGCACATCCATCACGGCAGTGGGAGGTGAGGCTTTTGGCAGGGCCACGCTCCAAACCAAAGGAAAAACCAGCAGAAGATCGACTGCAGATGCCACCGGTCCCACTCCCGCCTCATCCCGGTGCAGGGACCGCGGGATGCAGAATTTCGCGGTGCCTCTTTCATGTCAGAGCATCGCCAAAGCGCTTGGGAGAGTTAATAATAGAATAGCAGCGGATTAAACAATGAATAATGGAGGAGGGTAATAGAAAGAATAAATAATATATTTACAGACTTGCAGTCCCGCTCCCCGGGAAGGGGCTGCCGGGTCCCGGTGGCACAGCCGGTGGCACGTTGCGGCTCGGTGAGGTTTGGGAAGGCCAAACTTTGCCAGAGGGTGCCAGTCCTCATGCTGGAAGACACGAGGGCGTAATGGGGCAGCATCTCCCAAAATGATGCTCCTGAACGGGGCTTGCAGACTGAAATCCTCTTGCTGAGCCGTCTTTTCATGCTCCCTGGCTCCTGAAGAACTCGATCTTGCTTGACTGTAATCCCCAAACGCTTTAATGGGGGGTTTGTTCTCAGAGCAATACACGGAACGACAAGGACGGCTGCCCCTCGCCCTGGGTGGCTGGCAGGGGCTGGGTGCAGGGGGGCAGCAGGGTGGCACGGGGGTGCCACGGGCAGGGGTGGCAGCGGGCTGGCGGCAGAGTGGGGCAGGTGGGGGGGTGGTGATTACCGAGACCCCTGCCCGGCACGCTCGGCTCGCTCCCCATCTGCTCCCGAGCCCCGGCCACCAGCTGCCCCGGGAGCGGCCGGGGCTGGGCCGGTGTGGGGCTGCGGTTCTGGCTGCGGCTCAGCGCTGGGGTGGGGGCACCGAATGAACATCCCGGGCCGTGCCGGGGGGCTGGCGCTGCTGGGGTCCCCCGCGAGCACCCCGGGGCCCGGGGTCACGGTCCCCGCGCAGGTGGCAGGCGGCAGAGGGGACAGTGGTGATGGATGGCGCTCGGCCGGTGGCAGCGCCGGTGACACCGACGGCTCCGGCTGATTTATCGCTCGCCGCGGTGGGTCTGGAGGTTGGGAGGCTGGATGGGAGCCAGAGGGAGGGAGAGATTTCCCGGGTGTGAGTGTTTGGGATTGGGAAGCCCACACGCGCTTCGCTGGGCACCCCAAAATATCTGGGTGTGTCTCAGGGAGGGGTTCCTGGGGCCCAGGGCTGAAACCGTTCTGAGTCCTCGGGGTCCGGCAAAGAGCTTTGACCCCCCCAAGTATCACCCTGGTCCCCCCAGGGTGGGCTCTGCCTGCTCTGAGCAGACCCCTGTCCGTGAGTCCCCGCATGTCCTTCCCTTGCACGGCACCGGCGCTGCTCCGTGTCATTAATTCACCTGTCACAGGGCGACTTGGAGGAGAGATAATATTGATGTAGCCATTAGAGCACGGGGAGAACAAGGAGCAGCGCCCGTGACACCCGGGCCGGGATCATCCCCCCCTCATCCTGCCTCTCCTCCGGGTGCCACAGGCACGTGCTCCCCTCTGTCACCCCCTGGGACCGGTGTCCCCATCTTCCACCCCCACCCCGCCTCTGACACCGGGTCCTGGTACCTGGGAGAGCAGGGAGAAACACTGGGAGCCCTTAAAATAACACCCAACTGTTTAAGGATGTGAGATCCGTACTAAATCTCAGGGAAAAGGAGCAATTATCCTGTCAGGGAAGGTGATATAATTTTGGAGAGCTGGTTCCGCAGCTGTAATTTTTTCCCAACCGTTTCTCCCCCGGAGGGATTTAGTGGCCAATTATCCGTCAGAGAGCGGGAAGGTGCTTGCTGCCAGCTCCGGGTGCCGTGTGCCATGTGTCGTTTGCCATGTGCCGTGTGCTGCCCCGTGTGTGCCATGTCCCATGTGCCACGGCCCAAGAGTTGTTTGCCATATGCCGTGTCCCACGTCCAGCGTGCCATGTGCTGTCCTGACAGGCAGCCCAGTGCTGGGATGCAGGGTGCTGGCACTGGTTTGGGTGCTGGTACTGGTGTGAATGCTGGCACTGGCGCTGCTGCTGGCTCTGGTTGGGTGCTGGCACTGCTGCTGGCCCTGGTTTGAGTGCTGGTGCGGGTGCTGGCACTGGCACTGGCGAGCACTGCCAAGGGTCGGGATGAGCGGAGCGAACCCTCCCAGCCGTGGGGCTGCTGGGGAACATAATGAAGTGCAAACTTGTCATTTTTTAAATGAAGTGCTGGAGCTGGAGTTTATAATTGCTAATGAGTGCGAATAATAATTAGCTGGGCTTTAATGAGGGCGATGATCACTGGGAGGGAGAGTGCGAGCGGCCCCGCTTTGGCCTCATTTCCCTGCCGTGTTCCGTGGTGTCCAGCTGGGCCACCCCGTCCCCAGTGGTGCCACTGGCCCTGTCACCTCTGGGCCATCCCTTGGAGTAGGGCCATGATGCCACGATGTCCAGCTGAGGGTCATGATTCCTGCCCAGGCACTGCTTGGATGCCGGGAATGCCTCTGCACAGTCCCCTCTCCCATTGCTCAGGAGCAAGGTGTTCCAGGGATTCCAGGACAAGCCCCTGCACTCTGGGGTGTCCCTATAGCCCTGGCACACGTCCCCAGCCCCCACTGGAGGGTGACAGCTCTCCACTGGGGAGATGCTACCACTGTGACACGTGTGGCTCTTTGGACAGCTGGGGGGCACCAGGGCAACCAGCCCTCCTGAGGGCTGAGGTCTGTGAGCCCCTGGGTGCAAGGGAGACATGGACCACCCAACCTGTCCCCTGCCTGGGGACACCTGGGTGCTGTGTGACCCCAAACTCCTGCCCTGGTGTGGATGCAGATGCTCCTGGGGGGCTGGTGCACCAAGTTCATTCTGTTTGGAAGGAACATGTCCTGTACAGGATCAGATGGCAAAAATCAGCCAGCTAATTAAGTAATTGCAGGTGATTATCTTTAATTAGAGAAAGGGAGAGGTGTGATTCGGGGGGAAGGGGGGTGGGAACGGGGAAGTTTCCAGGCTCAAGGAGATGCTGAGTTGGTTATCCTGGTTGCAGAGTCTGGGATTGCGGAGCCTCCGGCCGCCTTGGCTCCCGCCGAGCACCTGATCCTCACCCTGGAAAACATCTCTAATTGCAGCAGAAACCTTGAGAGCTGCTGGTGATTGCATCCAAGGGTTCATAAAGCAGGAAGCAAATTCGGGGGAGAGCTGTGATATCGCTTCAAAGAAAGCTGAAAAAAAACCAAAAAGCTGAAGAGAAAGAGAGCGGAGATGGGAAAAGGTAAAGTCAGCCCGGCAGCTCCACGCTCCCTGTTTTTTGTGGAGATAAATAATTGAGCCGTGCTGGGGGACCTTCAGCTTTCTGAAAGCACCCCCCAGCATGGCATGGTGCCAATGGCATTGCTTTCCCTGGATGCTGCTGGATCTCCAAGCAAAGAGGCTGGGATGTGCTGTGGGATGGGTTTGCTACCGGTGATGCAGCACATACCTGTGCCCTGGCTGGTTTTGGCAATGCCAGGGTGCTGGAGTCCCCAGAGCCACTGCTCAGCCCCACCAGCTGCCACCCCGTCCCAGCAAACGGTGTCACCGTGCCATGGATGTCACCCCCTGATCCATCTGATGGAGCAGGAGGCGGGGGAGGAACCCGCCCTGCTCCAGACAGGCCCATTAACCCAGCGCACGCTGTTATTTCTCTAAGGTGTAATTAAATTTAATTGTCAATTACGCAGTGACAATGTGGAATCGGCACAACCCCCGCCCGCCCCCCGCTCCCCCCGGAGCTGCCAGCGGGTCCCAACACCAGGACCCCCCTGTGTCCCCAATCCCTGATCCCCCAAGAACCGGGAGGCTGCGGCTCTTCACGCTGCTCTGCTTCCTGCTTCCTCACAAGAGCTGAAATCTGACCTTTTTTAATATACAGGGCTGTGATTCCGAAGCCGGGAGCAGCTCTGGGAGGGAAAGGTGGGAGAGTGAGATGGAAGGGGGAGAAGAAGCACTGGAGGCTCCCAGAGGGGTTGGGTGGGTGGCACTGTGGTCCCCACCAAGGGCTGGGGTGAGCCCATGGCAGGGATGCTCGGGGAGCATCGGTGGGATGCAGGAGCCCGTCCCGGTGTCAGCGGGATGAAGGACGGGAGGCGGAGATGGAAAACTGCCTGTCTAGAAATCAATGGAAGTGTCACGCGCTGGGAGCGGGGCTGGCCAAGGCAAGCGTGCCTGGAAATCGCAGCGTGTGCGGCGCCGCCGCGGCCCCGATAATTGCACTTTTCTTCTCTCCCTTTCTTTCCCTTTCTCCCGCTGCGCTGCAATAATTGGGAGCTGTCGCCCGGCTCATCCGCTCGGCTCCGGGCGGCAGCGCTGCAATTAGCCAGCGGCTCTGTAATGAGGCCTTTCACAGCCGTGCGCTCGGCGCACGCTGCAGTGCCTCAGCCCCGCCCCTGTTCCCGTTCCATCCCCATTCCCATCCCCGTCCCAGCCTCATCCTCATCACCATCCCTTCCCCATCCCATCCCTTACACAACCCACCTCATCCTGTTCACACCCCACCCCATTCCCATCTGGGTCCCATCACCTGCCCCATCCCTATCTCCATCCTATTCTTGTTCCCATTCTCACCTCTATCCCATCCCCTTCCACATCCCATCCCATTCCCAAACCAATTGCATCCCATCCCATCCCCATCCCCATCTCCATCCCATCCCCATCCTCATCCTATCCTATCCCCATCCCATTGTATCCCATCCCAGTTCCCATCCCATCCCATCCCTTCCCGGGAGATGGTGCACCAGCTGGAGTGGCTCCCAGCACCAGGCCGTGCCCGGCACCATTGAGGCCGTGGGTGCCATGACCTACTTTCCCAAGCAAAACCGTCTCCCGCCAGCGTTCCGGAGTCAGCTCCTGCCTGGGAGGCCGTGTGAGGCCATGGCTCCCAGGGAGCTTCCTAACAAATGCTCACAATAACATAATTACGGGAGAAATAATAAATGTGTCAGTCCTGCAGGCAGGAATTTCCCGGGAGCAGGGAGCTGTGCTGCCGCGGCCGCAGGTGCTCACCCTGCACGGAATTAACCGGGAAAAACCCTCCCCAGCCCTGAGCCTGTGCATTACTGATGAACCTCCTGGGGCAGTGGTGACCTGTGGGCTCTCCTGCCTCTCTTTTCCCTTGGTTCTCTTCCTTGGAGCTGCCATGGATTGGTGGGATGGGATGGGAATGGGAAGGCACAGGCCGTGCTGTGATGTGGTGGGATGGGATGGGTTGGGATAGGCTGGGGTGGGATGGTGTTTAGGGCATGGCACCCTCCCTCCCCTCCATCCCACAGGACACCAGCCCCAGGTCACACCACAGCCCCACAGCCCCAGTGAGCTCCGGCACAGGCGGCACCAGCTCTGTCTCTCCTTCCAGCGGCTCGAGGGTCTCACTGCCGGGAAGAGCAGCTGGACACCACTTTATAAATCATCACCTCCCGTTCCAGACGGAGTTTAACCTTCCCGGCTTCTGCCCAGGGATTTATTATCAGTTCCATTTCCTGCAGCAATAACTCACCGTGCTCCCTGGTGGGTCTCCTCAGCACCCTTGAGTGGGCCCTTGGCACCCTGACAGGGGTTGGACACCTCCTCATCCCCACCCCATGGGCTGGGGTGCCCACAGACAGCAGTGCCTCTTCCATGATGCAGTGCCAAGGAACAGAGGGAACTCCTGCCTGCAGACAGGGCTGGGGGCTGCAGACCCTTGCCTGCATCACTGATGGGACCGGGACAGGGGTGGGGATGGGGACAGAGGTGGCTTCGTCCATGAAACCCCCATCCCCAAGGTCCTTGGCTCGGCTGCGCTCCCACACAGACCCAACAGCCGAGGGATTTTCACTCCCCAAAGGATTTTCTTAATTAGGAGACTTCACAACCCGCTATCGCACCCACTCAGCTCCGCTCTTCAAAGGCTCTGCCCACCCCTCCGCAGCAGCGCTGCGGGGACACCGCGGTGGCACCGGCACCGTGGTGAGGAGGGGACGTGGACCCTCTCCCCAGCCCCCGTGTGGGGATCCAACCCCCTGGGGCTGAGCTGGGATGGAGAGGCCGAAGCTGCTCCTGCCCCTGGTGCTTGTTCCCCTAACGAGGTCGGTGCTGAGTCGATGGAGAACTTTGGGGCTGGGTTTATGATCCGCCTGAGAGGGGGATGCACCATCACCTTCCGTCCCCCTGCTCTGTCCCTCCTGTCCCAAGAGGAGAGGTTCCTCCTGGTCACCTCTTCATGACACCCTCTCTGGCACCTCCGGATGGGTTTGGTTTGATCCCAGGGCCATCCGTGGGGTCGGGAGTGGACATATTGGCCGTACCTGTGCCATACCTGTGCCATACGTGCCGTGCCCGCGCTGTACACACCCTACCTGCACCATACCCACTCTCCCTGCTCCATACCTGCTGTATCCACGCTGTACCCACTCTCCCTGTGCCATACCTGCTGTATCCACGCTGTACCCACTCTCCCTGTGCCATACCCATCACACCTGTGCCGTACCTGCTCTCTCTCCTGCAGCAGCCCCGCACAGGCGTGGGCGTGTTCCCCGCAGCGAGGAACTGATCCCCGCTGCTCCGTTTATGAGATGGCGTAATCCCACAGATCCAGCTCCACAATATCCCAAACTAAATCATTCATTCTTGCCAAAAATCCAATAAAGAGCTCGGGCCTCCTCCATAGGCAGATAAAGCTCAGATTAACGGGGCTGCCGAGATAAAAAAAAAAAAAGAAAGAAGAAAAAAGAAAGAAAAAGAAGGAAACGCTGGGAAAATGAGCATGGGATGGAGAGGAGACTCCTGCCACCTTCTCCTTTCCCAAGGCTGCTGCAGCTCAGGGTTTTATTACAAAAAGCCACCTAAGTATTACAGGCTAATCCCTAAATCCCAGCCTAGTAAAATATGGAATGGATTTTGTAAATTGTGCCCTTTACAAAGCTGATTGAACTTTTTTTTTCTCCTTTTCTTCTCCTTCCCCCTCCTTTCCCAGGGGATCTTTTCTCTCCTTGGAGATCACGATGTCTTTTGGTCTCCACGTCCCGGCCCTGCTCCATCTCCAGCTGGACCCGCCTGGTTCCAGTGGGAGAGACATGGTGGTGAGTCTGGATCATGGTGGGGATGATCGAATGGGATGGGATAGGATGAGGAACTGGATGAGATGTGGATAGGATGGGTAAGGAGATGCCATAAGGGACGGGGAAGGGAAAAGGAAAGGGGATGGGGAGGAGGAAGAGAATGGAAAAGAGGATGGGGTTAGGGAAGGGGGTGGGAGTGGGGTGAGGATGGGGAAGGGTAAAGGGGTGGGGATGCAGAGCATTCCAATGGCCCTGTGGCTGGAGCTGGTCATCTGTGTCCTGTCCTCCTGGCAGCCAGCTGCACAGGGTTGGGAACGCAGCTCTGGACATCAAGCCCTCTGGGAAACCCCCTTCTTGGCCTGATTTTAGGGCTTTCTGCCCTCCCTGGAGTTGCCTGAGCTGTTTTGGGGCTGGTGGTGGACGCAGAGCTCTGGGTCCCCTTGGGGATGGGCATCACTGGGGCAGGGGCACCCACATTCCCCTTGCTGTGTCAGGACCACCCTGAGCCAGCAGAGCTGGAGCCAGGATCTGGGGGAGGCTGCTGGGGGTCAGACAGGGACCGTGTTGTCCTTGGCTCGTCCTTGGAGGCTGCGGAGGGGCTTGGCTGCCCGGCCAGGCCATAAATCCAGGTGTCAGCTGTGGAGGGTCAGTCTGTCCCCCCTGTGTTGTCGGGGTCTGCAGAGTGTCACCAGCCTGCACAGTGCCTGTCCAAGCACCCTTGGGCTCCTCAGGATGCTGGGATGGTCCTTGGGGCTAGAAGGGGCTGTGGAACCTGAACAGGGATTTCACACCCCCATCCCTCCAGGAGGAGCAGCACAGCCCAACGTCAAGGACCCTGTTTGTGCACAGGAGGGGGATAAACTTGGGGATGACTTTCCTTCCTCCAACATGATTTCCTGTTTTTTTTTTTTATATTAGAGCAAGATGTTGCTGGCAAAATGTTCTCCCTTCCCTGTTTTTCCATCAAATTATTTTGCAGAGGAACATCTGGCAGCAGCTCACGAACGGGCTATTCCCGCCTGTTGCGGCGGCGATGCCGATTCCCAGCGGTGGCCGTGGGCAGCTGGAAAATGCCACCTGCCACCACGGTGCCTGTCATCCTGTGCCGCCGGGCGACACAGGGGACAGAGAGGACGGGCACCCAGCAGCATCATGCCTGGCGTAGCAAGCCAGGAACTGGGGAGAGGAGAAACATCTGCCACGTCTTTCCTTTGACTTGGTTCCACCCCGAGCTGCTGTTTCCTTTGGTTTGAGGGTAATGCTGAGGCTGACAGAGACCTGGGATCAGATCCCAGCTCTGAGCTGGGCTCCAGCCCTCAGCAGCTGGAGCCAAGTCTGGATCCCTGCGTGGGCTCAGATCCTGAGCAGCAGTGGCATTTGGGAAGTGATGTGCATCAAAGCCCCCCAGCCTGGCCCATGCTGAGCTCTTGCTGGTTCTTGCTGCAGGGCAACAGTGGCAGGGCCGTGCCTCAGTTTCCCCAACACCAAACAGCTGAGGTGGGATCCATCCAGCCCTTCTTTCCCTCCTGCAACCCATCCTGGCTACGCAACACGGGCGTTACTGCTTGGAACCGGTGCTGGAGGATGTTAGGTGGTAACCATGGCAACGGCCAGGTTTCTCTTTCCTTGCCCTTGCCAGTCACCTTGAGATGCCACCTCATCCTGGTCACCAGCCGGGCACGTCATGTCTCCTCACGCAGCTCCCACTGTCAGTCCCTGAGCTGCCCTGGTGCACGTGGCAGCAGGACACAGTGCTGGGGATCCCCACCATGGCCCAAAGGCTGGATCCAGGCATCCAGCACCACCCAGGGATCCCCCTGAAGTGGGGATTGATGGAGGAGGGACCCCCACACGTCCCCACTGCCGTGTCCCCAGTGCTGGCAGAGTCCTTTCCCTGCAGCACCGGCGGAAGGAGCCTGGGGAGGCTCTCACAGCAACATCTGCAAGTGCTTATCCCCTCAGCCGGCCTGGCCCTTCCCGAAATAGCTCTCCGGGATGGCCACCCATGCCAGCACTGATGTAATTTGCTTTTATTTCCCTCCCGTCTGCTCCTTCCCTGCCGGAGCCACGACTCACGTCAGCCACGCTCCGCGCCGGGGGCTCTGCTGCCGCAAGCCCGGCCTGTGCCGGCACAGCCGGGGCGCTGCTGGAGCATGTTCCTGGTGCTGTGGAGGGGCTGGGGCTGTCCTGGGGCTCTGGTGGGTGCAGTGCCATCAGAGGCTCCTCATGTCCCTCCCCAGAGCCAGGACAAGCCCTTGTTTCTCCAGCAGTGCGGGTGAAATTGGGGAAATCTGCTGTCGGCAGCTCCAGTGGGGTCGGTGCAAGCGGGGAGGGGTTGGGGCACTGCACCCCCCAAGGAGAATTCCGGTGTCCCCACACCTCCAGCTGTGCCTCTGCTGCTCTGGGAGCCCTATGGAGAGTGGATACCCTAGCACATGTCTCTGGACTGCAGGGCTTGCCAGCAGGGTGTCCCTGGGGTGGGCACCCACAGCCATGGGCAGCCCCCAGGGCTGGAGATGCCTTTGCTCCGCAGGCTCTGGCCCTTCCCTGTGCACGGGGGGTTAACTTGGCCACCTCCCTGGAAGCACAGACAGCCCCGGCGCTGAGCCAGTGCAGGAACCAGCCAGCTGGCTGCTGCCCTTCTCCTGGCTCCAGCTCCAGCTCCGGCACATGCCTCCGGAGCAACGTGTCCGTGCAGCTCCCGCCAGCGCAGCCGCCTGGGCCTCGGCTCCATCCCTCCCATCACCTCCCCAGCAGCACCACAGGGTCCCACCGTGGGGTCCAGCACCTCCCTCAGCCCGGGAATCACGAAGGTGAAGGCATCCAGGGGCAAAATTCCATGGAGAAAACACTGTGCCCTCCATGTCCCCTCTGTCCCCTCGGGGATGGGCGGTGTCCCTGTGCCCTCCATCGCCCTGGCACAGCACACACTGCCCGTGCCCACTGCCACTGCGCCACTCCGGGGCTGCCTCCCCCCCGTCCTCCTCCCCTGCAGGAACACATGGCACCACGTCCTCTAATAATTGCTTCATTACGGGCTAATTACTGCAATTAGCTGAGCAGAGCTCCAGCGAGCGCCCGCTGGCCTGCGCACAGTGAGTCACATCCCTCCAGCCCCGGCCCGTGGAGATGGCACTGGGTGTGGAATGGGTGGACCTGAGGATGCTCCACCTGGATCAGGGGGATCCAGCTTGGCACCCTGAGGGTGCTCAGTCCCTTGGGGTTCTGACAGGAGCACAGGGATGGGGTTCTGTGTTTGTTGGGCCCCCAGAGCTGCCTTGGCCATCTCCATCCCTGTCCTGGGAGAGGCACCAACAGTTTGCCGTGGGATGGGCACATGCCAATGTCCCATGGCCACGTATGGTACCGGTCTGACAGCTCCACAGTGGGGTTGGAGGCATCCAGCACCAAGGGATTGCTGTTCTCTGATGACCTTTAATGGCTTTTCTCACCTGCCTGGCTCCTGGCAGTGGTGCAGGAGCCCCCAGCAGCTCTATGGAGCAGGGCTGGGAAGGTGCTGGCAGCTCCCCCTGCTCATCCATGTTTTACCTTTAAATCCTCCCCAGACCTTCTCCTGTACACACAAGAGATGAGAAGCAGAGGCAGCTCCAGCTCTGGTACTCCAGACATCCTGGGGTGTCTCCCCTTTGCACTGCTCAGCACTGGAAGCCGCGCAGGCCCTGGTGGGTCGAGCAGCCCAAGGACCACAGTGATGGGCACATCACATCCACCCTCCGCTCTGGGGAGGGTCTTGCAAAGCTGGTCTGCCCAGCAGGAAGGGGAGCCCAGTCTGGGCAGAGGCAGGAGGGGTCCGGCAGGGCTGGAGGGGACACACGCACTGCAGAGTGGCTGCCACTGAGCCCTCTCCTCTGCTGTCACAGGCTGTCACGACGGGGTGTGTAACTGGGATGTGCTGCAGCGCCGTGGTGTCCTGTGTCCCTCCAGCTGGGCTGGAGGCCTCTGCGCTGGTGGGGACTGAGGGATGCCATCCCATAACGGGCTTGTTCCTGTGCTTTGCCACAGGCTGCTCCCCCAGGAATCACTGACGGTGACACGAGCTGGGGTGTCAGAACGGGGATCCCCCTCCCTGCCACCCCCCGGCGCTGCTGCAGGAGAGGGGGTGCAGTGGGTGCAGAGTGTCCTTGTCCCTCCCCCAAAACGGGGATGACGCGATGAGCGTGTGAGGGACACGCAGAGGACTCGTCCTTCACCGTCACCTTGGTGCTGTCACCGTCCCGGCTCCGCCGTGCGATCCAGCAGCTGTGGGACAGCGCGTCCCGTGCCGGTGGCTGCGCTCAGCTCCGCTGTCATTGTCACTGCCGCGCTCATGAATAAATGAAGTGCGAGCAAAGCGTCTGCCTAATGGCACGGTGACAAATGTGCACCGAAACCGGAGGGAGAAGGGAACGATTTGAGGAATTCAATTATTTACCGGCAGCTTGTTACTGGTATTGCACCGGGGAGCCCCTGCCAGAGCAGCCCCCGGCTCTGGCGGGGGGTGGGGGTGTCCTGGGGTGCTGTGGAGGGTGTTGGAGGCTGCAGGTCCTGGGGACAGGGACACACAGGGTGGGGTCTGCAGGAGCTGCTGGTGGGGCAAGGGCAGCAGGAGGGTTTCATTCGCACCTCGTCTGGGCTGGCAGGGCCCGCTAGGGAGGTGCAAATGGACTCAAAATCACCTTGTGCTCGGCCCAGTTGCTGGGGCTGGATGTGGCACGGGGCCTCATCCTGCTCAGCCCTGCACCTCATGGACCCAGCCCTGGTGATGCCACGATTTAAGGTCACACGAGTCAGGAACAGCCCTCACGGATGGGGACTGGCATTTAAAATGGATTTAAATCAGTCCCACTCTCCCCACGGGCCAGGGATGGGTGTCCCCATGGCCTAGTCATGGTCACATCAGCATGGCACAGGGAACAAAGGGCACCAGCTGCCTGTCCTTGCTGCTCTGCTGGATTCCCCTCCACAGGCAGCAGCAAGCTGGCAGCTCAGAGGGCCCCATTCCTCGCATTTGGGGTCATGGGGACCTCCAGCTCCACCCTGCACTGCAGCCAGCACTCCCTCCCCGGGGCTGTGGGTGCCAGCAGCCGAGGCCAGCACGGATCAGTGCCCATCTCCCTCCCCACGCAGTCGGTGGTGACAGATCCTGGCAGGGGACAGGAGCGTGTGGATGTGGGCAGGCTCTGGCAGGGGCCTGGGCTCTGCAGGCAGCTCCCCGTGCACGCCCCGTCGCTCGTGCTCTGCCTGGGGACCGTGCGCTCCGAGCTCCATATGCTGGAGGGGACGAGCTTTATCCTCCTCCAGCCTCCTTTGGCTGCAGCCCAGGCTCGCCAGGGACTGGAGTCGAGATCCTGGGGTCTGGCACAGCATCCCTCCTTCTCTCCTTCCCCTGCAGCTCCGTGGGGCAGGAGCAGGCCTGGCTGAGTCCCTGTGGGACGCTGGCATCCTCCGCTTGATCACTCAATCACCAGATCCAACTGAACCCAGGTAGGGCAGCGCGTCCCTCCCCCGCTGGCCCGTGGTGACAGCCACTGCCCACCCCGGTGCCCAGGGGACACTGATGTGAGTGTTGAGGGCCCTTGTGCCACTGCCCCAGCCCTGCCAGCAGCCTGGATGCTCTCAGGAATCCTCAGCCCTGCCGGCAGCCAGAAGGAAGCTGCTGTTTGCCAGGGAGGCAGAGCCTGGCAGCGGGATGCTCTGCCGCAGCCGCTGCCAAGCCGGGGAACCGGGACAGTGAACAAGCCCCGGCTCATCCGCAGGGTGTGTTCAGCGGGAAGAGCCTGGCTTTGGACGCTGATGCCTGCCCAGCACGAACCTGGTGCTCCCTGCTGGGAGGGAGCAGGATTAGTGCCGGGTTGTGGCTGTCTGGGAACCCTCTTCGCCAGTCCAGAGCACCCCATGGATCAGGTGCCAGCTCAGGGCCGCTCCGTCCCAGCCCTCCCTCCGTGGGGTCCCTGCGGAGCCACAGCCAGTGGGTGGCTGTTCGGGGAGGAGAAAAATCATGGCATCAATCCCGGCGGGAGCAGGAGAGGGAGCAGGGTGGTGATTTAGGTGACTGGTCACCGCTGTAACTGATGATGAGCTGTGAGCCGGGGAGAGAGAAATCAGGCGGTGACACCAGCTGGCATCTGCTCACACAGAGTCATCTGCGCCCAGGGAGGGCATAAATCCCCCTTGGCACATTCCTGTGCTCCTGTGGGATGGGTTCAGAGGGCAGGCAGAGGTCTGGGTGTGAGTTACTGGCTGAGGAACATTGTGTCAGCTGGTGTGGGACCCCAAGGATGATGGGACTCTGGTCTGGGACATCAGGGATGATGGGACTCCAGTGTGGGACCCCAGGGATGACAGGATTCCATCATGGGATCCCAGGGATGATGGGACTCCAGTGTGGGACCCCAGGGATGACAGGATTCCATCACGGGATCCCAGGGATGCTGGGTCTCCAGTGTGGGACAGGGACATCTTGCACCATGCAGTCCCTGCTCTCCCTGCCAGCCCTTCCATCTCCTTTCACTCTCATTTACGAACAGCCCAACTCGAGGAGGGAGGAGGAAAAGGAGGCACCGGAGCCGGGTGTTTCATTCCTGCACACCTCTTCCCTGTGTGCCAGATGGGCAGAGGGAAATCACCCATAATTCTTTATCTGGAAGTGATATAATGCGGCAGAGTCACCTTCTCCTGGTGATTCCAGCTCCAGGGCGGGGGGCTGGAGATGGGGGGACTTGGGAGAGAGGGAGTACCCCCTCCCCCATCCCCCCCATCCTCCACCTCAGAAATGGGATCACAACCAGGGATTCTCCTCCATCCCCTCTGCCCTCTTTCCCAAGCCACCCTCCATCCCCGTGCCCTGACGCTCACGTCCCTGAGCCCGACAAATGATTTACGCAGACATGATGTACGACCCGCTTGCTCATCTAAGTTTTCCTTTAAATGAGTTTTGTTTTTTTTTTTTCTCTGAAACAGCCTCACAAATTGATCCCCTGTCACCCATGCCCTGCTCTTGCTGTGGGTAGCAGCAGGGAAATGGATCCCTGGGCCCTTGGGAGGAGCGGGGGCTCTTCCATGTGTGTGTCCAGAGCCCTTCCGTGCACGTGTGTGGGGGGTTGTGCTACACATCAGTATTTCAGAGTGTGTACCCTGGCTCTGGCTGTATATCTGGGTGTGCATGGCTTTATGACAACCGAAATGGAAAAGACAATTGGATGTCAAAACCTATCCAAGGAACCCATTTATACCCACAGACTTTTATGGGATTCCCACTGATTGATTCAAACACCATAAAACTTCCCCCAGCAGCTCCCACTCCTCACAGCCTTGGCTCTATAGGGATGTGATTGACTCCTCTGACTGTCTCCAGTATGTGCAGCTTTTTCCCAGATCCTTGTTGGAGCCATTCCAGATCAGGGATGCAGCCGCTGTGCCACCCATTGTGCTGCTGGAGCATCAGGCGGGATGTGGGACAGGATCCTGCACCCTTTCCTTGGGAAATCTCTCCTCAGCCTCAGTTTTCCCTTCCCAGCTGGTTTTTCTCCCTGCAGAGGTGAACTTCACACTCCGCTGTCGGTCTCCAGGTGACAGCCTTCAGTGCCACCAGCCCATCCGAGGCGGGAGCTGGGGTTCTTCATGCTGTCCCCACAGGACAATCCATCATCCTGCACCGGTGCCAAGTGGAACCAGGACAGCCCTCATGTGTCGTGCTGGGAGCAGCTCCGGGAAGCCAAAAATCTGTGTGTGGGCACAGTTCATCGCCCCCAAGCTCCAGTGAGGCTCTGGGACCCAAATCCACATTTTTATCAGAGCCCCCCCTCCATCCGCATTTTCCCCCTTTATTCCCCTAAATCCTAATCAGACCCACCCACCCACTCATTTTTTCGCTTTATTCCCCCAAATCCAAAGCAGACCCCAGAAATAAAGCACTTCTGGTTAGAAAAGAACACGGTGTTTCCAGTTGGAAGGGATCTGCATTGATCACCTCCCCAAAGCCCCCTCCAAACTGGCCGCAACCACCCTGAGCAGAGGATGTCCAGGGAACCTGGGCCAAGCAAGACCTCCTCTGCACTCCCAAAAATAAAATAATTCCATGTCGGAAAGCTTTAAAAAGGAAATGGAAACCATAATGGAAAAGATGAGGAATAAGGAGAAGAAATTTGAATGTGAAATAAATGAAAGGCATTGAACTGAAGGTTGTGACGGAGAAAGCGCTGGCTGGAGCTGCAGGATGGGGGGGATGCCCCCGGGGAGGGCACGGTGGGGGCTGGAGCAGGTCACCGGTGTCACCAGAGCCATCGATGGTCACAGAGCCCGGCACAGCCCACGGGGTTCCTCCCGTGGGTGTTGGGCCCCCGTGTGTGTGTGCTGGGGGGGTCTGTCCCAGAGGAAGGTGACGGGAAGACCTTCCCCAGCATCCCCGGGGCTGCTGGCACGTGTCGGAGCGGCTCAGCCGGCAGTGCCCGCCAGCGCTCTCCTTCCCATGGCTGAGCACGCTGACCTTTCCCAGAGCTTCCCGGCTCAGCCTGCAGCCTCCGCTCCTGCCGGCTGATGGATTCGCTGGCAGTGGGGAGACGATGCAGCCGAGCAGCCCCGGCCCCTTCCCCCAGTCCCAGCCTCCCCCTCCCCAGCACTCACCCAGCACCTCTTCAAACTGAGACCTCCGGGGGCGTGTGGAGAACTTGGACACAATCAGGACACTGGAATTACTGCACAGGGACAGGCAGTGGGCGGCTGACAGTGTCCCCGGTGTGTGACTGTGACACCAGGGAGTGATGGTGGCAGATGAGGGTGACAGGCAGAGTCTGGTCCTTCTGGTCCCTGGAGAGGACAGAGGGCACTGCGAGGACTTCGAGAATTTGGGTTTGATGCCGTCTTCCTGCCACGCTTCCAGCTTTCAGAGCCAGGGACGGGGGTGACACGCTGCCCTGCGTGGGGAGCAGCCATGGCACTGTCATTTTGTCACCACTGCACTGCCATGGCCTTGCTGCTCCGTCACAGTTGTGTCACCATTGCACTGCTGCAACATCGCCGGAGCACCTTCCCCACACGACCCTCCCGCTCCCACCCCGCTGCACGTCCCACATCCAGCCCAGGGCACACCAACTTGTCCCCCCACCACCCTGAAGGACACCGAGGTCTCATCCTGGGGGTTTTTCCCTGTGGCAGCAAATCCTGGGCTGCTCCGAGCGGGACCCCAGTGCGTGGCTGTGCTCCCGGCACAGCGTGTCCCAGTGCCACGGGAAGGGCAGGCACACACGGCTCCGTGTTCCGACACGTTCCCACCCCTCGCACAAAAGCGCTGCTCCTGGAATAAAGGATTTCAGAACCCGCTGTGCCTGTGTGGATAGAAACTCATTTATTTAATAGGCAGCAGTTTGGCTTTGTCATGTTCATTTAGTTTTTAATGACGCACAGTTGTGCCAATATTGATTTTAGCTTATAGGGACTCAAAAAATTTACTATCTGGAATTATCTGAAATGTAGCCGTTTTATCTGGCGGGTAGGAAGACGGATCTCTCCCGGCCTCGCTCCTGGCTGGCAGTGGCACAATCCAGTTGGGAAGGGCTCAGTGTCATCCCATCCCAGTCTCCATCTCAGCAGGGTGGCAGCTGGCATTGCTGTGCTGGACCTCACCTGGGGAAAGTGAGGCACGACGGGTGGTTCCCCAGGCTTTTCCTGGGGGTTTGGGCTGAGAGTTGGACCAGGAATTGGTTCTCTCCACCTCTATTCCATGAGGATGCGTGTTGTGGGAAGGAATGCACAGGTGGAGCAGCACCACAGCACAGACCTGCCCCATCACCCCCCACCCAACACCTCGTCCCTCTCCTATGGGTAATGAGTCAGCAGCTCTCACGGGGTGACAAGTGACAGCAAATCCCTCCATGGCCCCTTGAAAGCAGAATTCCTCGGCGTGAACCAGCCAGAATCCGTTTCCCAAGCACCTCTGTGCTCCCTGGGTAACGTGATGTTTGGGGTGCAGTGACTCCCAGGAATACCCAGAGCTCCAGGGGAAGCAGAGCCGAGCTGGCTGGAGCAGCAGATCCAGCAGGCTGGGTGGGCTCTGCGTGAGGAGAGGGCTGGGCAGGGCCCCTCCTGCCCGGGTGCCCCCACAGCCCTGATCCTGACCCGATTATGGAATAATTCATTTTGAGGTTTGGCTGCTGCTGAAGGGATTGATTGAGGAGCTGGTAATTACATCACCCTAAAAGGCCCCTGGGGCTTTGTGGGAACACGAGTGGGGAAAGGAACAGCTGATTTTTAGGGGGTAACAGGCTTTGGGAGCCCCACAGAGCCATGTATCCCTCTCCCCTTTCCTGGCTTTGCCAGGCACCGGATCACCCGCCGCAGCCTGAGCTTGCTGTCATCCATTATGCAAGTCTGTAAATATATTATTTACTATTTCCCCTATTTTCACTCATTATTTATCACCTGCAGGCAGGACTGGAGCCCCCAGGCAGGATCCTATCCCACTGCTGGGAAAGGGGCTCCCCCCTTCCCTCAGTAGCAGTGGAAGGAGGGGGAAGCCGTGGGTGGGGGCTCCAGGTACTCCCCAAGCACACCTGGAGGGGTTTAACCTGCAGGTGGATTAAATTGCTGGGTTAAAGCAGAGGAATTAAATGAGCCTGACCCAGCACAGGTGGGGTGAGGATGAGGGTTCTGTGGAGCTGCTTTGGGATGCTGGAGGTGCCGGACCTGCCCTTTTCCGTGAGGGATAAGCCTCGAGTAACGCTCTTTGGGGACTGGTAAGATGGGCTTTGGGCTCTGCTGCTTTTCTGATGCTTTTGGGGGGGGTTGGTTCTGCTGGCAGAAACCACAAATTATGGGATGTGAGCAGTGCCCAGGTCTGTTGTGGGCACCCACACGTCTCTGTGTGCTTCAGGATGGTGATGGCAAAGCCAGAGGTGCTGGGAGACTGTGAGCACGTGTGATATGCCCTCCTAAAAAGTGATGTGGTGTCCCCTTGAGTCCTTTTTGGTCTGGATTGTGCAAGAATCCCCCCCCTTTCTCTGAGCTTTGGATGCTGGGGCTCAGGAGTGTGGTTGTTGCAGATGCTCTGGCTTAGGGGAGGAGGTTTGGAGGGGCTCTGTCAGCCCCAGCCTGGCCCTGGCTGGTGTGGGGGGTTCAGCAGTGGGCTCCTCTAAACCCCCAGCTCTTGGAAGCGTGTGATTAAGTGAGAGTCTTGGATGTAGCCCCCAGCAAACCTGGCTTGTTCCCAGCTGCTGTTCCTGAGGAACGCTCGGAAGGTGGCCTTTAAATGTTAAGAAATCATGTTAAAATGAGCCAGAGCCTTAGTTTAAATTTTTAATCTCCTGATTTAAAAACTCAGCCCCGAGGTCTGGGCTTGTGGGTGGGGGCTGGTGCTGCTGAGTGGGTGTTTCTGTGCTGGTGGTCTTGGGGTGCAGGGCCAGGACTGACGCCAGTGGTTGCACCTTTGCCCTCTCACTACATAGCAGAGACAGCTTTTTCCAGGATCCATCCTGGGGCTTCTCTTGGCTCTTTCCAGCTGGCAGGAAAAGGGAAACAGCTCTGCAGGGTGATGGAGGAGTAGTTGGTGTGTCTGGGGGCTGTGGGGGTCCCAGTCCCCTGGTTGCAGTATGTAGAAATGCTTCTGCCCCTCAGTACCTGTGACCTCAAAGGTGCTCTGAAGGAGAGTTCACCAGCGTGAGCCTCTAGCTGAGGAAGGCCTGTGGGTCTGGAGCAGCAGCAATGATGTTTCCCCCCACTGTGGGGCTCACAGACGCAGCATGTGGGGATCCAGGTGGGAACCCCAACATCCTGCAGTTTATGAGGGGGAGAGGCCCCCCAGTTGTGTGAGCAGCTCTTGCCAGGCTGCCCTGAGCTCCTCCAGAGCTGCCTGCACTGCAGGGAGGAGGATAAAAGCTTTGTATGGAGCAAAGGCTCCCGCTCTGCCAGCTCCCCCAGCAGAGGATGGCTGCTGGGATTAGTGCCTCTCCACCTGCCCCTCCTGCGTGCAGGCAGAGGGGAAGGTGAGGAGCCTGTCTTGGGGTGCTCAATTAGAGGGGCTTTAGAGCAGGAGAAGGAGCTTTAACACCCAGAGGTGTGGGAGCACTGGGCAGAGCTGCCCCTGCACCCTCAGCAGTGCTGGGGGAGCTGTGCTGCTCCTGGGGAGACGTTTCTGATGCTGCTCCTGTGGTCAGTTGTGTGACGGGGTCTGGGGAGGGTCAGAAATGCTTGGGACTGCCAACCCTGTGCCTGGTGTTCATGGAATACTCTGACCCACCTGATGGGTGCTGAGGTGGAGCAGAGTTGTGGCAGTCGTGGGCAGGTCTCCCTGGGAAGTTTCTGGCCTTTTATGGCTTGTTCTCACAGCACAGTTCTCCAAGGGGAGAGTCAGATCCTGCTCAGAAATGGGGCTCCTGCCCCCCGAGCTGGGGAAGTGACACTGCTCTGCTCTCTGCCAGCTCAGAGCCCCCAGCACTCAGCATGGGATTGCTGTGGGCTTGAAGGGAGATCTTAATTAGGCTGAGATGGCCCAAGCAGCTGATGCTGGGAGAGAGCTCTGGGCTGGGAAGAGGAGCAGCTCTGGCAGGAAGGAGAGGGCTCGCTCCTGGTGCTGTTCCTTTTCTCAGTATTTTTTAACTCATAAAATATTTAAGATGTTTCTGTTCCGAGTCGGGTTGGAGGCTCCTTGCTCAGCATCCAAGGGCAGAGTGGGGCCCTGTTTGATGCCCCTTCAAGGAGAGGCAGCTTCAGCCCTGCCAAAAACGTGATGTCTGCCTGTGACCTTCCAGGGGCTGGGGTGTGTGACGGCTGTGACTGATCCCAAGGACACCTCTGGGAAGAAGGGACCTGTCCTAAGCCCAGGTTTAAAGAGAGAAGTTAAGTGATTGCAGAGGCTGCTGTGGCCTGCAACACTACTCTGGATCGACTCTTCTGGCAGAGCTGAGGCTCCTGGAGAAATGAAAAAAGCTGCTTTCAATCTTAATTGCAAAAAGAAGGTGTTGGGGAGCCCTGCTGCAGCCAGGGTTATCCTCACAGTTAGAAATGTGCAGATTATTGCTGGTCTGGATCGTTCTGGCCTCTTCTCCTGCCTGTGGGAGTTTGTTATCCCATCGCCTGCGAGGCTGCCGAGCCTCCTGGATCCAATTTCTCTTCCCTGCGTCTGTGCTGACAGCCTGGGGTTACATCTATCTGCTTTCCCCTTTGGTAGTGAGGAAGGACTGAGCTCCTGGAGTCTCTCACTCGCGGGCAGCACTTCCAACCTCTCCTTGCACTTCCCAGCCCATTCCCAGAGCAGGGAGCATGGATGTTGCTCCTGTGCTCAAGGAATAGGGATGCTGGGAGTCAGTGCCTCATCCCAGGGAGATGGGGGATGCTGAGGACAGCTGAACAAAGTTCTTGGCTGTTGTCCTGCAGCCTTTGGATAATGCTGATGGTCCCCAAAGCGCCTGACAACCCAGCAAAGACTTCTACATTTCAAACAAAACCTTGATCTTTTTTTGGAACTTGTCTTGGTTTCAGACAAGAGTTTTTAATTCAAGCCCAGCGCCGTATTTTGGGTTTGACTTTGATGCGCCCTCTTCAAGCAGGAGGCAAAATAACAGCGTTCACATCCGCAAATAGCCCCGGGGCGGGTTCCTGCTGCCCGCGGGCGGCGGCTGCGCGGGGCCAGCCCCTCGGCCCCGGGGGCTCCGGCCGCAGCCCGGGGATGTGCTGCTGCCGATGGAGGCTGGAGACCCCCCCGCGCCGGGCTCAGGGGTTGGGAGAGGAGCTCGAAACCCCAAACCCTGATGCACGCTCAGAGCTGTGCATCTTCATCCCTTCCAGGGGAGTCGTGCGATGTGGCTCACGCTGGTCTGCAGGGATGTGCTGTCACGATTCCCAGTGTAATTACAAGTGGTGCTGCCTCGAACTGTGGCCCAGGCTGGGATTCTCAGTGACGTTGCTGGAGGATTGGGCCAAAACTCATGGGAGATGAAGAGACGCCCCGTGTGGGGTTGGGGTGGCTCAGCAGCATGAGGAGGACACAGCCTTCCCACTCAGGCATCACTTGGAATGTCCTCAGGGTCACAGGCCGGGTGGCAATGTGGGGATCACCAGAGCCCTCTCTGATCTCTGGGATGTGCCATTACTGCATGGAGCAGCTCTGGGCTCTTCCACCCTCTCTTGGAGACAGGTGTGGTGTTACCTGCTGGAACTTGCTCCCACTTGGAGGGATTTGGGCAGAGGAGAGCTGGCAAGGAGCAGGCAGGGTTGTGAGGGAGGATGCACTCTGGAAGGAACATTGCTGTGAGATCCAAACTCAATCATTCTGGGTGACCGTGGGGAACCAGGTACCTGTGCAAGTGGGTAATAAACTGCTCACAGCTCCACAAGATTAATTGTAATAACCATAAATCAGTGCTGGCACCAGGGTCAGAGCTGGATTTATGGCCCTAGAGACAGGAATTCCTGTTCTTTATGGAACAAAGCCCTGATCCTGCAGGGCTTTGGGAGCGTGCTGAGTGTTACCGGGGCTGCAGTGTGTGTGTAGGTGCCTGGGGAGCGGGTCCGAGCCCCCCATGGGGACAGAGCTCAGCCCTGGCAGGGCAGCCTCTCCCCTGCTTGTTCCAGCCAGCACCGGGAAACACCTCCCCGAGGGGCGAGCCAGGGTTGCTGCCTCCCACAGCTCATCGATCCCGTCATCTCGGTTGAGAATGCCAGCCACGGAGCTGATTAATGCCGGGGTGGGCAAGTGCTGGGTTATTGTTCAGTCTCTCTTCAAGAGGTCGATGGGAAATTTGGCAGTAGCTCTCCAAGTACACACCGTGCACACAGACATCGTCCCCCCAAGGACTGTGTGGGTTTTACACGTGAGTGTGCACAGTGTGGTGGAAATACACACCAGTGCCCAGCACTGACACAGTTATATCGATGCCTGTGGGAGAGTATTCCCTCCGTCTCTGCCCTGGCGTGACCCTGCAGTGCTGGGGCTGGCTCCAGGCTAATCTGCTCATGCTTTCGTTTCACTCTGATCCTTGCAGGTCCCTTGGCTCAGAGGTGCTGTGTGTGCTCAGGAGGCTGATCCAGCATTCAGGATGGATATTTCCTCCTGTGCAGATGGTGCAGGTCCTTGGGTGTTAATGCTCGGTAGCAGCCGTGACTGAGCTCTCCCCAACCTAATGCAAGGCACTGTGCTAGCAGAAAGCACGGACATCTTTGAAGGATGTGTGATCCTTTGGGGAGATTTGGGCTTGAGGAATTGTGGGATCAGGCCTGATGAGGTGGTGTGTTATTAGGAAGGTGCTGCTGCTGGGTCACCTCAAGGGTTAGAGCTTTGCTTTTTTTTTTTTTTTTTTTCCTCTGGGAACCCAAAAATGTTTGCTTTGATAATCCCATGTCAACGAGTTCTCCTCTAGAGCTACCTGGGGGACGTGCCGTGCCCCCTTCCCGGGGACCGGGCGCTGATGCTCGGAGCGCTGAGCATCGGAGGGGCTGAGGCACCGCGGGGTGGGGATGGAGCCGCAGACGCGAGCTGCCGCTTCCACAGCGGGGGCGCCGGGGGCGGGGGGGATGGGGAGGGGGACCCGCCCGCTCCTCACGAACCGGGGGCGGCCGGTGGGGACGCGCCCGCTCCCTCCGCGGCCGCTGGGTAGCGCTCGGGGCCGCGCCGTCTCCCCGCCTCCCCGGCTCGGGCTGCCCCCGGCTCCGCCGTTCCCCGCCGCCGCCGCTCACTCCGCCGCCGCGCCGCGCAGGAGGAGCAGCAGCCGCGGCCGGAGCGCCCGGAGGGGTCGGCGAGGCGCCCCCAGCCCGCAGCGCCCGCGGCTCCGAGCGGGACCCCGCGCCGCCGCACACTCCCCCGTTCCCCGCGGGGGAAGAATCCCCCCCTTCCCCAGCCCTCGTCGCCCGCAGCCGCCGAGGACGGGATGTCCCCAGGCAGGAGCTGAGCGCCGGGGAGGGGCCGCCCCCCGCCCCCAAACTTTTCGCTCGGCCCCGGAGCGGCGGGGACCCGGCCCCCATGGAGCCCGGGCGGGCAGGAGGGGCCGGGGGCGCGGCGCCCTGCGATTCCCGTCCCCTTGCCTGACGCGGGGCGCAGCGCTCGGGGAGGGGCTCGGCTGCCTGCCCCGCGCCGGATTTGGGGGTCCCGGCTCCGCACGTCTCCGGGGAAGCTGCCGATGGTGGGGACCTGCCTGCCGACCCTCCCCAACCCCGCCAGGAGCCCTTCGCCCCCGCGCCTTCGCCTCGCCCTCAGCAGCGCTGCTGCGGGGGTCCCTGCGCTGGAGCCGCCCGGATTATAAACTCGGGGAAGTTGTCCCCCCGCAGCCCCCCCAGCCCGTCTCGGCGGAGCCATGGCCCGGCTCCGGAGCTGGGGGCTGCTCTGCTTCGCCGTGCTCGCCCTGCCCGGCCCCCCGGGAGCCGGCGCCCAAGGTAAGGGCATGCGGGCGGTGGCGGGAGAGGGACCGCGGAAGGGTTGGGGGGTCTCCGCGCTGCGCCCCTCAGCCGAGCGTTCTGCCACCCCCGGGGCTGGGAGAGCGGTGTGCCAGCCCGGGGGTGGGAGCGAGGCGGCCCCGGAGCTCCGCCCGGGGAGGGCACAGCATCCGTGGTGTTCGCGAAGCCTCCCCGGAGCCGGGAGTCGGGGCCCGCCGGTGCTGCGCGCAACGCGGTGTCCGCGGGGGCTCGGGGGGACAAGCAGAGCGTCTCTGCTGTGCGCTCCCCTGCCCCATAACTGCCCCCAGGCTGGGGATGGGGGGAACGTGTTGCTCTGAGCTTGGGGTAGAGACTGAGCTGAACCGCCTTACGGGGGCTGAGCATCCCCGGGGGTAGCGGTGCCCATTTCACCCCCTCCCTAGGGACCCCCGTTGTACCACCGAACCCGGGATGCAAGTTTGGGGGTGTTCCCAGGGAGCAGTTTATACCATAATGTTGGTCCCGTTGACCTCTAGCCGCTGGTCTGAGGGGGCAGGGGCCTGAGGCTGGGTGTGTTGCACCCCTGAGCCCCTGGGGGTGCCTGGGGCTCCCTCTGCACCCCAACAGCCCTTGGGGGCCACGGTGCTGCTGGGCAGCGTGAGCCCCTCTCAGCTCCTCACCCTTGCGGCTTGGGCATGGCATAGGCTGGTTTTAGCTGCTCTGCTGCCCTGCAGGGATATAAAATTAGTTTGTGGCCCGTCAGGGTGCAGCTGGGGTCCAGAGATGTTGAGGGGCCCTGGAGTCTCCTCCTTGGCAGCGACGGTCCCCACGGGGCCACAGAGGAAGCTCCCGGCTGGCAGAGCTGCAGCGTGGCCACGTCCATCCCTGCGCCTGGACTGAGCGGATCCAGACTGGAAACGGGGGGGCACAGTGGGGCGCAGCACTGGGGGTCCTCACCCACGACATTTCTTGCCCTTGTTTGCAGCAGCAAGTGGAGCCAGAAGTCCCCGTGCGCTCCCATTCTCCCGCTCCCCCCGAGCCTCCCCCAGCACTGCTATAATTTCTCAGTAATTAAGTTCAGAACATAACATCTAAAGCGGCAGTATATTATCCGGGCAGGCCCTGTGTGGGGAGCTCTGAAGGTCTCTTTGATTGATTCACTCCCTTGCCGAGTTTCTCTTCTCCTGGCTGGCGTCTCTGGCTGACGGGTCCCCTGTGATCCGTTTGTTCCCCGCCAGCGGGACGGGCTCCTGGGGTGACCCAATCTCCTTCCATTTATCCATGGGGGGGAGGACGTGGGGCTGCCGGTGCTCCAGCCCCTCCAGAAGGGTGGGGAAGGGGCTTTGCTCCACTCTCCTGGCGCAGGAGCCGAGCTTTGCAGCTTTGGCTCTCTGCGGCGCGTGTCACGTCCTCGCGGGTGCTGTGACATTGCTCGGTGCCTGGCCCCGGCGTGGCAGCGGCCACGGGCGAGCTGGCTGTGCTGGAGGGATCATTCCCAAAGCCTGGCACGTGCCTGTCTCCCCTGCCGCGGGTGGCACTGGGGAGGCACTGGCGGGGTCACCTCCCAGCTGCGGTGCCTGTGGGGTGCTGGTGCTCTCCGCTGCATCCCATTGGGATGGACTGGGTGCTGGTGACGGAGCTGGGGAAAGGGCAGCGTGTGGGCAGGGCGCCTGGCACTGGGCTCCGTCCCCTGGCTCGTTCCCACTGCGGTGGGGCAGGCAGGGCATCCCCGCAGGGCTGGCAGCGAGGGGCAGCAGCGCTTTGCACCGGGTCTATTGATTCTGGCAGCCAAGGAAAATGGGATCAATAGGGAAGGGAAGGAGGAGATGACGGCGTGAGACCTTCCCGGCCAGAGCGCGGGGGCTGCCCGGGCATGGGGTGAGGCGCTTTAACACCTGCGGTTGGTAAAACAAAGGCCCCTCGCTGCCTCTGAGAGAGGGGATGGAAGTTTAATTACAGCCCGTCTGTGCTGTGTAATTATTAATTACCCATGGCAAAAAATAACTTATTGATTAGGGGCCTGGCGCTAATTACCCGGAGCCCAATGCGGAGCCGGGGGAAGGCTCACAGGCAGCGCTGCCCGGGCGGGAGCTGTCGCAGTGCGACCTGTGCCGGGCCTGGGGGGCCGTGCCAGGGCTGGGGGGCACGGGCAGCCTGCCTCACCAGCAAAGGACCCTTCGGCTGATTAACAGGGCAGTGAAGGGCTCCCCAAGAGCTGGGGGGAACCTGGGGGTCCCCAGCCCCCTCCTCGCCACTGTTTGCAGGCTTTGTGACCCCCAGGGATGTGGTTCGCCCACACTCATTGCTGGGGGCACAGCCCGGGACCCCCTGCGCTGGCACAGCACCTCTAATGGGATTGAGGAGGCTGTGACCAGTCCCAGGAGGGATTTGGGAGGCTTAAGGTTCCAGACGGGATTTGGGGCAGAGGCCTGCAATGGGCAGCTTCCACCAAAGAGGCTTATTAGAGGTGGCAGTGGGGGAGCTCCAGCATCTTCTGTGCCCCACGCGCAGAGCTTGGGCATGTCTGCACACCCGGAGCCCCACGGGGCTGAGCAGGAGGAGGACGAGGACAAGCCCCTGTGTCTTCCCTGGTGATGTGCCAGGCTCATGCCAGGAGCTGAATGATGGGAGCTGCTGGTTCCTCTGTGCCAGTGGCATCAGGGCAGGGGGGGATGGCAGAGTGTGAGGTCTCCTGCCCTGGCTCCCTTGTCTCTGCCACGCTGGCACGTTTGCTGGTGGCCTCATGCAATGCTCCAGCTTGGGAAGGAGAGTGGCTTTCAGGGTAGAGGAAGGGAAGATTAAAATTTGATGCTGCTTGGGAAGCCATTAGTGCCTGGGCGCAGCGATGATGAAATTTTGATGACCTGATAACCATAAGGGAGGGGGACTGGACCGGTCCCAGGCAGCCCTTGTCATGGGCCCCATCACTGTGCTGGTCCCCAAAGGCTTGGGGTGCCAGTGGTCTGCTGAGGGGGAGGACAGGCAGGATGAGAGCTGCCGGTGGGATGGAGAGTGTCTGGGGGCTTGGACCCACCCCTGTGGCCTGTGGGGCTGGAGCTGGTGGGCAGGGAGGGCTGGGGGTGGCTGTTCAGCTCCTGCCCCAGCGCCATCCGGGGACCGAGGTGAGTGACAACGTCGAGTGCTGCTCGTCCCTTAGTGACGGGGACTGGGCTGTGGTGGCATTTCTGCTCGGTAGGAGCGGGAGGAGAGCGGGAAGGAGGGAGCAGGCAGATGCTTGGCTGCTTGAGAACCTGGGAGAAGGCTGATAATTAAAGCGGGAGGAGGGAGGCTGGCGGGCAGCACGATGAGGCGTGACCCTGCCTCTGCCACTCTGCGAACCGTGTCCTTGTCCCCCATCCTGTGCCCGTGGCCGGTTCCTGCCTGGGGATGAGCTCCAGACGCACACACATTACTGTAGGCCCTACACAAACTAGGTGGGGGTGTGTTGGTGTTTGTAGCAGCAGCACTGGCAATGCCTGGGGTGAATGTGGCCCTGGGAGGCAGAGCCCTCTGGGTGCGGGGTGGGTGGGTGAGCGGCGGGTGCCCTTCCCTCTGAGCCCTCGTTACTGCCCCAAGCTCGTTAGCAAGTGGCGTGTGGCTGGGTGAAATCCGGCCAGGAATAAATATGCTGCTGTCAGTGGTGATGTGATTGTGCTAACGAAGGGCGAGCCGAGCCCCCGCGGTGCCCGGGGTTGTGCCAGGGCTGGTGGCTCTGGTGCTCCGCTGGTGCCTCAAGGCCTTGGCCTTCCAAAGTGCCCGTGGGGATCCAGCAGCCCTCTGGGGCTGGGGTGGCCCAGGGTGGGGGGTGCTGAGGTAATGGGGTGTCCTGGGAGCTTCTTCTGCAGTGCAGGGGAGCGTTGCATGGAACTGCTGGAAGGGGCACAGGACCAGGGTCACCCAGAGTGGGTGATGATGCCAGGGACCACCCTCATCCTCGTGGCTGCTGTTCTTTTTTGGGGTTCCCACCCTCCAGAGCCATTCATGGAGAAGGATCCAGACTCTGGGTCTGTTCCTGCCACTCTTTGCCCCACCAGCAGGCAGGAATGTGCTGGCAGCAGCTCCTTGCTGGCCATGCTTGGCATCTCTCACACCCCCGGCATGCTGGAGATGCCACCAGGGTGGGCACTGCCCTCAGCACCTCTCTGTGGGGCTGGGGACCGGCTGTTGGGCTGTGTGTTTCCCCCACCCT
>JAYRBT010000043.1:1257715-1270963 GCA_036023395.1 Myiotriccus ornatus
TATGGGGCTGTGGGAGGGACCCAGCCTGAGCCCCCCATGCCTGTCTCATCCAGAACCCCCTGTGCTTGTCTCAGACCATCAGGGAGGCAGAGGTGCGTCTGCCAAGAAGGAAAATCACATCCAGCACTGGTTTTTCTGCATGGCAAAGGAGAGGGCTGGAATTTCCAGCCCTAGTGGCCATAGGGCACCATGTCCAAGTCCCCCCATCTGTCCCAGCTCACTTGTACTGCCTGAGAATCCTGGGGAACTGGGGAACTGGCAGCTTGGAGGGGAGGCCTGGGGCTGAGGGCTGCTGCAGCCCTCCTGGGCTCCCCGGGACCGATTGGAGCTGTGGCCGGGATGGGTTGAGACGTGTGTGGGGCAGGGGCTGCCCTGGGATGGCACTGTGGGACATGTGGGTCCTCACCATCATCCTGCACCTTTCTTTGGGAAAGGGTTAGGATTAGGGGAGAAGGAAAACCTGGCGGGACAGGGATGGGGGACCAGGCTGTGGGACTTGGAGGGACGATGCTCTCCAGTGTGCTGCAGAAACTGGAGCACCATGAGCTCACAGGTCCGAGAGCATCACCCTCAGCTGACCCTCCAAAAGCTGTGCCATGGCCCTGCTGCCTTGCCGTGCCCCCAGCTCCGGCAGGGGAGCTTTCCACCATTGCTCTCACAGCCTCGGAGCACCAAACCCCTCCTAAATAATTCAGGCAGGCGAGTGCCGTCCGCGGGGGCCGCGGATAAACGCGGTAAATGGCTGAGAAATGGAGCGTGTCCCTCGGGAGCCACCTCCTCAGCGGGTGGCCGGGCCCCTCTCCTCCCTCCCGGCCCAGGTGGTGATTCGGGGCCGGCACAGGTAGAGGCGCCGGGGAGGAGGAGCCGGAGCAGAGCTGCCGAGTCCACTGGAGCGTTGGGGATTGCATTTCACGGCTGGGCGGGCTGGGATACCAACCCGGCCCCGTGCGCCGGGCGCTCGGAGAGGAGATAAGATTTGATTAAGAAGGCTGCTATTAATTTATGGCAAGTACACTCACGGCAGTGGAGAGGTTGCTTTTAATTAATAGCCAGAAGGAGAGTTTTAAAGCTCTAGGTCTCAGTGGGGGGAGAAGGGAGGGAGGGGAAAGCGGGGAAGGAAGGGAACAAAGTAAGTTGGGAGGATTAATGGTCACATCTGCAATTATAAGTCTTTTTCTTAGTAAAAAGGGAAAAAAACCCACATCAAAAGACGTGCCATGGGTGGGGGTGTGTGGCACGGCCGGGCTGATCCGTAGGGATGAGACGGTTGGGATCATGCCAGGTCACTTTGGCACCGCTCAGTGTGCCAGGGGGGAGTGGAGCTGCCCCGTGGCACCAGCCCAGCTTGGGGGAGCAAGGGACAGCTGTGTGTCCGTGTGGCTGCTCCTCTTCCAGCCCTCTCTGCTGGGATCAGGACTGAGTGCTGAGGCTGGGATAGATTTCATGGAAGAAATTCTTGGCTGTGAGGGTGGCGAGGCCCTGGCACAGGTTGGCCAGAGAAGCTGTGGCTGCCCCATCCCTGGAAGTGTCCTAAGCTAGGTTGGATGGGGCTTGGAGCAACCTGGGCTGGTGGAAGGTGTCCCTGCCCATGGCAGGGGGTGGAATGAGATGAGCTTTAAGGTTCCTCCCAACCCAAATCCATCTGGGATTCCATGACTCTATGACTTTGGCTCTGGTGGGTGATGGGATGAGGAGGATGGAGCCGTCCTGTCCCGCTGCCAGCCCTGTGTGAGCCCCACGGAGGCTCAGGTTGCTTTGTGCCTGCTCAGGTGTGTCGAGGAGGGCGAGCGGGCTCAGTGAGGTGCCCACTCCGTGTGATCCCCTGCTGGGCTCCGTCCTTGGCACCCCCAGACAGTGCCTCGTTCCCCCCAGTCCCCGCTCGGCGTCACGTCGCGCTCCGCGGCTCCCCAGGTGCCGGGAGCGCTCGGAATTTCAATTCCGTGTTTGCTTTTTATGAAGGGGATGAAGCCTTGTCTCAGGAATACTAATGGCTCCGGCGGTGTCGGGGAGTGCCGCTAATCCCCCTGCACCTGCCGCCCGCCCAGGGGGGACCCTGTGGGGACCCCGTGGGGGGACACCGGGAGCACCGGGGCCGTGCCGGGGCGTTGTGGTGGCTCCGTGCCCTCAGTGCCCGTGGGGACGAGCCACTGAATCAACCCAGAGGCTTTACCAGCATCCACTGAAAAATTGATGCTTCCCAACCGCAGGCTGGCATCTGACAAGCAGGGGATGTGGCTCCCTGGGCAGGGACACCGCCCCGGGGATTCATCTTGCCGAGGTGGCCTCAGCGGGGACCACGGTGTCCCCAGCACCCCTTGGCCAGGGTGGATCCCCTGGGGCCGCCTCTTCTCGCACCCAGCCAAGGCTGTGACCCCACCGGGGTGCTTGGGGGTGTTGAGGCCCCCCGTGGGTGCTGTATTTGGGGGCCCTGGGTTGCCCCGGTGCCATTGCCCCCTCCCAGCCTCCCCCAGCCCCCCGGAAGCGAAGCGGCTGCCGCGGCGCCGGGAAGCTGCGCCGGGAATATGTTCCACAAATGAATAATAAAAACAAAGGAAAATTACCCTCTTATTGAAACTCGTTTTATGAATAAAACAATTATTCTGGTAATTGAAAAAATGTGTCGTTAAATTAAATGCAGTGGTTCCTATTAAAATTTTAGTGGATTTCTTCTTCTCCTCTGTTTCTTTTTCCCCCTCTTTCCTTCCCTCCCTCCCTCCTGCCTCCGCTGGCGGCTAAAGGCTGGTAATTATAGCGGAGGGTTTCGTTTTCTCTTTATTGTTTTTTAATCTCTTCGTGCTGCGGAGCCAGCGAGAGTCTGATGCCGAAGAGATTTAGCTCCATCTCCCCATTCCGGGGGGGGCCGGAGCGGGAGGTTGGTCCGTGGCAGTGCCAGGTGGCTGTGCCACTGCTCCTGAAGGGCTAGCACCCTCCTTTCCAGGCTGCCATCCTCCTTTTTGGGTGGTGGTGCCCTGAGAAGGATGGGGGAGCCCTGGGAAGCTTTGATGGGAGCAGGGAGATGGCTCTGTCCCCTCTTCTGTGGCCCAGGAAGTGCAGACAGCGGGCTGGTCCCTTCCCAGGATTGCACCAGCCACATCCTGGTGAGACCAGAGAGGGGCTGCTGGGAAGGAGAGAGGTGATGGTGTTGTTTTCCCCAAGGCAGGTGCTGGTCTTTGGTGTTGGTTGAGCTCCATGGGGCACCTGGAGCCTGCAGGTACAGGTGGGCTGGATTCAGGCCATCCCACTGGTGCTGATGGGCACCGGATCAGTTGGGATGCCCAGCACATCCCACTGATTCATGTGCTGAGCACGGGCAGGGAGGGGGACTGTGTTGTCCCCAGGATCATGGGACAGGCAGGAGGGGACCTGGGTGTCTCGTGAGCTGCTGGTGTTCTGGGGGTGACCAGGGGAACTTGTGGAGTGGGATCTCATACCTCCATCCCCATCTCGTCTCTGTGGGGGGTGAAAGGAGGGGCTGCACCCTCCTCCCCCCTCCATCAGCAGCTGCTGGGCAGAGCCCTGCCCTTGGCAGGCATTCCGGGATTCCTCCAGGCTTAAAACTCCCCATCTCCTCCCATCAAGAGGGATTTGAGGCTGGGGAGAGGGGAGCTTAGTTCCCAGCTCGCCCATTACGCCCGGGAATTAGGATCCATTACTGCTCTTTCGGGGCCCCTGCCCTACATCCGTGCCTGCTCTGGCACTAATGCCCTGGACTCAGCCCTGGCTCCGCCGGCCCTGATGTAACTAAAGTGCAGGGGCCAAGATTGTGATCCCATTAGGCAGGATTAGTGCCGTGCCAGGGCCTGGCATTAAAATGTCATCATCCGAGGAGGGAGAGAGCTGGGGTTGTCCCTGTCCCTCTTTCCGCTTGGCAGCTCTTGGAATCCCCTCGATCCCCACCGGCGGCTCGGCTCAGCCCCGGGGTCACGGGTGTGGGCAGGGTGGGGATGAAGCAGTTTGGTGCTTTCTGCGTGGAGGGGACCGTGTTGGGCTGGCACAGCGTGGCAGGACATGGCGCCAGGAGCCAGGAGCTCCAGGAGCTCCGCACCGTCCCATGCCGCCGGCAGATGTGCAGATGTTCCCGGAGACGCCCCTCGCTGCCGCCTGTGTTTGGAAAGTGATGAATTTCTGCACCAACTAATTAGCCTCTAATTAGCAAGTGGAGTGTAAACAGCCACAACAGATGGGGGAGAGGCGGAATGAGCAGTAATGACCCTTCGTTTGAGGGGGGATGTGGCTGTCACCCACCGGGAACCCTCCCGTTGGTTGCAGGATGGGGGAATGGCAGCCCCTGTCCGTGGTGAGGTGGTGAGCACCCCACACGCCCTGGATGTGGTGGTGCCATGGCCTGTAGTGGATGGTGGGATAGAGGAGCTGTCCCACGGGAGCAGAGCTGGGATGCCCAGTGCTACCAGAGAGCAGAGGGAAACTGAGGCCTGGGGGCAGGGGCAGCGCTGCTCAGCATTGGGACCCCCACCCTTCTCGCCTCTGGGAGCTGGTGGGCAGGGGAACACCAGGAACACCTGGTCTTGCTCCTGGAGGCCTCTCTGGAGACACCGGCACTAAACCAGCTGCATTCCCCTGGGCTGGGGTCCCTGCAGGGGCACAGGGCTCCCAGGAGGAGGACGAGGATCTCACACCCAGAGCTCGGTGCCGCCTTCACCCCTCGAAAGAGACACGGGGGACCCCCATCCCCGCTGTCCCCTGCCGTGTTTGGGGGTGGTGACTTCCCGGGGGGCCCGCGGGAGCCGCTGGGTGCGCGGTGGCCGCCGTGACCTTCGCGGGCGGCTCAGCACGGCACGATCAATACGGAATTAGGAGCCGCCTCTCCTCCTCTGCGCCGTTTTTCACCCCTTAATGCAGAACAGATGGCTCGGGTGCTTCAAAGCGCGATGAGCCTTAGCTGCTTAAAATCAAATTAGGATGTATGCGAACGGCGGGCGGGCCCAGGGGAAGGTGCACCGGGAGCACCCTGCTTCCCAAACGCTTCCCAAACGCTTCCCAAACACCTCCCAGACGCCTCCAGGACACCTCCCAGATGCCTCCCAGGCACTGGCTGCTGGCTCAGTGTTGGGGGTGCACTGAGCACACCAGGTCTCAGAATCCAGTGTGCCATTGGAGTGCTTGGCCAGACGCTGCCAGCACAGCCCTGGGCTCCTGTGGGACCACTGGGGACCACCAGTCCCTGGGGATTGGCCTTTTGTGCCGTGCTTGGATCCTCGCTGCAGCAATACATCAACTGCATCGCAGCCAGTGCACCCCAGTCTGGTCCGTGGCTCATTTACTGGTTTCATGCAGGAGGTGTTTGGATCCAGAGCTGTCACCTGGCTGTGCCACGTCCCCATCTGGCTGCTGCCATAATCCCAAAGGCTCCACCTCGACGTGGGCGAAGCCCCGGCCTTGCAGGTCGAGCTCCTGCCGGGCCATGGTGGGGACACGTGTGCCCACCCCCGCACACGCGTGCACAGGGACACGGATCCTGCACTGGGCTGTCCCCGGCTCGCTCAGCCCAGCAGCACGTGTGTGCCCACTCCTTGGGCACCCCAAAAACCGCAGCTCAGCTGCCACGGGGCTGCCACGAGCTCTCTGGACTGGGGAACCGCATAGCCAGGGGACAGGGGTCACAGGGGTCACAGCCAGTGCTGCCAAACCCTGCAGCCAGGGCCCTGAGCTGCCACGGTGCCACTGGGCACCACTCTGCCCCTGTGCCATCTGGGATGTGCTGGGCTGCTGTGGGGTTCAGCCCTAGTGCCCCACACCAGCTTTGTGGGGTGCCCTGGTGCTCCAGTGTCCGGATCCAGCCCAGACCTGAGGCAGGGACACTGGGATAAGGGCTGTGCCCGCTCCAGCCAGCGCTGCTGAAGGTCAGAGAGGAGGATTAAATTAACGAGCCACAAGCTGCTGCTTCCCTTCCTAATGACTTGCCTGGCATCCAGCACCACTGTGCCCACCCCTTTGCCAGGCAGGACAGGGTGTAAATCCAGTGGGCATTTCCATGTGGGTGCAGTGAGGGGGGTGTGCAGGAACTGGGATCCCAGCGAGGAGAGGGATCCCCAGTGCAGGTCTGGGGGTGTCTGGGTGCCTCTGAGCTCCTGCAAACTCTTGAAACCCCCCAGGGTGGTGGGGCACTGGAGTGTGCTGAGCCCACGGTGCAGAGATCCGTGGCAGGAATTCAGCTCTCACAGACAAGAAAGCAAAGCCCTACCCCAAAGAAAAAACCCGAAGCTGTGATTGAACGTGCACTTGAAAGCTGCTGGGGAATATGAATGTGCCTTTGAAGTAAAAGGGCTTCCATTTGTTAAGCAGAAAATGGAGCTGTGTGGTTCGATTTATAGTTTTACTTAGCAAATAAAACAGGAGAGGAGTAAGTGGTTCTGCCTCGCTCCGCTCCCAGCCCCTCCGCCCCTTCACCCCCCGAGTTAAAAGCTCGGTGCTTGGAAGATGCTACAAAGGCAGCCAGGAATAAAGCAAAGGAGCAGCTCAGATAAACCCACAGCGGGCTGAGCCCTTGTCGATGGGCTTGTGGAATGGCTCGGGGAGAGCAAGGGCCAGGGCAGGGGGATGGGGAGGGGGCTGCCGGGCTTATGGGTTATACCCATAGGACCATGGAATGGTTTGGGTTGGAAGGGACCCTAAAGATCATCTCATTCCACTCCAGTGATGAGCGGTCCTGGTGCCGTGGGGTTGGTGGGATGTGGGGCTGGTGGGATGTGGGGCTGGCGTGTCCCTCAGCCCTGTCCCTCCTCTCTCCACAGATGATGTCTCCCCCTACTTCAAGACGGAGCCGGTGCGGAGCCAAGTGCACCTGGAGGGGAACAGGCTGGTCCTGACGTGCATGGCCGAGGGCAGCTGGCCCCTCGAGTTCAAGTGGCTGCACAACAGCCGGGAGCTCACCAAGTTCTCCCTGGAATACCGGTGAGTCTGGAAAGGGTGGTCAGTTGTCGAAATGGGCTGCCCAGGGAGGTTTGGAGTCCCCACCCCTGGAGGTGTCCAAGGAACGCCTGGCCATGGCACTCAGTGCTCTGGGCTGGGGGACAAGGTGGGCATCGGGCACAGGGGGGACTTGGTCTTGGAGGTGTTTTCCAACCTGAATGACTGTGGGACTCTGAGTCCCCACCGATGCTGCCTGTGGTGAATCCCACCCGGCACACCAGTCCCTGGCACTGGGACCTGCTGGGACTGCCATCCCAGGAGGCAGCACAGAGGCAGCAGTTGGCAGTTCAGGAGCTGCTGGCTCTGTTTGGAGAGCAAACGGGGAATTTAAGCAGGTCAACACCGGGGAGGAGGTGTTTGCACAAGCGGATTAACACCTTAACACCAGGCTGGGGATCACAGCCAGCTTGTGGCTCCCTGGGAACAGCTAGACCAGGGAAGGGGCAAGACAGGGTGGCAGGAGAGAGTGCTGAGATCCAGGCATCCAGCCCCGTGTGCCAACTAATCCTGTCACAACTCCAGCCCCTTGGAGCTGGCCTTTAAATCAAGGCGGGCACCTCTCGCCGTCTCTTCTGAGTGCGTGTGTCATCCTCTCTGTTTTAATCAATAATTCAGGTCGAGACAAGCCGTTCCCCCTTTAAAGGCATCGAATCCAAAGGCTTCGTGTTGCTGTAGCAACGCGGGGCTGCTCCGGGATGCCAGGAACAAAGATGGTGTGTGGCTGGGTGACGTCCCCTCCCAGCACGCTGTCCTGCTGGGATCCTGGAGCCCTGGCCATCCCTGGGGACCCTGGAGGGTGGCCCCCACCAAGCCCTGGTCTGTCGTGCCCCCGATGCCCCCAGCTCGGTGCTGGGTGTTGGCACCAGTGCCAGACGCCCTGTGGGATGGGCCCCTTGTCCCCAGCTCTGGTGTGGAAGCTCAGAGACCTTTTGAGCTCCATAGTTGCCACATCTCTCACCTGTCAGGAGTGACAGCTCATTCCCAGGCAGGACAAAGGTGCAGGATCCCGGCCCTGGGCTCTTCCCTGTCGGGTTTGGGGGAGCCGGTTGGGGCACCTGGGGGGGCACCTCCAAACCCCGAATGGGGACTTCTGACTTCCTTTCCTGGTTTGATGCATGCCTCAGTTTACCCTTCTGTAGGAGAGAGGCCAGCACTGGTCTATGGGATGCTGGGCAGCTCCACATCCCTGCATCCCTGCATCCCTGCTCCAAGGTGACTCCCTTCCCCCCGGAGCCCCCGCCTCCAGCTCCAGCATCCAGCCAGAAAGGATTAGGGAAGGAAGCGAGAAAACAAACAAACACGTGGGGAAAACCCAAACAAACCCAGCGCAGCAAATGAAGCGAAGAGCTGCCGTGCAAATCCCTGCCCGGCTCGGAGGAACCTGCCGGCATCCCTGCGCTCTGCCCGGGGCTCCGTGGGGATTTAGAGGGTGGAGACGAGCGTTTGGCCATCTTGCCTGGCATTGGAGGCTGCTGGTGAGAAAGCAAAGGACCAAAATTAGTTATGATGGGCAGAAATTGAATTTTAATAGAGCTGTCGGTGGCGCGGAGCCAGCCCGCTCAGGCAGTGGGAAGGTTGTAATTAAAAGTTAACGAGTTTAGAAACAGAGTAATCCTTGGAGAGGGGAGGGCCCGTGCCGATGGCCGGGGAGGCTCGGGGGTGCTCCTGGCCGTGCGGGGTCAGGAATGGTGGGGGATGAAGGAGGCAGGGCGCAGCCAGTCCCTCGCAGCTTGGTGCTGGTGTGTGTCCCCTGGCGTGTCCCCACTCCAGGGACAGGAGGGACCTTCCCCAGGGCCTGGCTGTGCCCATGAGGGAGGTTTGGAGCAGGGCAATGTGCTGAAGGGGGCTGTGCCCTGGGACCAGCTGGGCTTGGTGGCATCACCTCGTGGTTCCCAGACACTTTTGGTGGCATCACCTCATGGTTCCCAGACAGAGCGGTGTGTCTCCAAGCACTTCATACCCCTCATCCTCACCACCGGTCCCCAAATCCTCTCCTGAGCAGGGCATCCCACCGTCCCCGCCGGCTGCAGTCGCCCTGGTGCATTGTACCCATGCTGGGGGCTGTGGGCAGGGGCTCGCGGCCCCCCCGCTCCCCACAGATCGCCCCACTTCATCCTCGCTCACGGTCGGAGGAGCTCACGCCACGTTTCAGGGGAAGGAGCCGCTCTCCCAGTTTGGCAGCGTGTTTCCATGGCAACCGCCCTTTCCTTCCCGCAGCGATTCCGAGGCCAGTTTGCCACCGGAGCGGCTGTTGGCGAGCGGAGAGGGCCAGGTGGGCAACGGGCTCGGCAGGTCCCTGGCCCCGAGCCAGGGAGGGCCACAGCAGTGCCTCTGAGTGCAGGTGGAGCTGATCCCTCAGGAGCATCCCTGGGGACCACGGCGGGATCATGGAGCAGCTTGGCTCTGTATTCATGCAGAGCCATCCTCCCTCAGGAGCATCCCAGGGGATCAAGCATGATGAGGAACTCCAGAAGGACCGGGGACCAGCCTGGCTCTGCGTGTATGTGTAGACATCCTCCCTTGGGAGCATCCCTGGGGACTGTGGGGAATCAGGAACCAGCCTCGCTGTGTATGTGCCCATGAACCCAGGGATTCCCCCTGTGGGAGCATCCCTGGGGCCCATGGGAAATGAGGGACCAGGCTGGCTCTGTGTGTGTGTGGAGTCATTCCCCCTGGGGAGCATCCCTGGGGACTGCAGGGGGGTTAGGGACCAGCCTGGCTCTGTGTGTGTGTGTGTAGACATCCTCCCTTGGGAGCATCCCTGGGGCCCATGGGGAATGAGGGACCAGCCTGGCTCTGTGTGTGCCCATGGACCTGTGTCCCCAGGAGCATCCCTGTGGGAGGTGTGGGATCAGGGACCACCCTGCCTTCCCCCCATGCTGCCTCCATTGCCTGCCGCTGGCATGGGGTGCAGGAGGCAGCTTTCCCATGGGATCCCCACTGCCTCCCGAGCCTGGAGACCCCCCAGTGACACCTCTCCCCTCTCCACCCCGCCCCAATGCCTACTGTGCCCTCGGCTGAGGTGGCAGCAGGGCGGGTGGCAGAGCCTTGCCCACACAGCCTTGCCCTGGCACCGCTGTGCAGGGCCAGCTCTGTTTTTCCCTGCATGATCTCCCCGGTGCCAGGCTCTCCACGAGCTCTCCGGAGCCCGACTGCTCCTCGTACGAGGAATCATAACATGCAAATCAGGCAGCTTGATGTCTTTAATGAAATCCTCGGAAGGAAAGCGCTTCTCTGGTGAATTGAGGATATTTATTTCTCATACAAGAAATTTAACATGCAGATTAGTTGGGTCTGGTAATTTATCACATGAGATTGTCCTATTAAGGGCTGCATCGAGTCCTGCTGCCTTCGGAAATTACCTTACACATAGATTACCTCTGGACAGACTCCCATCCGTAGGGATGCATCTTCTAGCTCCTAAATCAGCCCTCGTGCCTCTCCTCATGCCCCTCTGCAGCTGGTGCAGGAGCTCAGCAGCTACTAAAGCATCCCCCGCCTCTTCCTGAGAGCCCAGATACCCTTTGCTGGGATCTTGGAGAAGCGTAATTCCATCTCCCACACCGGCTGGCTTTGCCTCAGCTGCCCCCAGCCAAGCAGGGCTGGCATGTCAGAGCCTCCCAGTGCCACCCCCTGCCAGCCCCACGGTGGGGCATGTGGTGCCTCTGATCCATTCCCATCTCCTTTCAGGAGCCTCTCTGCATGGGCTCACCAAGATTTGGGGCAGATCTGTGGCTCTTCAACCCCTCCCTGATTTATGCCCATAATTTGTCCCCAGATTATGTAAAATACAGAGCCAGAAGCCTCTAAAAACCCCAGACCTGGGGACAAACAGAACGATTCACCCCTGGATTCCTGCTGGAACCCAACATGTGCCACTGCTTGCCAGGAGCTGATCCCTGCTCTGGTGGGACCAGCTCTTCGCCAGCCCAGGTGCAGAGCCCAGCCCTCTCCCCTGGGGAGCTAATTGCCATGCAATGATTTAATTAATGGGAGCTGATAAACACTGGAGGGGCTGCAGCCAGGCTGGGTGGGAGCCCAGCAGGGAGTTCCTGGTGCCTGTGGCTCCAGCCTGGTTGGTGTCACCTTCGGCATCACCACAAGTGGCAAAGTCCCCAGGAACGCTGAGGAGGAGCGCTGAGCTGGTAACGAGCAGCATAGGGTGGTTTTTCCTGGGAATGCTTGTGCTGGGAAGGCTCCTGTCCATCTCTGTGCCTTGTTTGGAACTGGGGAGGATGCGTGGGGCTGGTGTGAGCGAGCGGCAGCGATTGCTGGGCACGGGGCAGTGGTGCCAGGGAGCCGCACTGGCATCGGGGCTGGCAGGAGGCCCCACGTGGTGGGATGGCAGTGGAAGGGATGGGCAGGCAGCCACAGAGTAGATGGACAGGGAACTCTCAGGCCTGGGGATGCCACCAGAGCTGGGTGATGGCCAAGCTCCTGGTTAGTGATGCACCAGAGCCCTTTCGGATGCCGCAACATGGATCGGGGCTCGTGCGCCCGCCCCGTCCCTGCTCCACGGGAGGGAGGCTGATTAATACACGGGCATTAATTATTAACTGGCTCATTGTTCTGGCAGGGCCAATTGAGGCAGCAATTTACAGGGCCGCCGGCGCCCGCCCAATTCCTGTGACCGAGGGAAAACACTTCAGGCGAGGGGGGAGGTGATGGGCCACGTGTTTCAAAACAGAGCCCGTTCCAATCAGGAGCTAATTGAGATCCAATAACACAGTTAACGGGGGCTGATGGAATACCAGGGGGGAGTTTAAAGCCATATTGAGCTTTGGCCCGGCACGGGCGGAGGTGCCGGGACGCGCGCTCGGATGCTGCGAGTCGTTAAACCTCTGCTAAGTGTGTTTTAATGCTCACTTGACATTTCATTATCCCGCAGTAACTATTCAAATACATGTCCCCTCCAGAATTAATTAGTCGTTATACAGGATATTAATCAAAGGGGACTGTGCCAATGTGCTTCTACCCAAAATCCGATCCAGCTGTTGCTGTTACTGGGCGGCATTGGAAGAACCTCACAGATTTCTGTGCTCTTCTGGCTTTCAATCTGATGGATCAGATCCTTTGGCTGATGCTTTTCCCAGCCCCTCTCCACCCCCTCAATCTAAGAATAATTCGGCAGCGTCAGCCCCACACTTCTCAGCAACCCTACAATAACAGAGGCACGGCAGCAGCCGAGGCTGGGCCGCGGCTGTGCCGGAGCGGCGCGGGCAACAATCCTACCGGAACGTGGATGTGCCGTGCCAGGACTGCACGGTGAGGAGCTGGTCACGCTGCTGTGCCCTGCCCTGCCTCACTGCTGGGATCAGGGGTGGATGGATGGATGGATGGATGGAGAGGTTGTCATTCCTGATGAGCAGCCGTCCATCTGTCAGATTGATCCGGTGCCAAAGCTGCTTCTGCAAACCCGCCGGTCCCCTGGCATGGGGCTCCTGGCTCTGGAGCCCCCTCCTGACCCTGGGGCTGAGCGGAGCACAGCCACTTCCTGACAGAGCCCGAGGCCACCGCTGTTTTCCGTCAGCATGTTGTCCTGCAGCGCGGGTCAGTCCTCGCTGCAGAAGGGCTTTTCCCCATGGACAATGCCCTGTCAACCTCCGTCTTCACAGAGAATCCAAACAAACCCCTGGAACAGCGGAGTCAGCAGCAGGGGCTGTGCTGGGAGCTTGGCCAGAGCTCACCTCCATCCTGGCTGGAGCGGGGTTAGGATGGGCAAAGCCTCTGGTCAGGGCACCAGGATCAGTCCCAGGTGGAGGAGCTGCTTGACACAGTGGAACCAGGAACTCCTGGCCATGGAGTGGCCACTGTGGCCTTGGCTCAGACTGGGGGTGCTGAGTGGGGTGACATTCCCCACGTCTGCCCACAGCACATTGCCCTGCGAGGGGGTGACAGCAGCGGGGACGTGGGGGGTGACATTGGGGGTCAAATCAATTCCCATCCCCTTCCAGCCAGGAGTGATGGGGGAAGGAAATCAAATTGCAGTGGTGTTGGATAAAAGCCTCCATGGCAGGCGAGCAGGAGAGAACAAAGTCTGTGCTGGTTTGGTTGATGACTGCGGGCCGGGCTGCGCCGGGAATTGATTTCCTTTCTCCAGGCTATTTTCAGCCGCTGAGGTGTGTGTGAAAGTGCTGCTGCTTAACAGCTCCTCCAGCTCCTGTGTGTGGGGACCAGGCCCCTTAACTGGATCTGCAGGAGTGTCCCCGTGGGAGGGGCAAAGGTTCTGCGTGCCCATGGAGGGGTCCTGGCTCCCAGCATGGGGGAACCAAGTGCTGCTGAGGGGCTGTGGGTGCTCCAAAGGTGGAGACAATTTGG
>JAYRBT010000043.1:1277883-1330139 GCA_036023395.1 Myiotriccus ornatus
CCCTGTCCAGGCAGCTCCCCCACGCCCCCGAGAGCCCCGTGGCTGCCCTGAGCCCCCAGGAGAAACGGGCCATCAACCTCACCTGGGCCAAACCCTTCGACGGCAACAGCCCCCTGCTCCGCTACGTCGTGGAGGTCTCCGAGAACAGTAAGGGGCTGCTCCCACCCTGCGTGCTGGCACTGGGGAAAGTCTGCAGCACCACCCTGGTGCAGGGGGTGCTCTGGGGAGCTTGGGGACCCCGGGGCTCATCAGCTGGCCAGGGGACCCCAGCGTCCTGCAGGTCGGGTCCCCCACCCCGCTGCCCCTGTCCCCCCACAGACGCACCCTGGACTGTGCTGCTGGCCAGCGTGGACCCCGAGGTGACATCGGTGACAGTGCAGGGCTTGGTCCCCGCTCGCTCCTACCAGTTCCGCCTCTGCGCCGTGAACGACGTGGGCAGGGGGCAGTTCAGCAAGGACACGGAGAGGTGAGCCAGGGCTGGGGGTCCCAGGGGCGCTGGCAGCCCTTGGGTGCTCATCCCACCTCGTCCCTGCAGGGTGTCCCTGCCCGAGGAGCCCCCCTCTGCACCCCCTCAGAACGTCATCGCCAGCGGCCGCACCAACCAGTCCATCATGATCCAGTGGCAGCCGCCGCCCGAGAGCCACCAGAACGGTGTCCTCAAGGGCTACATCATCCGGTAGGTGCCGGAGGGGGAGCCTGGGGGTCCCACCCCTGGTGTTGGTGGGGCCACTGGCGGCTCTGATGGCACCTGGTCACCAGGTACTGCCTGGCCGGGCTGCCCGTGGGGTACCAGTTCAAGAACATCACCAACGCCGAGGTCAACAACCTGCTCCTGGAGGACCTCATCATCTGGACCAACTACGAGATCGAGGTGGCTGCGTACAACAGCGCCGGCCTGGGGGTCTACAGCATGAAGGTGACCGAGTGGACCCTGCAGGGAGGTAGGCAGGGATGGGCAGGAGTGGGCAGGGATGGGCAGGAACAGGCAGGGACAAGCAGGGGTGGGCAGGCGTTTGGTGGGCACCCCAGTAGCAACAGGTTGTGCCATTGGGGTGATGGTGCCAGGATGTGGGGGTCCCAGGGAGACTGGGATGTGCTGAGGATGGGTGACCAGGGGCTGCAGAGCCCAGCCAGGGGCATCACCCTGGATTCCTGTGGTCCTGGGGAGCTGGCACCCAGCTGATGAGGAGGACCTTGTGGAGCTCGAAGCCACTCTGAGCTGTCCCTTCATCCCACAGTCCCCACGGTGCCCCCAGGGAACGTGCAGGCTGAGGCCACCAACTCCACCACCATCCGCTTCACCTGGAACCCCCCCAGCCCCCAGTTCATCAACGGCATCAACCAGGGGTACAAGGTGAGGGGCAATTCCCGTGGTCCCCCAAAAATGGGGCAGCTGGGAGGGGAAAACTCCTTGGTCAACCTTCACAAACTGTCTTGGCTCCTCCTTGCCAAAATCCTGGATTTTAATTGGATATGTCCTGACTGTTAAAATAATATTTACTGTTATTTAACACTTGCATGGGCTCGGAGTCTCCCATGCTCTGTAATTAATTCCAAATTGCAATTAATTCAAATTTACATTAATGAAATTGAATTAAAACATTAAACTTGTGTCTTAATCCACTCCAAAGAAGTTCGGGAATTTAATTGCCGCTGGATGAGATAACCAGCGTGAGTAGGATATTTAACATTCCTATTAAATGCCACTTAGTATTTTTGATTAGTATTTTTAGGGCCTAATTAGTGTTTAATTAAGTTGCTACAGGCTATCTTGCACAATACCAATTAAATGCCCAAACATCCCTCCTGGATGCAGGCGGGCGTGTGATCCCGCGCCGTTATCGACGGAGTTAATCACAGCGCTCGCTCCGTGAGCGGGCGCTGGCAGAGGCACCAAGCACTCCCCACACTGGTCATTGATATTTAATCAACTCCGATTTAATAGGGAGGCCGGGGGTGCCCCGAGGATGGTGTTTGTGGTGCGGGTGTGTGTGGGGAGCCGGCGCCCTCACCCCGGGTCCTTCCTCCCCGCAGCTCATCGCGTGGGAGCCGGAGCACGAGGAGGAGGCGACGGTGGTGACGGTGCGGCCCAACTTCCAGGACAGCGTGCACGTGGGATACGTGGCGGGGCTGCGGAAGTTCGCCGAGTACTTCACCTCGGTGCTGTGCTTCACCACGCCGGGGGACGGCCCGCGCAGCCCCCCCCAGCTGGTGCGCACCCACGAGGACGGTACGGGCGGGCTCTGCGTTCCCGCGGGATGGGACGGACCCTGCCCACCCTCGGGCGGCCCCCGGGAGGGGGGAGCAGCCCCCACCCACACGGGCCACTCGGTCCCGCTGCCGGGCCCCGGGCAGCCCCGTCCACGCTCGCTCCTTGCGGGGGTCCCGTGGGTGCTGAGCCTGGCTGTCTTCGGGCAGTGCCTGGCCCCGTGGGACACCTCAGCTTCAGTGACATCCTGGACACATCCCTGAAGGTCAGCTGGCAGGAGCCGCTGGAGAAGAATGGAATCCTGACAGGTAAGGGAGCACCGGCAGGTACCGACCGACTCCTGCATCAGTTCCCTTCCCACTCTGTAGCATCTCCCCTTGGTCCCATTCCCACCTCACAGCATCTCCCCCGTGTTCCCTGCCCAGCCCTGGCCCCGCTCAGCCCCTCGGGGTGGGCGATGCAGGGGGCTGACCGAGGGGGTGCGTTCCAGGCTACCGGATCTCGTGGGAGGAGTACAACCGCACCAACACGCGGGTGACCCACTACCTGCCCAACGTGACCCTGGAGTACCGCGTCACCGGCCTCACCGCCCTCACCACCTACACCATCGAGGTGGCCGCCATGACCTCCAAGGGCCAGGGCCAGGTGTCCTCCTCCACCATCTCCTCAGGGGTTCCCCCAGGTGAGGTTGGTGGCGCGGGGATGCTGGTGGGAGCTGTGGGTGGTGCTGAGGGGTGAGAAGCCAGTGCCACCCAACCTGCCTTGTCCCCACAGAGCTCCCTGGTGCCCCCACTAACCTGGGCATCTCCAACATCGGGCCCCGCTCTGTCACCATCCAGTTTCGCCCGGGCTACGATGGCAAAACCTCCATCTCCCGCTGGCAGGTGGAGGCACAGGTAAGGGGGGATTCGGGAAGGGGAGGTGGGGGGGTGTTGGGGGGCAGCTCACCTCACTGCCATCCCACAGGTGGGTCAGAATGGCGAGGCTGAAGAGTGGGGGCTTGTCCACCAGCTGGCCAATGAGCCTGACACCCGCTCCATGGAGGTGCCCAACCTGAAGCCCTACACCTACTACAGGCAAGTGGCCAGGGCGGTGCTGGGATGTCATCCATGGGGGAACAGAGCCTTCTCACCCCCTGCTGTGACCTCCGCTCAGTGTCTTCTCTGAGGGCCCAGAGCCCTCTTGTTCCCCACCATGAACCCCCTCAGTGTCTTCCTTGGGGAACCAGAGCCCTCTCACCGCCCACCATGACCCCCCTCTCCTCTCTCAGTTTCCGCATGCGCCAGGTGAACATCGTGGGCACCAGCCCCCCCAGCCTGCCCTCCCGGAGGATCCAGACCCTCCAAGCCCCCCCAGACATGGCACCTGCCAACGTCACCCTGAGGACAGCCAGTGAGACCAGCCTGTGGCTGCGCTGGATGGTGAGTGGGGTCTGTGCCACGCGGGCATGGGGCTCACAGGGACTGGAGGGGGATGGAGCTGGGATGGCTGTGGGACACCAGGAGTGATGGTGTCTGTCTCTGCCAGCCCCTCCTGGAGCAGGAGTACAACGGGAACCCTGACTCCGTGGGGTACAAGATCCGGTACACGCGCGCGGACGGGCGGGGGCAGCCGGCGGTGCACGTGATCCGCGACCGCGTGGAGCGGGAGTTCACCATCGAGGACCTGGAGGAGTGGACCGAGTACCGGGTGCAGGTCCAAGCCTTCAATGCCATCGGAGCGGGGCCCTGGAGCCGCCCGGTGCTGGGACGCACGCGGGAGTCAGGTACCGCTGCCCACCCTGTGGCACCGGGCACCCACCCCGGCTGATCCGGCCACTGACCCTCTCTGTCGCCCCCCTCCAGTGCCCTCCTCCGGCCCCAGCAACGTGTCAGTGCTGGCCACCTCCTCCAGCAGCTTGATGGTCCGATGGAGCGACATTCCCGAAGCCGACTGCAACGGCCTCATCCTGGGCTATAAGGTGAGCTCCTGTCTGCAGCCCTGCCCATCCCCTGCCTGTGCCCTGCAGCCTCATCCACAGCCTTGGGAAGCATGGCTTTCCCTGGGGGGAATCGCCCCGCACACTGCCGGGTCCCCAGCTGTGCCACCCTGCAGAGTTGGTGCCCGTGGGTGCCAGCCTTGCCCGGCCATGTCACAGTGGGTCTGTTGCAGGTGATGTACAAGGAGAAGGGCTCGGAGGGCCGTGCCCAGTTCTGGCTGGCGGAGGGCAATGCCTCCCGCAGTGCCCAGCTGACCGGGCTGGGCAAGTACACGCTGTACGAGATCCGCGTGCTGGCCTTCACCAGGATCGGCGACGGCGCGCCCAGCCGGCCCCCCGTCCTCGAGCGCACCCTGGATGACGGTGGGTGACAGTCCTTGGATGGGCTTAGGGGTCCCAGGGTGCCAAAGGTCATCCTGTCCCATCCCATCCCTGTCCCTGGGGTGATCCCTTTCCCCCTGACCAGGACACCCAGGGCTCCCATTCCCAGGAGATGGGATCTGGCCCTTTACCCACACTCGTGAGCTCCCTGCTGAACCCCATCTCTCCCCCTGCAGTGCCCGGGCCCCCCGTGGGGATCCTGTTCCCTGAAGTGAGGACCACCTTGGTGCGGCTCGTCTGGCAGCCGCCCGCAGCACCCAACGGCGTCATCCTGGGTAGGTGGGGAGCCATCTCAGTCATGCCATGCTGGGATGCTCTGCAGAGGGGTTCAGAGGTCCTGGGGCAGCAGGAATCAGCGTGGGAAGGCAGAGATCAGCTCCCTGGGATCCCCTGAGCGTCTCAGAGCCCTCGGGGCTGGAGTTCCTCACTTGGATGCCGGTCCCTGGGCGGGTGCTAGGGAGCCAAGCCCCCAGTGCTGTCCCTGTGCGCGGGTTGGGATGGAGGGAGCGGCACACACGGAGGCGGCCCGGGCTGATGTCCCCTGCCCAGCCCCACCATCCCTCTCCCTTGCCCTCAGCCTACCAGGTCACCCACCGCCTCAACACCACGGCGGTGAACGCGGCAGCCGTGGAGGTGCTGGAGCCGAATGCCCGGCAGTTCACGGCCACCGGGCTCCAGCCCGAGGCCACGTACCTGTTCCGCGTGGCGGCGCAGACCCGCAAGGGCTGGGGCGAGGCGGCCGAGGCCCTGGTGGTCACCACCGAGAAGAGAGGTAACGCTGGGGGGTGCGGCCCGGGGCGGGGGGCTGTGTGTGCCCGCGCGGTGCTCCCAGCCCCCTGCCTCCCCCAGCCCGCCCGCAGCCCCCCGGGAAGCCGCTGGCGCAGCAGGAGGAGGTGCGGGCCCGCAGCGTGCTGCTGTCCTGGGAGCCGGGCAGCGATGGGCTCTCCCCCGTGCGCTACTACACCGTGCAGAGCAGGGAGCTGCCCGACGGAGAGTGGGCTCTGCACTCCACCGCCGTCAGCCACAACGCCACCACCTTCGTCGTGGACCGGTGAGGGGGCTGGGGTTGACGGGGAGCTGGGGAGAGCATGGGGGGTGCTTTGGGTGGTTTGCCTGTGCGTCGGGTTCCCCATCTGATGAGAAGTGCTGGCCTTGTGGGGTGGCTCAGGGGGTCACCTGCTGGCTTCACGGTCCCCATCCCGCTCTGCTCCCCCCAGGCTGAAGCCCTTCACCTCCTACAAGTTCCGTGTGAAGGCGACGAACGACATCGGGGACAGCGAGTACAGCGAGGAGTCAGAGTCACTCACCACCCTGCAGGCGGGTCAGCACAGCCTGCACCTCCTGGGGCAGGGAGAGGGAATTCCCTGTCCAGGGAATTCCTCCTGTGCCCAGGGCACCCCCCTGCCCTGGGCATCTCCGGAGCCTCACCACCCTCTTCTCCCCCACAGCCCCTGAGGAAGCTCCCACCATCCTCTCCATCACCCCACACACCACCACGTCGGTGCTCATCCGCTGGCAGGTGCTGTCCCCTCTGCCTCACGGGGTGTCACGGGATTGGCCACCTGGACCCTTGGGAGGTGGCACTGAGGCGTTCAGGGGACAGCCACCTCGGGGTGCCAGGGAGCCCTGGGTCAGAGCAGCCCCTCACTGACCTCCCTGCCCTTGCAGCCCCCGGCCGAGGACAAGATCAACGGGATCCTGCTGGGGTTCCGGCTGCGGTACCGGGAGCTGGTGTACGACAGCCTGCGCGGCTTCACCCTGCGCGGCATCGGCAACCCCGGTGCCACGTGGGCCGAGCTCACCCGTGAGTGCACAGGGGACGGGGGGCTGGGGGTGACCCGGGGGTGGCAGGTGGGGGACGGGGCAGCCTCCTGTGCCCCTTGGAGTTGTCGCCGGGCCCCTGGTGGCACCAGGTCCGTGGTGTCTAACACGCCTGTATGCTGTGGCTGGCTCTGTCCCTGTAGCTCAGGTGTCTGTACCTAACACCTAACAGGGGTCTGTGTGATGTCCTGCTGCGTGTCTGGGTGTGCTGCTGTCCTCAGCCCCCACAGGGAACACGGTCACATCCACTCTGGGGGCAGCAGGGACACGAGTGACAAGGGCAGTGACCGAGACAGGACCTTGCCTGTGAAGACCCCCATGCCCAGACCCAGCTTGTGCCGTTCAGGGGATAGGGCTGGAGGATGGAAAGGCTCCTCAGTGCTGTGACAGCCCTGTTGGCACCCGGGGGTGATGACAGGGCCCTTGCAGAGGATCCCAGTCCCACGCTGGGGGGTGGCCGTGCTGGGGTTGGTTCTGGGAGGTGGGAGCCCACCCGTGCCGTGCTGTGTGCGGGACTAACCTGCTCTCCTGCCCGTGCTGCCCAGCTGTCTACGCCGTGCACAACCTCAGCGAGGTGTCCCTCACCCAGTACGAGCTGGACAGTAAGTCACCGCTCCCCTGTGTCCCCCTGTGTGCTCCCCACTGCCACCCTAGTGTGTCCCTCCCCTCCGCCTGCCTGCACTGCGGGGTGAACTGGGGTGCCCAGGGACCCCTCTACCTGTCTGCTCCGGCTGCTCCTTGGGGACAACCCCTCTTCCCCAGTGAGGGGGGCTCTGCCGGGTCCCCTGGGGGTAGCAGGATGCCCCACCACCGCAGAGAGGGCCTTACTCACCCCTTGTCCCCTTTCCCCTAGACCTGAGCAAGCACCGGCGCTACGAGATCCGCATGAGCGTGTACAACGCAGTGGGAGAGGGGCCCCCCAGCCCCCCCCAGGAGGTGTTCGTGGGGGAAGCAGGTGAGTCCCAGTGGGGATGCCCACGGCTGGGGGCTGCGGGGAGGGGGCTCTGCTGCCCTGGTACCCCACATTGCCCAGGAGAGGCAGTGCACCCCCCACATCAGCGTCGGGGTTCCCCTCCCTGGTCCCGGCTGGGCGGTGAAACGTCCCCTCCCTGGTGCAGTGCCCACCGGAGCGCCCCAGAACGTGGCTGTGCAGGCGGCCACGGCCACCCAGCTGGATGTCACCTGGGAACCGCCACCCGTGGAGAGCCAGAACGGGGACATACAGGGCTACAAGGTACCTGCTGGCACCCGGGAGGGGCTCGGGGACACGGGGGGCTCTGGGGAGCTGCTGTGTTCCTGGCGGGCTCAGGGTGCCCTGGGAGAAGCTGGGAGGTGCGTGACCCTGGAGAAGGGATCCTGGGAAGATGCTGAGAGATGCTGGGTATCCCAGGGAGATGCCGGGTGTCCCATCCCGGTGCCGAGCGGCGGCGGGGCGGCAGGTGGCGCCGTCGGCCGTGGAATGTGGCCGGGATGCACCGGGATGTGTCGGGATGTGTCGGGATGCGGCCGGGGTGATGCATCGGGTTGCTGCCGGCGTGCAGGGCTGTGTGGGGTGTTTGGGCACGGCAGAGGGCTTGGGGAAGGTGGGGTGGATTGGATCCATGACCCAGGTCTCCATGCCCTCTCCTGCAGATCCACTTCTGGGAGGCGCAGCGGCAGAACGAGAGCACGCGGGTGAAGACCCTTTTCCTGCCCGAGACGGGGGTGAAGCTGAAGAACCTGACGGGCTACACCTCGTACTGGGTCAGCGTCGCCGCCTTCAACGCCGCGGGAGACGGGCCCCGCAGCCCCCCCGTGAAGGCACGGACACAGCAGGCAGGTGGGGCCCGTGGCACAGCCCCCCAGCACCCTCCTGCCCCCAGGCTCCGTGTGGAGCTGTCTCCATGGGTGGGTGTCTCCATGGGTCCGGCTCCAGGGATTCCCCTTCATCCCAGCCACACCCCAGCTCCTGCAACCCCGAGCAGAGCACCCCTGGGCTCACCCTGGAGGGTTTGTGGGTTGGGGGCACACAAGAGATGAAGGTTTAAGCTGAGTTTTGAGAATAATGAAGGTCTGGGGAAGAGAGACAAGGACGCTCATTCCCCCATGGAAATGGCAGGGTCTTTGCTGCAGAGGGGATGGGGGCACAGAGGGGTGTGAGTTGAGCACCACCGTTAGGGTGGAGGCAGGGAGAGGGGCTGGCTTGAGCTGGGAGTGTCCCCTGGGAGCTCTGAGCTGGCCCTGCTGCTCTGCCCCCTCGCAGCCCCCAGCGCCCCCGGGTCCATCCGGTTCAGCGAGCTGACCACCACGTCTGTGAACGTGTCCTGGGAGCCACCACCGCTGCCCAACGGCGTCCTCGAGGGCTACAGGCTGGTCTACGAGCCCTGCACACCCGTGGATGGTGAGGGCATGGCTGGGCTGCGCTCGGGGGGCAGCTGGGAGGGCTCGGGGGGGACCCAGCTCAGCCTTTGTCCCCGCAGGCGTCAGCAAGATCGTGACGGTGGACGTGAAGGGGAACAGCCCCCTGTGGATGAAGGTGAAGGACCTGGCCGAAGGGGTCACCTACCGCTTCCGAATCCGGGCCAAAACCTTCGCCTACGGGCCGGACGTTGAGGCAAACATCACCACGGGGCCTGGGGAAGGTACGGGAGACGTGTGGGGGATGTGCAGGGGTCGGGGGGAGGTGTGGTGGGGACTGGCATGGCCGTGTGCCAGTTTGTACCCCGTCCCTCAGCTCTGCTCTGGGTCCCCAGGTGCCCCCGGCCCCCCCGGCGAGCCCTTCATCTCCCGCTATGGCTCGGCCATCACCATCCACTGGTCGAGCGGGGACCCCGGCCAAGGGCCCATCACCAGATACGTCATCGAGGCGCGGCCCTCAGGTACTGAGCTCGCTCTGCTTCCCATCCACACCTCGCTACCAGACGTGCCCTGGGGTGAGGAGAGAGGGAAACCGAGGCAGGGAGTGCTGACTTGTCCCTGGCTGACCTGGCCACCTGACAGGCTGGGTTGGGGATTAGGACCCAGTGCCTGTGTGTTGGCCTTGTGCTGATCCATGGGGAAAACACTGCGGAGCAGGGCTGGTGGAAAGGGCAGCACCCGGAGGGCATGTGGTCCTGGGTAGAGGGACGTCAGCCCCTTGCCCTGGGGTGTCCTGCAGAACCAGCCCTTCCCTCCCAGCCCCCTTCTCTCTTCCAGATGAGGGGCTCTGGGACATCCTCATCAAAGACATCCCCAAGGAGGTGACCTCCTACACCTTCAGCATGGACATCCTCAAGCAGGGGGTCAGCTACGACTTCCGTGTCATCGCCGTGAATGACTATGGCTACGGGACCCCCAGCACTCCCTCCCCCTCCGTGTCAGGTGGGCAGCATGTGGGTGTCCGGGGGGGTTGCTGCCCCCTCTGTGCCACAGGGAGGGCCCTGGTGTTGTTCTGTTCTCATGGCCATCACTGAAAGCCAACCCCTGGCTCCTACAGAGTCCCAAATTCCACTGTCAGCACTCCCCTTCCAAAGCTCCCTGTTATCCCCTTATCACGTGCATCCAGGTCTTATAAAACTCCCCAAGTGACCCCATGCCTTGCAGTGGGGTCTGCGCATCCAGACTAGTTGCCCCTCATGACTGCCCCCCTCTGACCCTCCCTACTGTGCCCCAGCCCAGAAAACCAACCCATTCTACGAGGAGTGGTGGTTCCTGGTGGTCATTGCCCTGGTGGGGCTCATCTTCATCCTCCTCCTGGTCTTCGTGCTCATCATCCGTGGGCAGAGCAAGAAGTACTCCAAGAAGTCAGACTCAGGTGAGTGTGGGAGTCTGGTGGGTGGTGACAGGACCCTCCAAGTGCCAGCCCTGATCCCATGGGAGCCTCCTGGGGGTCCCCCTGCCTGCCTCTGGGGTCTGAGTGGAGCGGTGGGAGCCTCCCTTCCTGCCTGCCTTGGGAACAGCTGCCCCAGGGAGCCAGTGACACATGATAAGGATGCTGTGGCCTTCCCAGAGCGCACTGGGAGCTAAAGATTAAATAACTGACTTGTCCCACAGTCAGCTGCAGAGGCAGGGCAGCCCGGGGGCTTGCAGAGGTCACTGGGATTAGCCAAACACAGCTCTGTTTTCTTAGTTCTATCAAGGGCTCAAATTGTGGGGAAAATCCAGACCTCCTCGTTAAGCAAACAGCCCCAGAGCTGGGAGCTGCAGGCACTGGGGCAGCTCAGGGGGCTGAACCAGGGCGGGCAGGCTGGGCATGGCCCGTGGCACTGGGCACAGGGCTGTCCCCTCCGGACTGTCCCCAGGCTGTGGTCACTCTGGAGCCAGCACAATTCCTTCTGGTCCATTCTCCAGCCCCCCCGTGCAGGGTCCAGACCCGCCCCGTGCTGTGCTGTGCTGTACTGTGCTGTGCTGCCTGGGGAGGGTCTGGGAGAGGCTGAGCATCCCATCCCCCAGGGAACAGCTCCAAGGCGACTGCCCTGAACCACGGGGAGATGGTGAGCCTGGATGAGGGCAGCTTCCCTGCCCTGGAGCTCAACAACCGGCGCCTCTCCGTCAAGAACTCCTTCTGCCGGAAGAACGGCATCTACACCCGGTAGGGACCCCCCACCACAGCCCCCTCCCACACAGGGGACTGTTTCAGTCATCACGTCCATCCCTGCACCATCGTGGGATGGGCACAGGGCTGGGACCCCTGGGGGTGACCCTGTTCTGCCCCATGTCCCCCTGAAAGGCTGGGGCTCCCTGAGACCCCGTGGATCATGGGATCGGGGCTTCGGGGGGGAATCGGCAAACCAGCTTAGGGGTGGTCCCTGAGCCTGCCCTGGGGGTCGGCTGGGGTTGTCCCCAGGTGGACAGCCCCAAGGGGAGGGGACACACACTGACCCCCCCGCCTGTCCCCGAGGTCCCCACCCCGGCCCAGCCCCGGCAGTCTCCACTACTCGGACGAGGATGTGACCAAGTACAACGACCTGATCCCCGCCGAGAGCAGCAGCCTCACCGAGAAACCCTCTGAGGTCTCCGACTCCCAGGTGACCTTCCAGGGTTGCACGTGGGGCTCCACTGGGGCAGGATGGAGAGTACTGGGGGCCCTCCCTGGGCATCAGCCCTGCTCTCTGCCTGCCACGAGGCAGGTCCTGGTGCTCGTTTGGGAACAGCAACGCTGCTCCTGCCACATGCTGCTTTTCAGGCAGCAGCATCCCCATGGCTTCGTGGCATGGAGCCCGAGCAAGGCTGGCCCAGCCTCCAGCCTGTGAGCTGGGATGTGACACCGTGGGGGGCTCACGGGGCTGCTGGAGACAGGGGCTGGGGGACGGGAGGTCAGCGGGGCTGGGGACTGTCCTGCTGCCCGGTCGCTGGTGGCAACGTCCGCAGCTCTGCCAAGCCCACAAAATGCCACCTTTGTCTTGTCCCGGAGCAACGGGCAGCTGTGGCCGGGCACGAGCGTGGCCATGGGAGCTCCCCGGGCAGGCAGCCCCAGGGAGGCCATGGGAGCATCACCCCCGGGGTGGATCCCGGGCGGCATCTCAAAAGACGAGGCTGACACCCAGGGGAAGGTCTGGTGGTCCCCAGGGCTGCCCCCGAGCAGGAGGGGACTGTCCCCAGGAGGGCCCCCCCGTCGCTGCCCGCACCGGCTGTTTCCTTGGCAGATGCCAGCCCCGCTCCCTGCGGCCCGAGCGGGGCTCGAGTGGCTTTTGAGGAGCTGTGAAGAGCGGCGGGAGCTGGCGCTGGCGCGGGGCAGTTCCCACCGCCCTCAATGGGCCCTTTGTGCGCCGCCGGGGAAGCTGAATCCAATTACCGGCAGCGCCGAGGCAGAGCCCAAAAACACCCTTCCCGCCAGCCCGGGGGCATTGCGGCCTCGGGGGGGCCCAGGAACCTTTTGTATAAGGTTTTGTTTTGTTTTAGCGAGAGGCAGAAACCCCCCAGCGGTGCTGCTGCCGTCCCAGCCTCTAAATACTTTTGGGATGTGCTCGCCAGCATTCCCAAAAGAGCACTGGGAAAGCACCAGGAAAACATTGGGAATCCCAGAATCATTTAGGTTGGAAAAGGCCTTTGAGGTCATGGAGTCCACCCTGTGCCCGATGCCCACCTTGTCCCCCAGCCCAGAGCACTGAGTGCCGTGGCCAGTCGTTCCCCAGGTGTGGGGACTCCAAACCTCCCTGGGAGCTCCTACCAATGACTGACCACCCTTTCAGTGAAGAAATTCCTCCTGATGCCGCAACCTGAACCTCCCCTGGTGCAGCTGGAGCCGTTTCCTCTTGTCCTGTTTCTGGTTGCCTGGGAGATGAGGCGTTTGGGGCATTTTGGGGCTGGCAGGTGATGCCCCCACCCCCCGCCTCACTCCCCCATCCTGTTTTTCAGGGCAGTGACAGCGAGTACGAGGTGGATCCCGGGCACCAGAAGGCCCATTCCTTTGTCAACCACTACATCAGCGACCCCACCTACTACAACTCGTGGCGGCGGCAGCAGAAGGGCATCTCCCGGGCACAGGCCTACAGCTACACCGAGAGCGACTCGGGGGAGCCCGACCACGCTCCCCTCTCCAACAGCACCTCCACGCAGCAGGGCAGCCTCTTCCGCCCCAAAGCCAGCAGGACTCCCACCCCCCAGACCCCCAGCAACGCCCCCAGCAGCCAGCCCGGGACCCTGTACCGCCCGCCCAGCAGCCTGGCCCCCGGCTCCAGAGCCCCCATCGCTGGGTTCTCGTCCTTCGTTTGATATTTAAACAGGAGCAAAAAAAAAAGAACCACCAAACGGGAGAGAAAAAAAATTAGAGAAAAAAAAAAGAAAAAGAAGGAAAAAAAAAAAAAAGAAAAGCCCCAAGAAATTAAGAGGGAAAAAAAGCAGCGAGGAGGAGAAGAAGAGGAGGAGGAGGAAGGGGAGAGGCTGAAGGGCACGGAAGGGGGAGCAGCCTCAGGCTCTGTGGGTGTCTTTGGCCAAAGCTTCTGCATCTCGGACTCCTCGGGCGAGGTGGAGCAGGGGGGCTCTGGGTGCACCGGACATCGCCCTCGGCACCCACCGTGGCTGCCCCGCAGCTGCTGCCGGACTCGCTGGGGTCCCGTGGGTGCTGGGGGCTGGGTGAGGGGCCCCTGCTGTGCCAAACCCCAGCCCTTCCCCTTGTGGCTCCCCCAGGACGTGGGGACAAGCAGTGACACAGAGACCCCCGACTGTGGAGGGGAAGAGGAGCTCTGCTGATCTTCAAACCTCTGGACGTGAACCCTCTGCTCCGGGACCCACAAAGCCTCTGGGAGAAGGGGGCACCCCCTGTGCTAGGAACCCAGGGGACAATTAATTCCTTCCCTCGTTTGTGCCTGGCCCAGCACAGCCCTGCAGGAGAACCCAGGACTGAAACCCCAGGAGAGCCCCGCCGGGGTGCACGTGGTGCTGAGTCCCCCCTTATTTTGCACCCCGGGGGTTCTGGGGAGGACTCTGGGCAATACAGCAATCGAAGCCCCCCCCTTGGCATTTCTGGTGGTTCGGGGCTTTTTAATGGGGTTTTGTGCAGAGGTCTGAGGGCCTTTAGGGTTGGCAATGCTGGGGGGGTCCATGGCCATGGCCATTTTGGGGGTCTCTGCACAGCAAAGCCCCCGCAGTGCCTATGGGTGAGCCAGCACCAGCCCGGCAGGGCCGCGGCGCCCGGGCTGAGCCGAGGGAAATGCCAATAAACAGCCTGAGGATCAGTGTGTCACCTCTCTGTCACCTTGCTATGCCAGAGGAAGGGCCAGGGGGAAGTGTCTGTGTGTCCCATTGCCCCGCTGCCTTGTATCAGCCCCAGGGCACCAGGGAAGGATGTGGGCAAAGGGTGCCAGAGGTGCTGGGATAGAGCCCAGAAGGGTGCAGCAAGCTGTGGTGGCTGGATCCTGTGTTTCCATCCCAGTGGGATTCTGTAGCTGCTGGGAAAGGGGGCTGTGGGACAGGGAAGGAGGGAGGTGACCCCACTGGTGCTTTGGGCGCTTGCAGCAGCAACCCTGGCACTGGGGGTGTCTCCTGGGGTAGTTCACAGCCGGCCTCACTTGTTCTGCCCTTCAGGCCTGGCAGGAAAATCCAGGTGACACATTCAGGTTTCATCACCCGTTGCCCCCTGGCAGCGGACGGGGGGGGGCTGGAACTGAGCTGGGGAGGGCTCAGCTGCCAGTGGTGCTGCCAAGGCACCGAGTCCACATCCCGGGGCCACCGGGGCTGTGGGGTCTGCACAGCACCTGGGGCTCGGAGCCCCTGGAAGCCACAAACCAGAACCCTGACCTGGTGTGGGCAAGGGGCTTCCAGGGGAGCGTTGGGCATCTGGGGACTGGTCACCCGGAGCTGCAGCTCGCCCCGGGCTGGGGAGAGTTGGAATGCTGTGGTGGCCTCGCTGCTGAGCCACAGCCACTGTCTGTCCCCTCCTCGGTGCAGGGTGTCCCCAGCCAGCGGGAGCAGAGGGCATTGCTGGTGGGTGACTCATCTGACCTACTTGGGAGCTGGTGCTGAAGGCAGCACAGCACCCAGGGGTGCCTGTGCCCTCCCTGGGCAGCGAAGGGAGCCCCAACGCCCCGCTGGTGGAAATGGTGACATGGGGACAAAGAAGGGTCTGCGTTTGGCTGGACGAATCCCGCTCCTCATTTGCAGCCCAGCTCCAGCCCCAGGCATCCCAGCTTGTGCAAGAGGGACCTTCCTCCCACCGGGGCTGGGACACGGAGCCGACGGAGACAGCGGGCAGAGCAGGTCTGGGGAGCTGAGCAGCACAGGTGAGTTCCCTGTGTGAGGGATGCTCCCTGTGTGAGGGATGCTCCTTGTGCAAGGAATGCTTCTTGAGCAAGGGACGTTCCTCGTGCAAGGGGCGTTCCATGTGCAAGGGATACCCGCTGTGCAAGGGACACTCCCCGTGTGTGACATGCTCCCTGTGTGGGGATGATCCCCTGTGAGGGATGATCCATGTACAAGGGATGCTCCCCATGGGAGGAGCACCGACAATGTCCCCAGCTGTGTCCCCAGTGCAGGGACAGCAGGATGCAGGTCCCAGAGCCACCTCCATGGGGTCTGCGTGTGCTCCCTGGCACTGGGGCAGAGCAGAGCCCAGGCCCCGCTCACCTTCCCTGACCTGGCTCATCCCTGGCAGGAGGAAGGAGGAGCCGGAGGTGCAGCCACATCCGCGGCAGGTTCGGCGCTGGCCCCGTGCCGGGAGGTGAAGCCGCGGGCGCGGCTGTGGCCGCAGAACCAGGGCCCTGTGGCAGCCGTGGTGGCCAAGGCGGGAGGAGCCCTTTGTGCTCGTGGTTTCCCACGGCTGAGGGGTGGGATCCCACAGCCCAGCATGGCAGTGAGTTGGCTCTCAGCTCCTCGGGGATAGTCTGGAGGCTGCGCAGGGCACAGGGCCCAGTTGGGGCACAGCAGGGATGGGCTGAGTGCCAGTGGCACTGGCAGGGGCTCTTGCTCACCTGTGCTGCCTCAGTTTCCCCATGGCAGGGATGGAATGGAACCAACTGGGCTGGCAGGGGAAGACACTGAGCACAGCCACCTGTCTCCCCCCTTGGCTTTCACCACGCTGCTGTCACAACCAGCTCTCTCCCACAGTCGCTCCCTCCATCCCAGCCCCTCCAGGCAGGTGTGGGCTGCCCGTGCCCATCCCCAGTGCTGCCTGCACTGCAGGTTCTCCGGGCTGCTCCGTGCAGGGGGAGCTGTCGGCACCGATCAGTCCCGGGGACTGAATTGGCCCTGACATCTCTCCCAGGCGCTGCTCCGGTAGCCTACGGTTCTCCCCAGGGCAGAGCACTGCTGGCTGTCAGCGCTGGGGGAGCCAAAGTGGGGCACAGGGGAGATGCTACACCCCCAGACCTCTCTGGGCAGACGGGGCAGTGCTGCAGCAGGACCCGCTCCCTGCCCCAGGTGCCCCAGGGAGATGTTTTATGTGCCAAAACCAGGGGTTGTGACCAGTAAAACTGGGCTGTGATTTATCTGAATGTCTCTGTTCTAGAAGCAGCCCTGCAGCCTGGGCTCTCCCTGTCCTCCAGATCCCTCCGGCTCCCCACCAGCTCCTGGGGCAGAGCCAAGTATGCCATGTCCCCACCTTTCCCTTGCCCTGGGCCATGGGGACAGGGACAGCCCCTCCTGCCACGCCGGGGGCCAGACGGGACTCGGCGCATCCTCAGAGCCCCACGTGCCCCGCAGGGTGGCAGGGAGAGAAGAGCAGAGGACAGACCCGGTCTGTGCACCCTGTCCTGCAGGTGTGGGTGCACCACACTGAAGGGGTCCCTGTGCCGAAGCTGTGCCAGGGCAGGGGTCTTCCATGGGTGCTGCCAGCCACGGTGGGTCCCTGCAGAAGCCACGCTCCAGGTGGGATCATAGAATCGTAGAATGGTTTGGGTTGGAAGGGAGCTTAAAGACCATCTTTAAGGTGGTCTTTAAGTTAAGACTGGAAACCCAGCTCTCCCGGGAGGAGCCGGGATGGCTGTGTCCCATCCGGGTGATGGTTTCCTGGGTGGGTGGCGAGTTGTGGGAGCTCCTTCCCTGGCACCCAGAGAGAGTGTGCCGGCTGGGGAAGGCAGGGTGAGCCTGCCCACTGCAGGCTCCGACCTGCACACTGCTCATCCCGGTGGCACCCCAAGAGTGCTGAGATGCCAGCAGTGAGCAGGCAGTACATCCTGCCAGGATTAGCTGGATAACTGCTCACCCTGCTCACCCCTGGGCAAACGGTGTGGGGAAGGGGTGAAACACCCCCCCCCCCGCTGTGGGTGCAAACTGGTGTCTGTGGGGTTAGTGGGCCTGGTGGGGAGGCTTCTGGCAGCAGCCAGCACTGGCCCATGGGGATGGAGGGATCTGGGGGGGGCTGTGGGTTCCTGGCGCCCTGGGGTGTCCGAGTGCGATCCCCAGCCCTGGGGCTCAGGGAAAGCACCCCGCTGGCTCGGCAGTGTCGGCAGACAAAGCTGGCAGGCAATGGCGGCAGGAGGAGGGGATGGAGCTGCTGGGAACTTGGGCGCTTCTCCCTGCCCTGCTTTTCAAAGTGCTTTTCAAGCCTTTTCTTTTTTCTTCCCTGCTTTCAAAAGCTGCTGAGAAGCAGCAAAAGGAACCGGCGGTGGCTGAGGAGGGCGGGAGCGCTGAGCTCCGGGCTCCCGAGCCGCCCAGCACCCCGACCTGGCTGTTGCCTCCCCAGGGCCGGATCCAGCCCCGGGCTCTGCGTGGCTGAGGGAGCGGGGAGGGGGCCCGTCTCTCCCAGGCAGTTTTTCAAGTTGAGTGAGTGCCTGCTCTTCCCAGCCGGAGCCAGGCCAGCCCGCGGGAGCCTTCCCGGCGGCTCCCAGCAGCCGGTTGATGTTAATCCCTCCTGACTGCGCTGTCTCAGCCATCTCCCCGCTCCCGTGACAGCGTCAGGTGAGGCGAGCAGAGCTGCTCCGGTGTCACATCAGCCTTCAACTCTGTCCCCACGCGAGTGGGTCAAGGTGCCGGTGGGAGCTCTGGAAAACCCTCCTCCTCTTCCTCACCCACCAAAAAATCACTGTTGCATCCAGCGGTGGCTCACAGGGGACCCCTGCTCAACTGCAGGCTTTGCCTCTTGCCTCAGTTTCCCCATATGGAAAGGAAGGAAAATAAAATTTGCCAAGCAAATGGGTTGTGAAAATGGCACTGGAGGGAGCAGCACGACCCGTGATGGAGACAGCAGGCATGAGTGAGATGGTGCTGGGTAGCCGGGCTGGGGGCAGAAACTGTGCCCTGGGTGCCAACCACAGCATCTCTGCAGTGCCACACCCACCCTCACTGCCCACCGAAGTGCCAGCTCCGCCTTTATGCCACTTCCCTTCTTCCCACGGAGGAAAGTGTCAGCACCAGATGAGCCATCAGAGTGCCCAGTGCTGCCCAGCCTGGTGCTGCCACGATGGGCGCCCGGATCGTGCTGCTGGGCCTGGGGAATGGAGCTCCTTGCACCAGTGACTTGAGAGACCTCGGGACCTCACAGCGTTGTGTCCCAGCACCTGAGATCCCAGGGCTGCATGGCTGGAGCATCCCAGGACCCCACTCACCACCCCCCTGCGCCCCATCCTGGCTCCCTCCACAAAGACGCCAGATGCTCCGGAATATCCAAGAAACGCTGCATTAGGCAGGTTCGGGATAATCTCGGCTCTCCCGCCCCTTTTCTCCCACAAAGGTCTTGTCTTAATCCCTGCAAGCGAGCGGCTGTGCAGCCCAGCACTCTCCCTTTCAGCCCCTCACCAGCTCCGGGGGGCTGGGATGGTCACGGAATCCATTACCAGCACTGGGGGGGCCACGGAGTCCATCCCCAGAGCCGGGGTGGCCATGGAACCCAGCACCAGCACCAGCGCCAGAGGTCTGGAGGGGGCTTGGAGCCCCTGTCATCGTGTCCTGGCCACTGCCCACCCAAATCATCCATGGCCTGGAGGGACCCCACGGCCCCCCGAGGGGGATGGAGCAGTGGGGCTGGCTGGGAACAGGGAGATGGGGGCGGCGGAGGGGAGGTGCGGGTGCTGCAGCCCCCGTGGGTGTCACAATCAGGACTGGCATCCCTGCACCGCGCCTGGGAGGGGCCGGGAGACCCCACTCACGACCCCCCTCGAGTGGAAGCTTCCCGCGATCGCCCCCCCCCCGCCCCCCCCGCGCATCCCCGCCGTGCCGGGACCCCACTCGTGACCCCACTCCTGTCCCCGCTCCCGCGGGACCCCCCTGGGCGGGGCCGCGCTGGGGGCAAGGGTCACCACCCCCCACCCCGGCCCCCCGCCCCACTCGGGTTTGAATGGAGGGCGTGGGACAGCCCGTGACGTGGCGCGGCGCCATTGGCCCGGGCGGGGCGATGACATCACCGGCGCGGCGGGGGGGCTCCGTTCCGGCGCGGCGCGGCCATGGACCGGCGGCGGGGCCCGGGCGAGCAGGTATGGGGGGGGCCGGGGGCTCCGGGGGTCGGGCCGGCTCGGGGAGCTTTGCCTCGGCTCGGCTGGACGCGGCTCGGCTGGACCCGGCTCGGGGGGAGGCAGCCGCGCTCGCTCGGCTATTGTCCGGTGAACGGGCGGGGTCCCCGGGGCTGCCCCGCTCCGGTACCGGGCAGAGGGGGCGGCGGTGACCCCCCGCCTCAATCCCCGCGGGGCCGTGGGGTCTGTCCGCGGCGCGGGTGGGAGAAGGGGTTAACAGGATGCGGAGCGGTGTTTGCCCGGAGTGGGGCACCGGCCCCGCTCACCCCGCCCCACCGGCGACCGGCAGCCGCTCGCCCGCGGGTCCGCCGAGCCCCGCGCGGGGCTGGCGGTGGCCGCAGCCGGCGGTGGTCGCGGCCGGGGCGGTGGCTGCCCGCGGGCCGTCTCGGGGAGGCGGATCCTCCCCGCGCTGGAGCGGGTCCAGCGGCACCCCGGGGCTGGCCGGGGCTGGGCGCCGGCGGGTGCTGAGTCAGAGCCTCCCGAAATCCCCGTCCCGCTCATCCCCCGGCGGCCCGGGACAGGGCTCGGGGTTCTGGCCGGCCCCCAGCCTGCCCTGCTCCCGGTCCCTGCGCGGCACACGCCGCCCCCACGGGTGCCCCGCAGAGAGGGACCTGCCCTGCTCTGCCAGCCCTGGGCACGGGACTGGCTCCCAAAGCCGCTCCGGTGCCCCGGAGAGAGGGAGCTGCGCGGCTGTGCCAGCCCTGGGCGCGGAGCTGAGTCCCAGACCTGCCTGTGGAGCTGGGACTCAGTGGGCAGCGGCCCCTCGCGGGGCGCTGGACTCGTCCCACGCCGCCCCGGTTTGACCCCGGCGGCAGCAGCAGCGTGAAGTATAGATGTTTCCAAGCGCCGAATCTATGGATCAGGAGGGCTGTTTCAAAGGGAGTTGGGATCTATAGAGCAGGAAAGCTGTTCCAGAGGGATCGTTAATGGGCTGGGGTGGAAACTGAGGCACAGCGTGCACTCTCTGCACCCCGGGACGGGTTCGCTCCCCAGCTGAGCACACAGTAAACAAGTCTGTTTTGGACGCAGCTCCCTCGGAAACCGTGGAGCGACTCCAGCTGAGGTTTAGCCCCGAGAAGGCTCGGTGGGTTTGGGTGTGGGGGTGCAGAGCGAGGCTGCTCTGAGCCCCCATCCCCGGGGCAGCCGCCCGGGTCCGTGCCACGGGCTGCCCGGCCGCGGGGCTCCCTGCGCGGCCCCCCCGGCCAGCCCCGCTGCCGGCGGCGTTGTGCTGACCGTGCCGCTCTCTCCCTTTGTTCGCTGGGTTTTGTCCTGAGCACAAACAGCCGCCGCGGGCCCCCCGAGCCGGCTGCTGTGGGCTGCGGGCCCCCCGGCAGGTAGGGAGCCGTGGCCGCGCTGTGGGAAGTCTGCCTGTTTACTTCCCGTCCACCCCAGCGAAACCGCAGGAATTCGGAGCCCGGCGGAGGTCGGGAGGTCTGTTTAGCCCCGGTATCCTGTCGGACCCCGGCCAGCCCCTGTTGTTGTGAGAGAAGGAGCCAGGACCAGCGAGGAGATAACCTTTCCCCTCGGAAGAGTCCCCTCCTGGCTCTGGAGAGCCGCGGGCTGGTTCGTGGCCCCATAGCAGGAGGATTTATGGTCCTGTGCGTGTTCTGGCGTGTCCTGCCAATAGTTCCTTGCTGAACTCTGGCTACCTCCTGGCTGTTGGCAGTCCCTCAGGGAGCGCTTCTCTGCTTTTGGCACTGGCGTGCCGGCGCTGGGCTGGTGAGTTCCCCAGCCTGGCGCTGCTCCGTGTGCCGAGAGCCCTGGCGAGAGCCGAGCTTTGCCTCCCGCCCGCCCCGTGTGCCATCTCGCCGTGCCTGCCTCTGATGCTCGCTGTCAGTTGCCTTTCAACTTCCAGAGGCTGCTCCGTGCATCCCACGGCTGAGCTGCAGCGGCGTCCCGCTGCCAGGGACAGGACCAGACCTGTCACCTCTGCAGGGTGGAGGCGGTCACCAGGGCGCCGGGGCTGCCCGCACTGACAGGACCGTCTGCCCCCGGGCCCTGGGAAGACTCGCTGGGGAGCCCGACCGAGGGTGTGACAGCGGCTTGGTCCCCTCCCGGGGCTGGCAGTGACAGGGTGTGATCCGTGCCCTGTCTCCAGCAGCCGTCTGCCAGGCTCCAACATCAAAGGGCCGCCTGCGCTGGATCCCCAAGGGGCAGTGCTCCCCAAAGTGGGGCTGAGCAGGCTCCGTGTCCTCCATGCTCCCTGTGAGGTTGTCCCTGGCCCCGGGCGGTGTGGGGGGCCCGACCGGCCTGGCCCAGCCCCTGCCCCAGCGCCCAGCAGGGTGGGGAGAGCATCCTCTGATCTCGGGGCTGCAGGGACTGCAGAGCCTGGGGTGCTGTGCATGGCAAAGCTGGGGAGCTCGTTTGGAGCCGGCCGGGCCGGCCGGGATGCTTTCCCAGCTTGGCTTTCCCAGCCTGGGAGCGGGACGGGCTGGGGGCAGGATGTGTGGGAGCGTGGCTGGACTTGGCGTTTCCCCTGTGTACACCCATTCACTGCCCTCCTTCTTTGAGCTGCTTGTCCCATCTTGTCCCCACGGGTGGCTGGTGCTGAGCGGGATGAGATGGAGAGGATGGAGGAGGGGGTCTCGTGGGAAGCCTGCACCATCAGGGCACGTGGTCCTGTCCCACTTTCATGCTGGCTGCAGGATCCCACTGTCCTGCAAGCAGCCACTCATTTACAGGGACAATTGTGTCCCTGGGCACCTGAGGCTCTCACTGCTCAGAGCTCCTGCTGACAAAGGGCTCAGAGGGCAGGTGGGAAGCGGCACAGGGCTGTCAGGACACTTTATCCCTCTTTTCCTAAACCTGTGCTTGCAGTCTCATCCCCTCCCCTTGCTCTAAAGCACTGCTGGGACTTGGCTGTGCTCTGGGCTCTCTGCCTCAGGCTGGGCAGTGCTCCCAGGTGCCTGGGAAGTCTCTCGGGTTACCAGCAGCTTCCCCCGGTAGGTGGCTGGAGAGGCAGCGCCAGCGATGCCTGGCCTGGTTTCGTTTGTGAAAGCACGGACAGTGGGAATGTCACAGGATCCTCTCTCCCTGAGTGAGAGGAGGAGAAAGGGGCTCTGTGTGCTGCTCCCCTGGGCAGGACGGGGTGGGCAGCGGGGCTGTGCAGGCAGCAGAGCCCCACTGTGCTGCCGTCACCCCTCGGGGTGGGCTGGGAGGGAAACACTGAGGAGTGGGGGAAGATTTTGGCTGCTGTGAGACAGCTTTGAGGGCAGGAGTGTTTGGAGGGGGATGTGATGCTGGTCTGGGGGCTGTGATGGTGATGGAGCTCTGTTGGCCAGGGCGGCTGCGCTCCAATGTCCCGCTCCAACCTCCTGGTGGCCCCTTCGCCGCGGCTTGCGAAGTATCTCACAAATGCTGAACTTGGCCCCGAAATCTAAATACGAGGCAGGGACAGTCCCCAGATGGCCTAAATCAGCAGCACGGTTGCCTGGCCCAGCTGGGGAGCTTGCCGGGAGTGTTTGTTTTATGGAAAACCGAAGCCTGGAGGAATGCCGGCCTGGAAGGAGACTTGGGAAGGGGAAGGCGTTCGTGCCGCGCACACGCGCTCGGCCGGGCGTGCACGAGATCCTGCGAGGGAGCGGGCCCTGCTCAGGCTGTGCCTCTCTGGGGTGGTTGGATCCTGCACGGGGCTGGACAGGGAGCGTGGCCACGTGCCACCAGTGCCGTGCCACGGGGCATTCCTGCCCCATGCGGAAGCCGTGCACGGGAGGGCTGGGCACCAGGACTTTGCACCCCCGTGGGGTCAGAGTCCATCCTGCCTGGCCACAGCCTGCCTGAGGTCCTGTTGCTCCTGCAGGGGACACGGGGATGTCACAGGGTGGATTTGGGGAGGGACGGGGGGGGTGGAACCCTCCCTTGCCCTTGCTGGGAGCTGGAGAGGAGGTCCCGTGGCGCCCTGCGGTGCCCAGCGGAGCAGGGCTGGGCTGTGCTGGGGCCGTGGCTGCCCGTGGGCTGTGGGGACAAGGCTGGCTTCCAGCCGGCCCTGGGGCTGGGTGGGCAGCGGGGGGATGTGGCCCCCGCCCCAGGCTCGCTCAGAGGACAGACGTGTCCGTGCCTTCCCCGTGCGTGTCACAGGGCCGCGGTGTCGCCGGCGGTGCCCGGAGGGAGGAAGCGGGCGGCCACAAGCCCTTCCTCCCCGGCAGCCCCTCCCGGGACCACCTGGGGCTGCCTGGCGCCATGGGAAGCGCGGGATGCGGTGACGTGGTCTCTGTCCTTGTCCCCTCCCGCGTGGCTGCAGGCGCTGGGCTGGACAGGTCGGCCGTGGCACCGAGGGGGCCGTGGGAAGGAGTAACGTGCCTGTCCACACCCCGCCCGGCCGGAGTCCTCGTCATATCTGTCACCTCTGAGTCACAGCCGTGACGATGAGGTGGCCGGGGAGGGTGGGGATGGTCACACAGGGGCTCAGCGCCGGGGAGCAGTGAGGATGGAGGGGTTTGGGTGCAGCAAGGCTGTGTCCCCGTGTCCCCGTGCTGCCGAGCATGAAGAGGTACCCGTGGGGTGCCTGTGTGTCCCCTGCCCCAGCTCCCCCCCGTCCCCCTGCTCGGCGTGCGGTGCCTCCCGGGGGCTCTACGCCCTCCTCACACACTTCCTGCCGTCTGTTTCCAATTCCTTCTGGCGTCTGCTCCTTTCTGCTTTCTTCCAATTAAAAAAAAAAAAAATCCCAGGCATCTTCTCGGCGCGCGACTCGTGGAGGCTGGAGCTGCCATGCCTGCTCTGGCAGGCTGGGGCTGCATGGGGAGTGGACAGGGGTGCCCTGCATCCCTTTTGGTGCCCGTTCATGTGGGGCACAGGGGCAGGAATCATCCCAAAGGATCCCTTTGCCCAGATCTTTCTCCTGCAGATGTCTGCTCTGTGGATAGGGTCTGGAACCCGCTCGTTCAGGGGGTGTGGGGAGCTTGGGACGGGTCTGAGAATGTGTTCCCCATGGAACGATGCCCTGTGTAGAGTCTAGTCCCAAGGGAACCAAGCAGCCTGTGGGCATGGGGTCACATTTTGCAGCTTGGCAGGGTGAAGGCCTCGAAGCCTGACCATGTCCCTCTCTCCTCTCCCCCAGGAGTGACCCGTCCGTGACGCCGCTGGGATCCCAGCCGTGGAGCCCCAGCTGTGAGCACCGGCCAGGCCGGCGGGACACGGAGCAGCTCTGCCCAGCCTGCCCCTGCCGCCACCATGCCCATCCTCAAGCAGCTCGTGTCCAACTCGGCCCACTCCAAGCGCCGCTCCCGCGCCGACCTGACGGCCGAGATGATCAGCGCGCCCCTGGGGGACTTCCGCCACACCATGCACGTGGGGCGCGCGGGGGACGCCTTCGGGGACACCTCCTTCCTCACCAGCAAGGCCGGGGAGCCGGTGCCGGAGGCGGGCGAGGAGCCGGGAGCCTCCAAGCCCAGCCTGCTGTCCCGCCGCTTCCGCAGCAGCAAGCGCTCGCAGTCGGTGACGCGCGGTGACCGGCGGGACATGCTGGGCTCGCTGCGGGACTCGGCGCTCTTCGTCAAGAACGCCGTGTCCCTGCCCCAGCTCAACGAGAAGGAGGTGGACAGGAGCGCGGGGCAGCTGCCCAAGAGCCTCTCCTCCAGCCCCGTCAAGAAGCCCGAGGAGATGAGCCCCGAAGAGCAGCAGCGCCCGAACGGGGCGGCCGCGGGGCCGCTGAGCCCCACCTTGGACGAGCGCGACTTCGGGGACATCACGGAGCTGCCCGTCGTGGTGGCCAAGGGCGGGGCGGGCATGAAGCACGCTGAGTCCATCATGTCCTTCCACATCGACCTGGGGCCCTCCATGCTCGGGGACGTCCTGAGCATCATGGATAAGGATCAGTGGGAGCAGGACGAAGACCCCGAGGCAGAGGAGAGCCACGAGGAGGAGGGGGAGGCCGCCCTGCCCGGCTCCCCGGTAGTGGCAATGGTGGCCCCACCGAGCCAGAGCCCGGCCCGTGGCCCCAGGGACAGCAGTCCAGCATCCAGCTGCACCTCGGGGCCCGAGGAGCGCAGCCCTGTCCCCAGGCCACTGAGCCAGCGGGGGGCACCCCCAAAACGCCCCGACAGGGAGTTCTCGTTTGCTGATGAAGATGATGATGAGATACGAGTATAAAGGAGGGCGGCCGAGCCGAGGGTCTGGTTCTCACTGCGGTTCTTGGATATGGGGCTGAACACCCCGGTGCTGCAACGGTGGCACCAGGGAAGACTTGACTCCTCCCCCCTCCCTCTCCCTGTGCCCTGGCAGGACAGCAATCTGCTCCTGGGGCCGGGAGCATTCCCAACATCTCTCAGCACTTCCCGGGAGGGGGAAGCAGACTCAATTTTGGTTCTTTCTGTTGGACTTTGGATATTAGCTCTTTTCTCCTGCCCCCCTGCCCACGTAAAGCAATTTAGGATCCAGCAAGACGAGCCTTTGGAGTTCTAGCCCCTTTAGTAATATATATATTTTTTCCGCCGTACGGTTTTTACTGTTTTCTGATTTGTACTTAACTTTCTTTACTCTCGCTTTTGGTTTTAACGGAGGGGAGATTTCCCATGAGGAAGAACTTGGCTCTGGAGCTCAGAGGTGGCCCAGAACTGTGGGCAGCTTCGCCTCCCTGGGTTGCTTGTGGACTTTCTGCAGACCAAGAGCCTCCAGCCCTGTGCCATGGCAGGCGCTCGGATGCATGGATGGATGGTTGGATCCATCCCAGATGCTTGACCCTCCAACCAGCCCAGGGGTCACAGGGATGCCCCCAGCCAGCCCAGGCACCAGCTGCTCCTGGGGGTGCTGATGGAAGCGTGGGTCAGTCCCCCATGGGAGGAGCACCTGGAAGCCCTTTGAGCCAGGGAGCCCTGATGTCCCAGTGCCGTGGGGCCGGTGGGGCCGGGCAGTGCCGACGCTGGGCTGGTGCAGGCGGCTGGACCAGGAGGTTTTATACCACGTATGTACAGATGCAAAGAATAAAAGGAAATGGTAGTGACTGCAGTGGCCTGAGTTCCTGAGGGCTGGGATCTGTGGGGACCTGCTCCCCAAGCAGGACCAGTTCCCTGTGCTGCCACCATCCCTGGCCCCCGTCCTGCTGCCTCCACCTTGGAGCCCATCCCTGGCTGGGATCCTGCCCTGGCCGGAGTTCGGGCACCTGCAGTGGCCGTGCTTTCTCGGCCCACGGCGGGAGGAAGTGGGTGAGCTCCCGCTGGCCGGATCTGGCTCCGGGCTGGGCCCCTCCGGCCAGGCAGCTCCTGCCAAGGGACAGCTCTGCCAACACTGCTCTGCCCCCAGCCCTGCTCCCTCCCTGCCAGCCAGGGAGGAGGGGAAGGTGGTGGTGGGGCAGGACTGGCTGTCCCTGCTCCCCCGGGCTGGGGGCCAGGCCTGGGGGTGCCCTGGGGGCTCCCGTCCCTGTGGGATGTCCATAGCCCTGGATGATCCTGGCATGGAGAGCAGGGCAGGTCACTCCCATCCCACAGCCAGCTTCCCACAGCTCAGCCACTGGTGTAATGGGGCTCTGCCAGGGCCAGGACTGCCTTCCCATTCCAGCCCCAGAGCCCTTCCCAAGTGGGTGGAGAGCTTGGCTCTGCCGGGAGTTCCAGTCAGGACCTCCTCACCCGTGATGGAGAGGGAAGGATTTGGCCCCCCCAGTATCTCCTGGCCCTAGGAGGGGCTGGATGCCCCAGTCCTCCCAAATGGATGTGCCCTGGTGAAGCTGGTGGGAGCGGGCAAGTGCTGTGCCTCAGTGGGGACACAATGGGGTCCTGTGCGTGCGTTTGGCAGGACACAACACCCTGGGCAGGGGACATTGGGCCATTGTCTGGGACAGGGAGAACAACAGCAGCTGCAGCTGGTGGCTCTGAGCTCACCAGGCTGCCTCTGCCCCCATCGCCATGGCACAGCCCCCTGTCCTGTGCCGGGATCCCGCGTCCATCCCCCGAGCGATGGTCCTGGTGGCTGTCCCCTGAGAGATCACCAGGCTGCTGGGGGACACCTGGCTGCTCCTGTCCCTGAGGGATGCTCTGACAGGGCAGGGTGGCTCCCTGGGCTTTGCACCCCCTACCAGGACCCCCTCACTCCTTGGGGCTGGGGTGACCCTTCACGGGCCGCCTGCGACCGTCACTTGGCGGCCCTGATCTTTGTGACGCCTGTCGGCTCCAGGCTCCGGCTCGGCAGTGCCGTGGTGCCGCGAGCCGACGGGGCAGAAAGTGTGTGCTGGGCTGCTGAGCACACCCGGGACCCAGCCCCACTCCATGGGACACGGAGGAGGCCCTGGAATGCCGTGAGGGAGCAGGGAGAGGGTCAGCCCAACGGGACCGGGGCTGGTGAGGTGTAACACTGTTCCCCAGGAGCACTGCTGCCAGGCCAGTGTCCAGCCAGTGCCTGCTGCAGGGGAGCACAGGCTGCACCCCCAGGCTCCCAAAACCACCCAGGGGCACAGCACGGGGTGGGACATCCCGTCACACTCCCGGGGTGGGGCCCAGGATGTGGCCACACAGGTGCCGGGTGGGTGCCCAGCGCCCTGCGCGGGGCTGCGGCTCCCACAGGCAGCGCTCCGGCAGCGCTGGTCCAGTGCCTTTATCCCTAGTGACAGAATGGGAGCAGGTCTCCATCCCCATGTGTCAGCCCCGGGCGACGCACGGGGCCGCGGGAGCCGCGTGACGAGGAGGAGGACGGAGCTGAGGTTGAATCCAGGGGCTGGCTGGGCTGCGCCGGGTGGGCTCCGGGAAGCGTCGTGGCCATGCCGGGAATGCAGCCTGGCACCCGTGAAAGCCCCCAGCCCAACTGCTGGGACTGGAGGGGCCTCTGAGCAGCCTGAGCTAGTGGAAGGCGTCCCTGCCCATGGCAGGGGGTGGAATGAGAGGAGCTTTAAGGTCCCTCCCAACCCAAACCATTCCATGATTCATCGGGATACACGGTGACCTGGCTGTCCCCTCCAGAAGCCCAGGGTCTGTCCTGCCAGGTGCTGGAGAGTGGGGCTGGTGCTGCAGTGCACCCAGAGCTCAAAGCACTCAGAGCACAACAGAACCCACACAGGATCCATCCCATGCTGTGGGAATGCACAAGCCACGTTTGGCTCCACGTTTAAGGCCTCAGAGTGAGGGGTTAACCCAGCTCCTGGCCAGCCCCAGCTGGTTTTTCTGGAGCAAAAGCAGATGTGGGAGCAGGGAGGCAGTGAGGGGGATGGATGGGGCTGGGGGCTGAGCTCCCCAGCTGCGGCACCAGGCAATCAGGGCTGCAAATTGGGATCAGATGTGGGCAGCTTCCCGCTCTAAATGGAGCACTCCGGGCTGCTGCCTGGACTGGCTTTGCTCTGCCTGGGGAGGAGGAGGAAGAGGAGGGTTTCTGAGTGCTGCTGGGGCCCAGGGTGGTCGCAGGGACCCTCAGAGTGTGGTGCTCCCTTGGCAGAGCTGTGTTTTCCTCGGGCAGCCCCACTGCTGGGTCCTGAGAGCTGTGCTTCTCTGCCTCTTTCCCTGCTTGCTTCTGTCTGTGCCGGGCTGGAGGGGGCTCTTGCTGGAGCGGGGGTGATGCAGGAGTTGGTGGCTGGTGTGGAGATCAGGTTTGACCCGGAGGCTGATGTGGAGCAGCAGCGAGGAGCTCGGCCCCTGCGCTTCCCCAGGGTGGACAGTAAGTCGGGGACAGGGTCCTGTGGCTCCCTGTGCTGGGGAGGACTCAGGCACCTCCAGGGCACCCAGACCTTGGCAGTGCCAGGTGAACTGAGCCCTCTGTGCCCAGTGGGTGCTCCAAACCTCCTCCACACGCAGGAAAGCTCCTGCTGGTGTGTCCCGAGCTGGGGGTGCAGGGAGGGGGGCTGTGGGGGACAGGCTGGCTGTGACAGGGGTGCCATGGCCAGGAGTGCAGGGCCCCTCCAGATGCAGAGGCAGGGCCAAGACCGTGGTGTGCAGGCACTGGCTGCGAGGGCTCTGCAAGAGGGGCGATGGCTGCGACTTCCTGCACCAGCACGACGCCAGCAGGATGCCCGAGTGCTATTTCTACTCCAAGTTTGATAGGTGCCTGTCCCCTCCCTGCACTCCTGTCCCTCCGGGCTGGCCTCGAGCAAGTGCCTGATGCCACCTCCTGACTGCGGGAAGAACTGCCACTGTCACCCTGGCGGGTGTTGCCCCAGTCCAAACCCGGGTGCTCTCAGGGCACCCCAGTTCCTCCCATCCAGCCCATCCCTGAGTGATTCCCTCTCTGTTTTGTTTGTCCTACCCCCCCCCCTTGGTCCCGCAGGCGAGTGCAGCGACGAGGACTGTCCCTTCCTGCACGTTGATGCCACCCCCAGCACCGTGGGCTGTCCCTGGTACGACCGCGGGTTCTGCAGGCACGGTGAGCTGCCGGGACGGGGGAGGGGGCGGGCGGGGGCTGCCCGTGTGCCCACCAGTGATGTGGGGCAGGACCCCCCTGCTGGCACAATCTCCTGTCCCCCCTGAGGTGGTCGAGCCACAGCGGGGTGACCCACAGTGTGGCTGGGAGTGGGGCAGGAACCCGGTGGGGGCTTGGGCTTGGGGCAGCAGAGAGTTCACCGGGGCCGCTGGGAAAGCTGAGCTCCCAAAATGCCGGTGTGACGTGTCCCTGCAAACCTGTGCTCTGCGTGGCAGGTCCCCGGTGCAAGTACAAGCACACACGGAGGGTGATGTGTGCCAACTACCTGGTGGGGTTCTGCCCAGAGGGACCCAAGTGCAAGTTCGTGCAGTACGTACTGGGCAGGCTGGGGGGGCCTGGAATGCAGCTGGGGGGGTCAGTCCCCTCTCTGAGGGGGCAGAGGTGGCCCTGTGGTCCTGGCAGGGTCAGGGATGAGGCTGCTTTGGGACCTGAACCATTCTGGTCTCTCCCCACGTCCAACCAGGGTTTGCAGTGGGTGGGCAGGGAGCAGTCCTGGTCCCCATGGGGGTGCCTGTAGTAGCCCCAAGACATCCCTGAGAGGTTGTGGGAGCCACAGGAGGATCTGGGGGTGCCACAGGGAGTAACTGCCTGTCCTCTGTGTCCATTCCCAGCCTCAAGGCCGGGCTGATGACGAGCAGCACGGATCCATCCAAGGTGAAGCCCTTTCCTCTGTGCATTTGGGGTGATGCTCCAGCTGCCCCACAGCTCCTGTGGGACAGCAGCTGCCACCTGCCCCTCTGTTTCCCCCAGGAAGCTGGCTGTCCAGGGCAGCTGGTACAGCGGGATCTGGCTGCCAGGGAGGAGAGGGGAGGTGAGGACATGCCACCCACAGAGCCACCTCCACGAGTCACCCAGCACCTGGCGGCGCATCTGTGGGACATCAGTGGCTGCCCCCCGGGCCCACAGAGCCTGCTGGAACGAGGCACCTGCTCCAAGGCGAGTGTTTTCGGGAATGGGAGTGCTGGGAGCAGTGGTCTCTCCGTGGAGGGGGATGGTGAGGGACAGCATGTGGCGTGGGGACAGGCTCCCACACTACTCCCAGAACAGCCTCTTTGTCTGGAAATACGCATTCTCCCTGGGTTTTTTTTGGGCTCTAGAGCCAGTCCCTGAAGAGCTGGGGTGGGAACCAGCTGGGAAGGAGGGATCTACTGGGACTGAAATAACCTAACTGCAAGGGGAGGGACTTGGGTGGTGATAAACCAGTGGGAGAGCCCTGGAGAGCAGAGAATCCCTCTGGGTCAGAGGTTTGGTGCAGCTGGAGGTCTCGGAGTGCTGTTTCCAGAAGGGAGCTGTGCTGGAACGTGGCACAGCTCCATGAACCCACTCCCTGGGAAATGATGTGAAAATGCACACGTGGGAACGTGGCAGAGGGTTGATGCAGCACAAATCCAATGCCTGCCTCTCCCTGTGCCCCCAGAGCAGACAGGTCGGTCCCTACACTGGTGAGAGTGGGAGGACTCAGCTGGAAATGCTGCTGGGGAAGTGACTCCAGTGCTCCCATGTGGATCGGGAAGGAGGGCACCCTAAAACACGATGGAGATGGAGACACAGCACTGGGGCAGCGGCTGGACTAGAAAAGCCAGTTGGGTTTGCTCAGCACCAGCTCACAATTTGCACAAGCAGCAGAGAAATCACTTAATGCAATGAAAATTGGACTTCCCACAGCTGGCTCTGGCCAGGCCAGGCCAGCAGCAGCACCCCCTGGGAAGGGGGCACAAAGCACCGTGTTTGAGATCACAGACCAAGCAGGAAAGGAAAATCCACAAAGGTTTTTATTGCTGGTGAGAAAACTTCTTGTGAACCACCTCTGACACAGCACGACTGCACCTCGCTGAATAAAGAGCTCAGACTTTTAATTCTTGGCTTTATTTTTCATGCCTGTAACATGACCAACCCTTTCCCAGACATGTTTGGGAATGGCAGGCTCCAACTAGCACTCCTGACTCCTCGTCTGTCTGATGCAGACACAGGTTTGCCCTCTGGGCACACCAGCTCCTCCAATGGATTTTCATCCTCCAGAAACAGGGCACTGTGGTCTGAGCCTTCACAAAGGTTCTGACCAGTCCCACCAGTACAAGGGGTGAGTATAAACTGGGCTTTGCTGGGTGAACTTAAAGGGAATTGTTATTGGGATTGAAGCCCACCCTGCCACAAACCTCACTGCTAACACTCAGCTACAGCATAATGTCAATTAATCTCTAGTAACAGCTCAGGACAGGAGCCTGTCCTGTGGCAGCTGTGCCAAAGTGAGGGATTTGGGATTCTGCAGACTCCCAGAGCTCTACTGCACACACAGATCTCTCAGGGGTAGCTCTAACGCTTCCTTATTTCTCTACTAAAAGCTCCCTGACCCACGGTGGGTGAGCACGGGCTGTCACTGTCACCCCTCTGCTGCACGAGGGCCCCTGCCAAGCACCCCCCACCTTCCAGCCCCTGTCCTGACAGCAAACAGGCCTCTGCTGCTGGGGATCCCTGCTGGGACAGCGGCTGTGAGCACTTCTGCTGCCTCCCAGGGAGCTGTGACCGTCCCGTGGGTGCTGCTCCAGCTCCTTCAGTGGTATTTACGCCAGCGGTGACGCTCTGCAAAAACAGGGAGAGAAACATTCCAGTGTCAGCACAAAGGGAGGTTTGGGGGCTTCAGGGGTGGGCTCTGCCCAGTTCCTGATGAGCCTCACTGTAGCTTCTCTGTAAATGGGCAAGGGGAAACCACCCCACCACCAGCAAACCCCTTGTCATATGTGAGGAAATCCTGGGAATGGGAGGTCCGTGTTGGAACATCTCCTCCCTCTGCTCTGTGCAGGGTTTCTAAGTGCCCCTGACATGCCTGGTGCTCCCCAAGGGAGAAGCTGTGAGTCAGCAACTGTTATCACCCCTTTTAGTGACTAAACTCCTCTGCTTACCTCCAGAACCCTGCTCTCTCAGCCCCGCTTTGGTCTTAAATGTGGAGTATTTTAATTACTCCAGAGCTTTAATTAACAGGAATGGTTAACAGACTTTCCAACTGCTGCAAAAGGGAGAAATCCTGAAACAAGTGAGACCCCAAGCAGGAAATCTTACTGAAGTGCTGATAGTTCCAGCTGTAGCTGAGCAGGCAGTACCCAGCCAGGAGCATGGAGATCCCAGCGGGTCCCCCTCTCCTCACGTTGATGTATTTGGCATAGTAACTGTTCCAGGCTGTTGGGAGACAAAGGAAAGGGACAAATCATGTGCTGCTCTTTGGAATTCCCTGGTTTCCATGCAACTTTCCGAAGCCAAAATGTTGGGTCTGTTCATTTATTCACACAGAGGGCAGGGTTAGATGGGATTTTGGGAAGGGTGGGGAGGCCCTGGCACAGGTTGCCCAGAGAAGCTGTGGCTGCCCCATCCCTGGATGGGGCTTGGAGCAACCTGGGCTAGTGGAAGGTGTCCCTGCCCACGGCAGGGGGTGGAACTGGATGAGCTTTAATATCCCTTCCAACCCGAACCATTCCATGACTTGCTGCTTTATAAAGACCAGGGTGGCCACTTGGACCAGGCTGCAAGCAACTAAACCAGGACAGTGGGAAGACTGTGCCCCAAAAGGCTGGAATTCTCACCTTTCTGCGCTGCTCCAAGCAGCCCCTGGGGAGAGAAGTCGCGGGTGCTGATCCAGGTGTGCAGCTCCCCCAGCCTCACCTCCATCAGGGGCCTCTCCGAGAGGGGACCTGGGGGGTGACAGTCACGGTGGGCACAGGCAGGACAAGGGGCGTGGTGTTTGTGCTCCCTGTGCTGTGTGGGGAGCAGGGGGCTGGGATCTGGCACGGCATTTGGGCTTGGAAGCGGAGAGGGAATTGTCTGTCCCACAAAGTTTGGGCTCCACCAGCCAAAACGTGCAAGAACCTGACTCCAACCTACACAGAACCGTGAACCATTGGTTTTGCAGGCTGGAGGAGGCACAGATGACCTCCTGGGCTTCTCCTGGATCCCTTCCTGGACAAGCCCAGCAGTTCAGCATTCCCTACCCTCTCCTCTCCCATTCACACCTCCCATGCCAGCCTGACAGTGCAACAAATCCCAGCACAGAGAGTTTGGTTACCTCGATGTCCCTCCGAGAAACTGCCCCTTGGCGTCTTCACTGCGATCCCCACATCTTCCTGGAAATGCTTCCCTGGAAAGCTCCTCAGCCCCTCACACTCAGGATACAAGTCTGGAAACCACTCCAAGCCCGTGGCTCCTGCCCAGGTGCTCCTGCCAGAGGCCTGGGATGAACAGGTGGGCTGGAATCCGGGGGAGTGGAGCCAGGACTGGTGCAGGGCCAGCCCTGGGTCTCTCCCTGTGCCCAGGACGGGCTCGGACACTCCAACCATCTGCTCCCTGCTGTCCCTGAGCCTCTCCAGGCTGCTGAGCTCATCCTTGGATGTCCCCTTGCTGTGACCTCCCAAACCCTCCGTCACTGACAGATGGAGGTTCTTGGGATGCAAAGCAGACACGGGGGATTTATATCCCACGCCACCTTCCCGGTGCACCTGCTCCCCTCCTGCCACGGATTCGTCTGTTCTCTCCTGCTGAGCGAGGTCACCGGGGCTATTTCTGCCCTCGGGGGGTTCTTCGAGTCCTTTTGTTGCCTTTAAGCTGCTTTTTCCTCCCTTTTTGCTCCCGGGCAGGCCCCTCACAGCCCCCGGGCTCTGAGTGTCCGCGCGTGTGGATTTTGGAGCGGTTTCGCCCCGCTGCGGGTGGGCAGCGCGGCCGGGATCCGTCCCTCCTGCCGCTCCCGCCCTGCTCCTGGGCTCCTTCTCCCTGACCACCCTGGCGCGGTGCTTCTCGATCACCACCCTCACTCCATCCTCCAGCCTCCGGGGAACATCCTCCACCTCCTCGGGCGGCAGATCCAGGGCTCTGGCCACGTCCTGCACCGCGGGCTCCACATCCCGCCCGGCCCGGGGGGCGGCGAGGCCCGCCCGGGGGTCGGTACCGGGGGCCGGGCGGGGACTGGGGGCTGAGCCGGGCCCGGGGACGCTGCCGGGGGCCGGGCGGGGAACGGGGCTCGGTGCTGACCCCGGGGCGCTGGCGGGGGCCGGGCTCGTTTTCCTTTTCGCTCCCGGTCCCGGTCCCGGTCCCGGAGCGCTGGCGGGGGCCGGGCGGAGTCTCTTTCCCGGTGCCGATCCCGGTGCGCTGCCGGGGCCCGTGCGGAGGCTCGTTTCCGATCCCGGTCCCGGTCCCTGCCGCGGGGCGGCCTTGCAGTGCGGGAGGTGTGCGCGGAGCCGCTTGAAGTGCCTGTGGCAGTGCGGGCACCGCTCCGTTCCCGATCCCGGTCCCGATCCCGATCCCGATCCCGACTTCGCCATCACCGCCCCCCGGGGCCGGCGCGCGGCCGTGACGTCACAAAGGCGCGTCCCCGCCCTCCCCGCGCGGGCGCGCGCTGTGACGTCACGGGGGCGAGGCGGCGGAAGCGGCGGCGGGGCCGGGCCGGGCCGCGCTGCCCCCCCAGCCCTCGGAGACCCCCCCAGAGACCCCCAGAGACCCCCAGAGAGCCCCCAGAGAGCCCTCAGAGAGCCCGCGCAGCCCCCGCGCCGCCATGAGCTGCCGGCAGCCGCTGCCGAGCGAGCGCGGAGCCAGACAGAGGTGGGCGAAGGGAGCGCGGCCTGGGGGCGGGGGAGGGGGCGAGGGGACCCCCCGGAACAGCCCCGGGGACACCGCTCCGGGAGGGTCGGGGGGGCCGGGGGAGGGGGTGGGTTGAGGCAGGGGAGGAGGGGGAGAGCGGGGAGCGGCCCCCGGGAGGGTTCGAGTGGGGCTGGGGGAGTGCAGGCTTGGGTGGGGGGTTTTGGGTGCGATCGGGAGGTCGAAGGGGCGTAGGGGGTGCAGAGGGTGCGGGGGGCTCGGGGGGTGATTGTGGGGTCGGTGGGGAAGGGGAGGTGGTGAGGGAGAAGGCAGAGGGCCCGCGGGCCGTGTGGGAGCCGGGCCGTGCGTGCCCAGGGCGGCGGGGTCAGGGAAGGGTTTGGGCTGGAAGGACCTGGAAGCCCATCCAGCCCCACTCCTGCCGTGGGCAGGGACGCGTTCCACGGAGCCCCGTCCAACCTGCCCTGGAGAGGTTGAGGGAAGGAGGGATCCAGAGGCAACACAGACGTGTCCCTTCCACGGAGAGTGGTGCCGGGAGAGGGGGGAGCCGCTGGACAGCGTTTGGTGCCTGTGGCCCCGGGGGTGGGGGAGCTCTGGGCTGTGGGCGTGGGCCAGATCCCGCAGCTGAGTGTGCTGTCTGTGAGAAAAGCTCCGGCTAAAAATACCTCCCCCGAGCCTGTTTTGACTCATTCGAGCACGGATTAATTTTAGGCACCAGCAGAGCTCCATCCTGCGCTTTGGATGGTGCTGAGATCCCGGGTGACTTGTCATGTTTGCGCGGTGGGAAGAAGCCTTTGATGTCGGCATTAAAATTCTGTGGGCACAGGGGACGGGAATTCTGGGATGCTGCTGTGGATCAGCTGCCGTGTTGATGTCACAGAACCGTGGAATGGTTTGGGCTGGGAGGGACCTTCAAGCCCATCCAGTCCCACCCCGTGCCGTGGGCAGGGACACCTTCCACTATCCCAGGCTGCTCCAAGCCCCGTCCAACCTGGCCTTTGGGGTCTTCCCTGTATTGTCTCTAATATGGGAATATCAGCACCGCCCCCATCCCATTACCCTCCTTCAAACCCCCCTTTGCTTTGATGCCTGTAAAGATCTGGGTAAAAATTAGGTTGTTGGTGTGTTAAAGCTCTTGCTTATCAGGCCAGACAGTACAGGCTGTCACGGGAGGGTGCAGATACACCAGAACAGGGAAGGGTTTGTTTTCCGTGGGGTGTTTCCTCACAGAACTTGATTTTTGCACAGAAAATAATGTTGCTCAGGAACATGACTTGACTTCAAATGCTGCCAGAGCGGAGAGACTCAAGAAGTCGTGGGGGCTGAGTGCAGGCTCATGTGAGCAGCCCGAATTAACTGGGTGTTCATTGAAATGTGGTCACTGCCACTCATCCTCTTCCCGGGTGTCACTCCAGGCCCCAGGATTATTTTTAGATGTGAAAGGCTGAGAATTGTTCATTGAGTTTATTTAGAAAGATGGTTTTAATGTGAGTCCATGTCTCTTAAAGTGATTTCTTGTGAGAAGTCCTTTTGTCTCTCCTCTGATAGCAGCTAAAAGGACAGTGTGGGAGTCCACAGCACCCCAGGGGCTTGGATACATCCTTCATTAATTTACCAGGCTTTCCTGGGTTTTCTTTGGTAGGGGTGCCTTCAGAGAGCAAACCAGAAGGTATATCATCAGGCTGATAATTTATTTTCTCCCATTCTCCCTGAATTTTCCTTCAGGAAGAGGAGAAGGAATGGCAATGAAGAGGATGGTCACGTTCCCCAGACAAAACGTAGCACCAGGAATTCTGTCCTGCAGGACTCGTGGGACACTGAGGTGAGAGCCTTCCCAGGCAGATGCAGTTCCCTTTCTTGCTGAGTATCCTGTGAATATTTTCATGGGGAGCAGTCATGAAAACACTTTTATTTCTCAGCTTTGTGTGTGAGGTCGGGAGGGCTGACTTGGTGACGTCGGGGATTGGAATCTGTCAAAGGCGGTTTGGAAATCAGCATGTTTCCAGTGAACCTGGTTATCCCTGGCCTGAATATCTCTGGGAATAAATATCAAATGCAAGTGAAGACGTGAGGAAATAATTTGTGCCACGTCCAGTTTTGCTGTGTGAGATGAGTTGTGTCCAGAGCTGAGCTGATGATGAGGGTGGATTACAAGTGTGGGCAATCACTTTGCCTGACCCACTCTCCAACTTTGCATTTACTTATATTAGATGATTATTTGTGGTAGAAAGTTAAAAAAAACCCCAAATCCAACCAGTGCTTATCTGGTGTTTAAAAAACACTCTGCTGGAGCTGATCAGTTTAAACAAAACTTACTTGTTCACAGCCAAAACATTTGGACTCAGTTTGGTTTTCACTCGCATTTTCCACGTGGTTTTTTGGTGGACATGGGATAAACTGTCTCTTGTTTTCTTACCCCTCACCAGACAGGTGTTCTCTTGGTGCAATTTGTGAGCTCTGAGGTATATTTTCTTTTAAAAAATGCTGATTTCCCAACTGCTGCCGGGTTTCCTGAGTTGTTGCCTGTATGAATCACCTGAAAAAACTGTGAGCGTTTATGCTGAGCAGTGTCCTCCTGTTGCAAAACACTCATGGAAAAGGGGGTGCAGAGCAGAGGCTCCCTCCTGGCCTGTGCCCCTGGAAGTTAATGAAGTTAATTTCTTTTAAGGTTTTTGAAATACCCTTGTTTTTGTAGAGCCTTCTAACTTTGAAGGGGTAATGAGTAATTACAATCTGAATTATCACTGAATTAACTGAATTATTGCAGTTCTATCAAACTATTAACTGTTCTTTTGCAGGAAATATTTAGTGCTGTGTAACTTTGGGCTCTTTTACAATATGGAAATGGTTTCAAATATGTATTTATGCATTCCTGTTGTGAGGGAGGCTCTTTTAACCTGGTCACCTGTACAAGTAGCTGGTGTGACAGTGACACTGCTGGGAAGTGGTTTAAGAGGTGATGTTCATCATGAAGGGATTTTCTGGGGTTGAAAACTGTCCTGGTTCTTGTGTTGCTGTTTCTCCACGAGTGAGACTTTGCATTTTTGGGTGTGAGGGGAGAACCATCGCTAGTTTGTTGCCATCTGACACCGAATCACTTGTCCAACAGGTCAAACCCCTCCGTGGTGTAGAGTAGTTAAAGGCTAAAGGAGCTTTGTGGCGGGAGGAGGAAGAATTTAGTGTGGAACGAGGGATTGAAGTGGGAGTAATGAAATTAAAGATATCAGGAAAAACCTGGATGGTGAGTGGCAGAAGCACCTTTGCTTGTTGTGTAAACACCTGGTGTTTGGGCAGAGCCACGGAAAGCAGGACTGGCAGTAGTTTTGTGGCCACACGGGAGGGGTGACCTTAACCCTGTGCTGGTTGTTTGGGTGCTGGAAGGGAACAGCACTGGCATGACTGACCCAGGGCAAGGTCACTGCTCAGGCTAACAGAGACTGTGCTTCTTGCATGCTCTTGCCTTGGAAAAGCCTGGGTTTAACACATTAAAGCCTGGTGTGAGGCAGGGGGAAGCTCTCACTGCTGAGGAATGTGCCCGCTGGACACTCACAGCTTTCCAAACGCCACCGTCCCTCTCTCCAGGGAACAGAACTCACAATGTTGTCTCCTGATGAATAGAGCTTTTTCTCTCTTTTTTTTTTTTCTCCCTTGTTTTCTTGCTGGATCACAGAACTGAGCATGCCCAGAAATTCAAGCCACGAGATTAAATCAGTATTATTTGAATGTTTGTGAAGGACTTCCTGTGCCAAAGGGAGAAATCCTTGTGCTCATTGTGCACAAGTGCTTCCGATTGGTGTCGCTTGGAAAGTCTCAGCCAGTTGTAGCACTCTTATTTAGTTTCCTGATACTTTGCTGTTTGCGAAGACACCTCCTGATGATTAAAAATCCTCACTGGCTTTAGGATGTTGAACTGGAAAGTGTGTGAGGGAGAAATGTGTGACCTCAAAGAGCACATCGAGAGCCGCTTTTCATCGCAGGGTGTCACACACCTGCTTGTTGTGAAACATCGCCTGAAGTCCTGGTTCCTGCAGCCTTTTTACTGGAAGTCACAGAATCGCAGAATATTCCGAGTTGGAAGGGACCCACAAGGATGATCAAGTCCAACTCTCAAGTGAATGTTTCCTCTTGCAGAGTGAGGTTAGTTGGGAACATAACCCCAGTGTGACAGTCAGGCAGCTGTATTTGTAAACAGGACTCGACCTTTGGCAGGATCACTTCCCATTTTTTTGTCTTACACATATTGCCCTGCAGAGTGAGATGAAGGGAGCTGGCAGTTCAAACATGGGCTGATTGTGATGTTATTCCTCAGCCCCTCACTTTGAATCCCGCTGCTCATCTGAGCTAGATCTGATTCCAAAGGCTTTGCTGTTTTCTCCCACTGGATTGTCCTTTCACCCAGGACAGGCGGCACCGCTGACTCTGATTTTTACAGGAGGGAAACTGGGATATTCTTCAGTCTCTATCAGTGCTGCTTCTTGGCAAATTGCTGTAAGGATGTGCCATTCCTGCCTCTCCTGAAGACGCCACTGCCAGGTGACAGGCTCCCTGAGGGGACAGGAAACCTCTGGAGTTCAGTGCATGGACTGGCACACGGCAAGCACTGCACTAGAACCACGGCCAGTGTTAAACATTAGCGAGGCAGAGCCTTTGCCACGGAATCTCCCTTCCTGTTCAGCCTGTCCTCCCTTTTCCAGGAGATCAGCTGGGCTGTTTTCCCTGTATCTGGTTAGAAATTCATTGCTGGCCCCTCCAGCGAGTCAGGAGGAGTTGAAGAACCTGAGGAATCACCAGTGAAAAACCCTTTGCCCTTATTTTCCCTGGGAAGGAAGCGGGTCAGGGTGTTCTGGCTAACTCCTTCCTTCCTGAATAACTTCTGTAAACCCAAATTTCTCGTGGTTCCTCTTTGTCCTGGCTGGTGTGAGGATTCCCCAGCGCTCGGAAACACCGCTGGGTTATCAGCCCGTGGCAGCAGTTCCTGCTCAAATCAAATCGTGTCCCCCTCTATTGAGGGAAGGGCTGGTCCAAAATCCCAACTGAAAACCAGATCATGTCTCTGTTAAACTCATCTTGGGAGACTCTGAGAGCAGCAGGGGCTGAGTGGCTGTTCCTGCAGTTCCTGCCAGGAGGGACTGAGATGCTCTGTCACAAATCTGCACATTAGGACATTTAACAGGATGTTTGTTTGGAAATGAAACCTGTGTAGCTACTCAGAGGGATGTTAAAGGTTAATGAGTCCAGTAGACCTTGAAGATGCCCTTTTGATAGTTAAAGTATCCCCAAATTTCACTGGGCTGCTCCCCTCTGCCCTTTTAAAGCTTTGTTGCGCTGTGTAGATGCCTGTCGTTGCTGACATGATGACTTTAAGGATTCTTTTCTTGTCTAATTGTAGTCCAAATGCGTAACAGAAAGTGCACCACAGCCTGGGGAAATGGTAGGTCTTCGATGGGATTGGGGCAGTGATGAAGGGGTGCTAGTGCTAGTGAATTTTTGTGTTAGAGAACTGGAAATAAAGAGGGTCTGACAGGCCACATCTGTCAACAGCCTTAGGGGCAAGAAGCACGTCCCAGGACACACTGCCAGCTTTGAAAAACCCAGAGATGCACAAAATAATGGTTACTAAGGGCTGGAAATTGTTTGTTGAGCTGTGAATCGGGAGCAGTGGGTGACGCCAGGTTCTCATTTGGCTTTCTACCTTGATTTGCAGAAGGTGGCTGTAACGAAACTCAGTAAGGAACGCAGACTAAAAGGAAACAAAGTGTCCTGTGCGGTGGGTTTCTCTCCAAGGCTGCTGTGGCTCCCTCAGCGTAACAGCATTGCGGCTCCCTCTCTGTGCTGCTGTGCGAGAGGGTGGCCAGCGCCATTCCTGGCTCCTGCTGTCCTGCCAGGGCTCTGTCCCTCTCTAGACTTCGCAGCTTTAGGAAGAGGAGCTGGTTGCTCCTGTAGTTCCATCCGTGCTTCCTCGGGAATGACTCCCCCTGGGTGTTTCTCCTCGGCTCCCCTGGCTTGGCTTGCTGTGCTCCATCAGAGCTGAAGCATTTTTGGTGCTTAGCAGAACAGGGAGATCTGGTAGGGCTGGATGGTCGTGGTGGATCGTGGGTCAGTGCCAGGGGTTGTGGTCCACCCCAAACATCCACAGTGCCTTCCTGGGCCTTGGACACACGTCAGGTGCAGTTTGCACCATTCCTCAGATTGCCTCCTTCTGGATGTGGGGCTGACTGGAAGAATCACTGGGGACTTCCTGAAATTTGTCCTCCTCTGCTGTGGCACAAAGCTACAACCTCTGTGGCTCAATACTTACAAAAACGTGGAGTTTTTAGCTGCTCTCATTTACTCTGGATGCTTTTGTGAATTTACTTATGGGATGGCACGGTAGCCACTCACTGACTCACCCAAATATTTGCAGGTCCTGACCATCACATCACACAGTAATAAAATATTTCAGCTGCTGGAACCTTTCCTTAGCAGCCCTTAAAATGGTGTGAGCTGAACAGTTTGATGTCTTTGAAACCCTGGGAACGATGGCTAATGCTCTTCCAGCCGTTCCCATGTTCTCCTGAATGCTGGCAAATGAGCCTTGGCCTCTCTGGGAGCCATATCCTGAGTTCTCTCTGCTGCATGTGGAATTTTTCTGTGGCAAAATGGCCTTTGCTCTTTTAATCTCACATCCAGTGACTTGTTATGGAATTGTTGTGGGACACTACCAGTTCACACTGCCATTCCAGTACTCAGCTGAGAGAAGAGTAGTTGTATTTCTGTCAAGGTGTTCAAAGACTTAAAACGGGTGTTGTGGTGCATTTGTTTTTAACAGCTTCTTGCTTTGGATGCTTCAGATCTCACTTTAGAAGGGTTGACTTGTAGGAAAATGCTTTGCATGATGCTCCCCTAAAACCTCTGCTAGAACAGCAGTGCCCAACTCCCCCTTGCCCTGCCTGCCTGTACTGACACGTGCAGCTCTCTGGGAATGTTCTTTATTTTCCAATTCTCGGATTAATCCAGCAAACTTCACTAGTGCTAACGTGGGTTTGGGGGCAGAGCTGATGGGTTTAAACCAGAAAGACTGAAATCCAGCATCCTGGAGGTCAGCAAACCCCAGGTGAAGGATTGTCCCCTCAGCTCTGGGACACTTGTGTTGGCAACAACCTCCTGGTGCCAGGTGGATTTACTTGAGTCCATCGGGCTGACAAGCTGGAGGGGGGGTTTAGCATAAAGGGTGTTTCACCTGGGGCAAGGGCAGGAGAGGAGTATCTGATGTTGCCGTTCACCCTGTGTGTGTCCCAGTCCTCCAGCAGCGACAGCGGCAGCAGCAGCAGCAGCAGCTGTAGCAGCAGCAGCATCAACAGCCCCGACAGAGCGTGTGGTGCAGAGTCCAGCCTCAACCCCAGCATCGCGGGATCCAGCCCTGTCTCCTCCCAGCCCTTCCACGAGCAGTCTGCACTAAGCCAAGGTCCTTACTTCCACATCAACCAGATCCTGAAGGAAGCCCACTTCCACAGCCTACAGAGCCGGGGACGCCTCCCTACATGATGACCCAGCAGCTCCCTGCCTTCTGTGAAGGGACAGCACTGTGTAGATTTGATATTTCAACTTCAAAGTTTGTTAACATGGAATTGCACAAAATTGCCTGTTGCCTTTTCAGTCTATATTTGAAATAACAGGTTAACAGGAGATTGTTTACTTGTGGTTTGCTGCACTATTGCAATGCAAAAGGGGCTTTGAAGCAATTTTTATAGGATTCTTTTTGGGGTGGTTTTAAAGTGCGTGGCAAGAGGAGACTGAGGAGTCCACATGTGTGTTATAGGATTGCAAACTGTCCAATTCCAATCGACTGCCTAATCTGTTTGTTAGCAAGTTGTTGCTTTCTGTAAAGTTCTCTTAAGCGTTCCTCTTCAGTTTTATAAGTCTTTTTTTAATTTCAATAAACTAGTTAAAAAATGATTTGGCAACATAATTTTTTGAGCATTTAGAGTTAGTAAGAATAGGAGCAGTGACCGCAGGTCCTTAGGCCTGGGCAGCTGTGAGCTCCCACCCAGCTCAGTGTGAGGAGTCTTATCTCATGTGAGCTTCACTGCTGCAGGACTGGAAAGAAAATGTGAAATTAGACCCAGGAGAGCTTGTGCAGGTCCTGCTGGGGCCACTCAGAGCAGGGTCGTGGGGCCTGAAGGATACAGGAGTCTTGCCCTGCTCCAGCACCCGTTTCTAGCTGTGAAATGTTTTGTTTTCTCTTAGTGTGTAGGTTGTTTGGGGATTTCTTTTTTTCTTTAATTTGACTTTAAGGTTAACCATGTAAGGAACAGGAGGTGAAAGAGCAGCTCCCCCTCTGCTCCAGCAGCCAGGGGACAAGGACAATCCCAAGCTGTGCCCGGTTCGAGTGACACACCCTGATCTGGCTGAAAATGGGAAGCACTGACAATCCTGGAGGTGTCACTGGCCCTGCCCAGGGGACAAAGGGATCTCAGAGGAGACAGACACACAGCCCAGCATTTTATTTGCTGCTGCCTCACTTGGTCATGCCCGAGAGCCAGCCCAGCTTGAAGAGAGAAGGCGCCGCCGTGTCCTCGTCCTCGGTGACGAGCTGCCTGAACAGGGAGCCCGGGCGGGAGGCCTCGTCTTCTCTGGGGACCACAGGAGCTGCAACCTGGCAGTTTTTAAACACAGAAGTGTCTATAACTGTTACAGCGAACCTGTGACTTGCTCCAGACCCTCAGCCACAGGAGCTGCAAGGTATAGCCCACAGCAGGAGCACCTCTTCCCAGGCAACCTGACCCACGACTGGCGCGGTGTTGCTGCTGGGGGTTGGTGACAGACAGGGACAGGGACAGCGGCACAGCAGCACCTGGCTGTTATTAGCAGCCAGGGAACTTGGCAGATGGCACTCAGTGCTCAACAAAGCCCACATCAACACTCTGAGCTGCAGGGAAGGGGCTGTTGCCCTCACAGCAAAGGATAACAGCATGGTAGAAGCACGGCTGTTGCCCTTGCAGAGAGATCATCGTGGAGAACTATGGATTTGGACCTCTGCAGGAGTGATTTAGCATTGAAGAGGGAGCAGGCAGCTGTCAGGGATTCGGAGAAGGGTGGCTGGCACAGGATACAGGTGAGAGGAGTGACATGAGCGAGCCACACATCACTGCACACTTCTATGCTCCACTCCAGCTGAGGTGTGAGAGGTAAGGAATACCTTTATTGGGAAGCTTTGGGCTTTTAAACAACCCTTATGCTGTGTCTGGTCCTGAATGGTTCTGAGAAAGGAGAGTTGCAGAATGAATTGAACATCATCTCGTGATAAAACCAGACCTTTAACTCCTGTCCTGACTCTTGTCAAGACTCACGAACTTGGCCCACTTGCCAAAACATCACCACAGATGGATTATTGGGTTGGTAATAACTAAAGGGAATTCCTGCTTCCCGCAGCAGTGAGTACTCCTTGGCTCTCACTCAGCACACAGAGCTCCAGTCTGAGCAGATGTTTTAAACTGGGGGAAATGTAGCAACACAAGGCTTGTCTGCTACAGCTCAGCCACAGGACAGAGCGGAGCCTCTGCGAGAGCAGCACACACCCTCACGCAGGCTGAGGTACCGGGCCGGGCTCCTCGGGGTTAGAGGGCAGCGTCCCACTGCAAAGGAGTTCAGTCATTAGCCACTGTCCTTCAGCCTTTCTCGCAGCCCCTCCTTAATGAACTGTCCTTGATGCATTGCCCTCGAAATGCCTCGGCTGTGTAAATCCTCACTGCGTTTCAGGGTGATTACTGCCTGGTTTGCCACAGAGCAGTGGCCCAAAAATACAGGGGCAAAGGGGGTTTTTTTTGAGGGTCGTGGGAAAATCCAACCCATCTCCTCCTGTGTTGCCATAATGATTCTCTCATTTTACTGAAAATAAAAATCAGGTGAAATATTAACTGTTTGGCTACCTTCTTCTTTCCCCACAAGCTCGAGTGTTGTATTGGCAAATATTCCTATTTGTAGGGCCCACTTGTACCAACCTGGACTCGCTCCGTGCTCCTGGCAGTGGACTTGCTCTTCCGTGAGCTCGACATACTCAGCGGCAGGAGTCCAAACCTTGAGATGGAAGGAAGAAACACGGGAAGCAGCAATTCCAGACCTGCTTTCCCAGAGACAGGAATGCCTGGGAGAGCCCAGTGCCTCACCTGATCTGGCTGGATGCCAAAGGCAGGATGTTGTGCAGCTCCTGGGAGCTCAGTGCCCCGCTCCGGCTCGTGTACTGGTTCTCTGTCCCCGTCAGCAAGCCAAAGAGAACCTGGAAGGCAGGAAGGAGTTGTTTGAATTTGGGGAAGAGAACCTGGAAGGCACAAGACGCTGTTTGAATTTGGGGGCCCTGCAGAGCTGATCATGCAGATCACGGTGAGTCTGCTGGCAAACCACTGGCATTACGTTTGAACATGAAGTGTCTCCCTTCCCCCTCTAACTCCTGCTTTTGATTATTGCCACAGTTGAGTTCCAGGCCTGTTTCAGCACTACTTAAGCCACTTAGTATTGCACAGGCTCCAGTGAATCCTGTTAGATAAAGTTGAGCCAACTCCACACAGGGTGACGCGGCACAGCCGGCTCAGCCAGCTCCTCTTATCTTCAGCTGGCGTTAAATACTCTTCCCATTTCCAAGGAAGTGCCAGTGGTTATCTTTAGGCATTAAGCAGTTTAAAGCCACCCCAGCTGCCCTAGAAAGGCATTTTGCAGCCCTGCTTCCTGATCCAGCCCTTTTCCTTACGGAGGTTCTCTGGACCAGGCGGTTCAAGTTGCTGTTCAAGTGTGGAGTGAAAACGTCCAAGTCGAAGGGATCGATGTGTCCCTCCAGGAAGTCGATCACCTTCTCAATCCTGCAAGCAGAGCAGAGGGGTCCTGTCAGGGGTGACATCCTGCTGACAGCTGCTGGTGCCACCTCTGAAGCAGCCCAGGATTTCCTCTCTGAGGTGACTGAGCAGAACGGGAATTACTCAGCAGAACAGGAGCTGCCTGAAGGGTTTGCAGCTCTTACACAACCCACAGCAGCTGCTGTGGCAGAGGAACTTCCTCCCTGTTCCTCTGAAAGATGCCTCAGACTGGAGCACACACGAGGCTTTAACTCCTGGGTGGAAGCTTAACAGTTCTCTGCAGGGTATCCTCTGAGGGTATCCCTGGTGTCCCATGGACACAGTGTGTGCACAAGGAGAGGGGACCAACCTGCTGCCTCAGCTCCTGGCCACAGAGTCCCACCCCTCCCCTGTTTTAAGGGTGAGCTTAGTGTTGGTGCAGTGTCAGAGCTTGGAGCCTGCACTGCCTGAGTCCTGTGAGTGTTGTAGGGCCCCACAACCTTCTCCTGAAGGATCTGAACCCCAGAACTGCACCTCACCCAGAGTCCTGCTTGATCCTGCTGGTCTTCCCCTCCTCACCCTTGGCCGTCAGGATGATACTGAGGTACCGCAGGTCGTAGAGCAACTGCAGAGCTCTGGTCTGGGTCAGGGGGAAGGTGTCCACCTTCTGAAACAGGACAGGCAGCCATGGGGCTCTTCCCTTGCACAGAGAGGGCTGTCCAAGGGGAACATTTCAAAACACCAGCCCCAAGACACAACCAAGCGAACCGAGCCGTTGTGAGCGTGAAATGTGGTGTCTGATCCCCTGCTACCTCAGCTTTGGGTGTTTGAGCGTCCCCTTTCCAGCTCTCATGGACAGACACTCTGTTCCAAGGCACAGGAGCATGTGCATCCCTGCATTCCCAGCCACCCTCCCATCCCACACCCCCTGCAGATCCCACCCACAAACCTTCTCCTGCTTCTGTTCCATGAGCTTCTCGTAGGCGGCGAGCACCTCTGCCATGCAGGTCCTCAGCAGCTCCTGCAGGGTCACCTTGGGAAGAGTGTGGCCACCCACCCGGTTCACCTCCTGGCACAGGCTGAACAGGAGGCACTGCACGTGCCAGGAGGGCTGTGGAAGAGAACAGTGTTTACTTCCACGTGGTCTGGGAGCTCTGTTTGCTTTACCAGCACCACATCCCTTCAGTTGGGTGGTGGGAGCTTCCTGCTTCCTCAGCAGCCATGAAGCTTTGTCCCCACAGCTTAGCTCAGGCATCTCCTGGGGTTTGATTTACTGACACCCTGGATTTTGGGTTCCAGCAGCCCTCAGAGTCCCACCAGAGGTGGGACTTGGGTGTGGTGAGAACAGAATTGCTTGTTGTGCCTGTCACCACTGAGCCTGCTCTGAACACTTGCTCCTTGAGGTTGTTTCTCCCTCACTCTTCGCCTCTATCCCAGGCTCTCATCCCGCTCCTTTTCCCCTCAGAATCAATAAAATTCACTGGATTAGGTTCACTACACAAAACTATTGCCATGCCCAGCCCCTCCTGTGCTGTGCAAACACAGAACTCTCTCCTGGCCTGGCCCAGCCCTCCTCCCCCTCCCGACTGCCACCTGTTTTGTCCCTGTGAGTCTTCTCCCTGCACCACCTCCACACCTGTGGAAAACCACACACTCGGTTCCCTTAGGATTTCACCATCCCACTGCTGCAACCCTGGCCTTCAGGGCATGCAATTTCCATGAAATCTCTCTCCTGGGACCTCTGTGTTTAAACCAGGCTCAAGTTCTTCCCCGGCTCAGTTTTCCAGGACCTGGGCCAGTCTTACTCATTGGAATAAACAGCAACAACGATCTATTTCCTTCCTGTGACCTCTGTCCTTAGGAGGTGAGTATCTCAAAGAGCACCACAGAGTGTTTGTCCTCTGCTCATGACACCAAACAGCTCCCCAGCAGGGCAGCACGTGCTGTGCAACCCAGTGCCCAGCCTGTTCCTCGTACCTGCACGGGCAGCCGGATCTTTGACGTTACGCTGCTCCCAGACTCGGTTTCCTCCTGGATTTCAATTTCATCCCAGCTGGTGGCTGTGGCCAGGACAGAACCAGCCGTGTCCAGCAGCAGTGTGTGGGTGAAGCACTGAACCAGACTCTGGAGCACAAACCCAAAAGCCCCAGTGAGAGGACAGACAGCCCTGACAGGACCAAGGACACACATCCTGCCATGCCTGACCCCCACATCCCACACCTCCCAAAGTAACCCATGGAGACCAACCCACTGGAGTCACTTCCGAGCTGCCACCCCCTCCTCTCCCAGCAGCCTGCCGAGCTCTTGGCAGCCAGTTCCGACCCCAAGGAATTCCCACACCAGAATCAGCTCTGAGGAGAGAAAGGGCTCCTTACTTTGGTGACAGCCGAGCTCCAGATCTGATAAGCCAACAGGCTCTGCTGCAGGAGCTCTGCCTTCAGCCCCTGCCACTTGGCCTGCTCGGGGGTCACTTCCTGGGCCTTCCCCTTCCCCAGCTTCTTGCTGGAGCGCGTTTCCTTGGGCGCCGTGTCCGCGCCGCCCGCTGGGCCCAGGACACAGCGCTGCAGGTGGGGGCACAGCTCGGGCAGGGCCTGGCACAGCCTGGCCATGAACAGGACGGCGCTGAGCCCGGCATCGCCGGGGGGACCCAGCTGCCCCCGCAGCAGGCCCTGGGCGCTCTGGAGCTCCTCCCTGACACAGCCCAGCAGGTGCTGGACGCAGGCGCCGCAGTGGTCGCGCAGCAGCCCCCGCACGGTGCCGGTGTCGGCGAAGCGGTCGAAGGCGGAGCGCGGCTGCACCGCCGGCTCCGCGGGCACCGAGGGCTCCGCGGGGAGGTAGGACAGGAGATCATCCAGCCTGGCCTTCAGCTTGGAGTCCAGGGCCGAGCAGAAGCTCTGCACGCACGGCGTGAGCGCCTGCGCCTTCATGGCCAGCCCGCTGCGGGCGAAGGGCCCGCGCTGCCCCACGCTCACCCACGCCGCGTCCGCCGGCAGGTCCCCGGGGCCCTCTGACCACAGGAACAGCGCCACGTTGTGCTCCAGCTGGATCTGCTTGCTCAGGGCAGAGCTGCCCCCTTTGACTTCCAGTTCCTGCAACGCTAACGCGAGCAGCTGCTTGGAGCTGCTGGAGATGGAGTCGAACCCTTCTTTGGTCAGAGTCTGGAACAGAACCAGCAGGGGGGAAAGCACCTTTAAATGTGCCACTTGAACACGCCCCGAGTGCTGCTGACGGGCACCACTGTGGGCTGGCTGGGACAAGGAGGGGCACGGGGCAAGGCTCCCCACAGCTCAGCACCCACCTGCAGCCTGTCCAGGAAGAGCTGCTGCAGCAGGTCCTCCCAGAGGGACACGGGCCTGTCCAGGAGCCGCCGGCACACGGCCTCCCAGTTGTGGCTGCCGGACTCGCTGGAGAGCAGCTCCCACACGGCATCTCGGATCCCTGCCAGCCCCTTCATGCTCCTCACGTACACCAGCAGGCTGCTGACCCCGGCCCTGATGTCATCGCTGCACCTGAAGGCAACATTTCACCGTTGGGCTGGGAGCGCAGTGCTCCAGGAACAGCTCCCAGAGACCAGGTGGCTCCACCAAATAATGGGACAGGGCTGCTAAGGGGAGGCAGGAAATGGCCTGCTGGAATAGGGCGGAGCTGCCAACTACATAAAGGGGGTCTGGCTTCCCCACACAGCTCCAGGAAGGAGGGGAAAGAAGGTGCTGGTTCAAGAGTCAGGTAAGGCATTTTCTTGCCATTTACTCTGAGCTTGTTTGCTGGCGGTTATGGGAGTGTGTACAGACATGTCTGTGCAGCCCAGCAGGGCTGTTGTGTCCCAGTGTTCCAGCCTGACTAACTGAGGATGAGGGGTGAGGAGGAGGTCAGGGAATCTGGGGTTGCACTGTGCTGCCCAGCGGTCACACAAAGCCCGGGAGAGCCCTGCAAAGGGGGGCCTGTGCCACTCACATGCTGATCCACTGCTGCAGGGTCTCCCTGAGGTGCTCCTGGCTGATGGGGTGTGCCAGGGTCCGCAGGGCCGGCTGGAATTCCACCACGGACTCCGGCAGGTACTTGAACCAGCTGTTCAGCTTCAAGTCCTCCTCCAGGACCCCCCCTCTCCCTGGAAGCAGAGGGTCAGGGATCAGCCCAGCACAGGGGCACCCTCCAGCCTGCACACCGGGGCAGGGGCAGTGCTCACCTGCAGGGTGCTGGCCTGTAGTGCTCTCCAGGGTGGAGAAGAGCAATCCACAGGGCAGGGCTGGGTCCGGGGACATCCCCTCAGGCACGGTGTAGAACAGAGCATGAGCCTGGTACAGGGTGGTGGTGAGCAGCTCCATCAGGGAACACACCTGAGCCTTGATACCTGCACCTGCAGGGAAACCACTCTGAGCCCAGGCAGCCCCTCCAGAAGGTGTGAGTGGCACCGTGTTGCAAGGCTTTTGAATTAGAGGAACCTTCCAGAGAAGGGCTGGAGGGTAAAGGACTCAGCCTCGTGCCCCACTCCTTCCCCATTACAGGTGGGCTTGGTTCAAGACCCCGAGAATTGCTAACTTTCATGTACTGTGGAGGTCTTTTGCTGCTGGGGCAAAACGCTGCCAGCAGTGACAGGACATGGCTTTGTCCCTGCCCCCATGAGATTTACGGGAATAATATGGGAAAAACCCCCTCGTTCTGGGGGCACGAGGGGGGTGAAGCGAAGGGTCACCCCGACTCTCCCAAGGACACACCCCCCGTGGCACTGACCGTGGTGTGGCTGGTTGAGCAGCTGCTGGATGGCCATTTTCCTGGCCAGCAGGAAGTCAGCCAGGGCCTGGCGTGGGGAGCTGTCCTCCAGCAGCATGATGGCACACAGGGCCTCGGCCACCGCCTGGTCCGACACCGCCCGCGACCGCAGCAGGGCCTTGCTCTCCTGCAGGATGGTGGATCTGCCCAGGGAACGGGGTGGGGGTCACCGGGGCTGGGTCTGACCCACACATGCACGTGTTATGTGATAACCACCGGGCCGGGGGTGGTACTTTCCCAGATATAAGTGGGGTTGTCTGGGTGTTATGGGGCTGGGTGAGGTGTTTTTGTCCCACAGCTGGTCTTGGGCTCATGGTGAAGGGTTTGGGTTGGGAGGGACCTTAAAGCTGCTTGGTCCCTGTCAGCTGCAGTCCCCCATGATGTGCTTGCTGGGCCTTCCCTGCCTGCTGGCTTTCCAGGGGCATTCCTGTAGTGCTGTGCTCCCCAGCTTGACACTTGGCACAGCCCAGGGATGCTGCCAGTGGGCACGTGGCTTTTCTGTGGGAGCCTGGGGTGGGATTCAGGTGCAGAGGTACCTAAAGCCCCACAGGTGATTTCTCAGGACAGGTTAAGAATTCCCCCACCCCGATGCAGCCCCTGTTCTCTCCCGCCTTCCCTGGGCTGTGTCTCACACTGAGGTGAAACCCAAACGGTTTGGGTTGGAAGGGACCTTAAAGATATCTCATTCCACCCCCTGCCACGGGCAGGGACACCTTCCACTATCCCAGGTTGCTCCAAACCCCGTCCAGCCTGGCCTTGGACACTTCCAGGTATGGGACAGCCACAGCTTCTCTGGGCAACCCGTGCCAGGGCCTCTCCCCCTCCCGTCCCGTCCCTTCCCAGCCCACCTGAGGTGGCTGGCGGCGGCCACCTGGCGCAGCAGGATGGGGAACCGGGCGAGGACGGGGCTGCTGCGGGCGCGGGGGGCGTCCAGCTGGAGCTGCCGGCGCAGGTGGGCGCCCAGCAGGTGGAGCCGGGCGGCCGGCAGGTACCGACCCCCCTCCACCGCCCCCCAGACCTGCTCCGGCACCTCCAGCAGCAGCTTCAGCTGAGCCGCCGCCCCGTAGAAACCGCGCTGGGCCGGGGGCTGCACCTGGGGGACAGGGGGGGAAAAGGGTGGTGAGGGGGGGAGAAGAGGGGACACGGACCCCAGAAATGGGACAGGGACCCCCAAACAGGTCAGGGACCCCAGAAATGGGACAGGGACCCCCAAACAGGTCAGGGACCCCCAAACAGGTCAGGGACCCCCAAACAGGGCAGGGACCCCCCAACAGGTCAGGGACCCCCGAAATGGGACAGGGACCCCCAAACAGGTCAGGGACCCCCAAACAGGTCAGGGACCCCCAACCAGGTCAGGGACCCCCAAACAGGTCAGGGACCCCAGAAATGGGACAGGGACCCCCAAACAGGTCAGGGACCCCAAAACAGGTCAGGGACCCCAGAAATGGGACAGGGACTCCCAAACAGGTCAGGGACCCCATAAATGGGACAGGGACTCCCAAACAGGTCAGGGACCCCAGAAATGGGACAGGGACTCCCAAACAGGTCAT
>JAYRBT010000043.1:1330946-1343721 GCA_036023395.1 Myiotriccus ornatus
GGCGGCGCCGCCGCCATCTTTGAGCCGGGCGGAGCCGCGTGGCCATGGCGACGCGCGGGGCGGTGGAAAACGCCGCGTCGTTTATCTATCTTTCTTTCTTTCTTTCTTTATTTATTTATTTATTTATCCGCATATTTATTTGATTCTTTTCTCGCCCGTTTCCCCGGGGAAACGGGCCGGGCCCCGCGGCCTGCGGGTGCCGCTCTCGCTCCACGCAGCCCGGGAGGGGCCCTTTGGGTTCAGACAGCCCTGCCCTGAGCGCCGGGATATCCCCCCCCCAAAATCCATCCAGGATGGGCGCGGCTTGGAGCAACCTGGTCTGGGGGAAAGCGCCCCTGCCCAGGGCAGGGCTTTGGAACTGGATGAGCTCTGAGGTCCCTTCCAGCCGGGCAAGAGAGGATCCAGCTCCGTGGGAGATGCTGGAGTAACCAGGGCGTGTGGTCTCGATGTGCTCCCTTTGGTGTTGGAAGTCAGGATGGGAAGGAAAAAGTCAAGGTTTGTTTTGGAGTTACTCGTTTTTATTTGCACGGAAAGTGTTGATGTTTGCTGGGCTGTGCAGATGCTCAGAGGACAGACTTTCAGTCTATAAAATTTTAGTCTATAGGAGTTGATAAACTTCTGGTTTATGGCAGAGTCCGTATCTTTACACCGGTGTGTTTTCCTCCTCTACCAGCACACACACTCCTCCCAGGGCTGGTTTCTCCAGCAGATCGACCCACCAGCGCTTTACACACCTTTCATCTCATCAAATCCAGCCCTCCTGTCTGTCCAGCTGCTCTCTCTGAGCCCCCTTGTGCTTGAGGAGCTGTCTGTGGTGATGTTTCATGGACATCAGTGTGGGGAAGAACTGGCTGTTCCTTTTCTGTCTCCTGGTGAGACTCAAGGATTGGTGCCTGGTCTGGGTGTCCCGGGAAGGGAGAGGAGCTGGGGAGGAGTCTGGAGCACCAGGAGGGGCTGAGGGAGCTGTGGGGTCCAGCCTGGAGAAAAGGAGGCTCGGGGGGGACCTTCTGGCTCTCTCCAGTTCCCTGACAGGAGGGGGAGTTCGGGCTCTGATCCCAGGGAACGAGGGACAGGATGACAGGAAATGGCCTCAGGCTGTGCCAGGGGAGGTTTATGCTGGATACTGGGAAAATTTCTTCCCTGAAAGGGCTGTCCAGCCCTGGCACAGCTGCCCAGGGCAGCGGTGGAGTCTCCATCCCTGGAGGGGTTTCAGAGCCATGTGGATGTGGCACTTGGGGACGTGGGTGACTGCTGGCCTTGGCACTGCTGGGGGATGGTTGGACTCAGTCTCAGGAGGTTTCTCCAACCTCAGCAATTCTGTGATTGTCTCCCAGGGAGGTGTCCAAGCCTGGGTCACATCCCGCTGCTCTCCCCAGCTCTCACACACACACACACACACGCAGAAACTATAGGAAAACTCTTTTACTTCCCCCCCATCCACAACAGCCTCCCTGTGGCACAGGCCATGGCAGTTGGGAGCCTTTGCAGTGGGAAGGCTCAGTCCCAGCCCGGGACACCGAGGAATGACCGTGGGGCAGGAGGGCAGGGCTGGGAGCAGGGACACACCCTCGGTGTGTCCCGGGCACAACAGATCCACGGGCACTTAGAGAGCACAGCTGTGGACATGGGGTGGGCAGTGGCCCCCCTGCCCGGGGCACCCCGGATCGCTGTGGCCCCGGCTGGGCAGGGAAAGGCTGTTGGTTGAGCAGAGGCAGAAGTCACCTGTCAGTGTGGGAGCAGCCTCTGGGGTCCCTCCTGGCTGTGCACGGTGCCACCGGCCCCACGGCACACGGAGAGGGTGGGGGGGAGCCAAGGGCCCCCCGAGGGGCTGTGTCAGGGTACAGAATAACCCCTCGGGCATGTCCACTATATACAGATATGTACAATCCTCCACCCCTGCTCCTGCACGCGCAGCGTGGGGCAGGATGGATGGAGTGTCCAGGCTTTGCATCCCTCGGCGTCTCCTGGGCAGGACACGGCTCCAGGCAGGAGCCCCACAGTCTGACTCTCCTCCTGCCCTAGCTTTTTGCAGTCCAGGTCCTGGAGCAGGTAGGGAATGGGGCTGAAATCCATCTGGAGACACAGGTGCGAGGCTGGGATTCAGAGCAGAGGTGTCCCCGGGTTGGAAAGCAGCAGTTCCTGTTCCAGACTCAGCAGGGGGAAGGCAGCTTTGGGGTCTGCTGTGCCCTCTGCTCGTGCCTTGGCGGCGATTCCCCCTTGGAGAAGCTCCAGAGCAGGGGATGGAGACTCTCCCTGAGCAGTTTGAAAATGGCTCATTCACAGTAGGGGCTGGAAGAACCCCCCGAGATGTGAGAGTGGAGCCGCTCTAAGGCAGCGGCACAGATCTGAGCCTGGGAGCTCTCCTTGCTGGGACAGAGCTGGATGGGCACCATGGGGCAGGCCTGGGAAGGAAGGGACCTCTCCTTCGAGTCTCCACCAAAGACAAGGCTCTTCCCACCGTGCCAGAGTTGGGAAGCCCTCTGGAGACACGGCAGTTCATTAGGAGATGGTTATCTTAAACAAGTCCAAGGCAGTGCTGGTGCTGATAGGACGAGCTGTAGGGATGCAACAGGAAGGCTCTAGGTCCACCCGCCCATCTGAGTGGGGTTTGGCTACGGAGCTCTGGGAGGCACTGGCTAGCACAGCACCCAGAGGCAGGTGGGCACAGGTGGGAGCAGCAGGGATAACGTGGGAACAGCTGGGATAATGCTCAGCCCATGCTGGAAGTGGAAGTGTCTTGCAGGACCGACCCACTGCAAACCCCCCAGGTGAGGCAGCACCGTCACCCAAACGGGGCCGGATCCCAGATGATCCCTGCTCCCAGCACCCAGAAGAGCTTATGGAACACCAGGTCTGTGCTTCCCATCTCCTCTGGTCTGTGTCAACACTGTTCCTGCCCTCCAGGCGGGAGTTGTCACTAATCCCTCCTGCCCGGGGGCGGTCTGTGTGCGAAGCACTTTGGGGCTCAGTCTGTTGGCTCTGCGATAACCAGCAGAGGTTTCTCATCGTGCCTCCAGCAGCCCTGCGAGGCTTTGCAGAGCAGATCCATTATGAGGTCAAGTTCCCACTAAAATCAAGTGGCTGGGAAGGAAAACTTCGTTACTGGCAGCAGCAGCGGTGCTGATGTTTATTAGTCAGCAATGAACCAGCAGAAGGTTTTATTTTGCTGGTTTTACTGCGAGCGCTGGGCTGTGGCTGTTGGCTCCCTCCCTGGGCACTCCAAGGGGGCATGTTCCTCTCTCCTGCCCTATTTTCCTGTTGATCTGTGGAAAGGTGGCTGTGGGGCATCCTGGCATCTCCCAGGAGCCACCTTGTGCCCCTGCCCTGGCACATCTCACCTTGGTGGCCTTTGGGATGTTGGTGGCAGAGCCCCATGCCCCTCATTCCTCACCTGCAGCTCCATTATCCCCACCCCAGGAGAGCCCCCGGGTGCAAAGAGGGGAAAATATTTCATATCCCAGCTCTGAGCTGCCAGCAGTGCCACTGCCAGGACAAAGCTGACCTGGGCATGGGTCCTTCCCAGGGCTTCCTAGCCCTGGGAAGTCTGTATTTCACCCTTAACCCAGCACAGACAGGGGGTGCTCCCAGCTGGAGGCTCCTGCTGAAGACCCCTGTGGGGTCTAACTGGGAACACGTGTCTGCCCCCACCATCCACTGGGATTCTGATGGCAGGGATTGCACGGACAAGTCAGTGGCTGGCAAATCTGAGTCTGGCCCCGCTGCAGGTGAGTGCTGGGGGCTCCACACCCCCCTTCCTATCTCATCCCCACTTCCCACACAGACACCTCCTTCCCCACCCACCAGGCACAGAATGCCCACGGCCCCACTGACGCATCACTGCGGCTGTGACACAGATCCTCAGCCCAGCATGGGCTCTGCTGCTCCCGGCCATCCCCAGCCCGTATTTCACTGTGGCACGACCTGCTGCTGGTGTTTTAATTCCTGCAGCATCAGCAGGGAACACAGGCTCGGCTTTCCTCCCCGCAGTGGTGCTGGGATGCGCTGGGTGCCCAGCCAGGGGACAGGGAGGTGCCTCTGAGCACTTGAACAGTGTCATACCTTCCTCAGAGGAGCAGGAAATAGTTAAAAGCAAAGAAATGCTGACATGGCTCTGCTTTGTCTCTCAGAAAACCCCTGAGCCCTGTGCCGTGTCCAGCAGAGCCGCGGAGCAGGTACCCAGCCTGGCACTGAGCCCTCTTCGGGGAGCTGGCGGGCCTGGCACAGCAGGATGTGATGCCCCAAGCAGCTTTTTGCTGCAGGAGCTGGGCAGAGCCGTGGGAAAACTTCTCCCAGAGCTGGTGCTCTCAGAGAATCGTCTCGGGGTGCGTGGCTGAGCAAGGTGGCAGCCCAAAGGAGGTGGCACCTCGTGGGCAATGCTCGCCCTCACCCCCCGCATCGACTGCAGTGCCAGGTGAAGCCTCTGCATCCCCTGGTGAGGGGGACCCCAGAAAGGGGAGGGTGAGCGAGACCCGGCCGTCTTCTCCACCTAAACCCCCGCGTTCCCACGGCTCAGCTCTGGAGCAAGAGCCTGTGAACAGCCCTGGCCTCTGGCACAGAGGCTGCTCCGGGTGCTCCGGCAGGAAGACTGCACTTCTCCCTCTCCCCTGGGCTTTCCCTGGCGTTCCTGCTGCGCTGTCCGAGGAGGGGCTTTGCCGGGGGTCAGGGCTCCAGAGCCCCAGGCTGTGCTGAGCTGGGAGGGCAGACAGGGACAGAGCTCCAGGACAGTCTTGAGAAGCCAAATACAGCAGATGATGGGTCAGTCCCACCACCTCTCACCCTGTACAGGGTCCAGGGTCTGAACGTGAGCTGCCCTCCTCTTCCTCATTTCCAGGTGCTGGAAGCCCTCTTGTCTGCTCTGCCTGGTCCCTTTGGCTTGGACGGGGTGGGGGCCAAGTCCCCAGCACCCCCCACCTCCCGTCCCCCGTCCTCTCCATCACCCCTGTCTCCAGTGTGACTTGCCTGGAAGGAGCAGGACAGGTGTCACCCCGGGATCCTCGGAGCCGGACAAACCCAGATCTCAGCCAGGTGCAGGAGCCTGTGCCGAAGGTACTCCAAACCCCCGACGTGTCGCTGCTGCTTAAATACTTCCAAGGATTTCCCAGCAGGGGCCGGAGCCGGGTGGTCCTGCCAGGGCCGCTCGGAGCGGCGATCCCGGCTGCCAGCGCAGCGTGGAGGGGGGCAGCGCCCACTGGGGAGGGAAAAGGGGGAAATCCTCCATCCGAGGAGAAAATCTGCGGGCAGGTGACGTCATGGCAGGAGGAAGGCAAGGGCTCTCCTGCAGGGAGATGGCAGGGTAGGAGCGTGGTGTGACCAGAGGGGCTGCCGAGGCGGCAGAGCTGCTTCCCGTGGGTGAGTCGCCTCCATCCTGGAGTGCCCCCTTCGGGCGGGGCAGCTGCTGCCAATAGTGCGGTCACACAGCACAGGGAGGCTTCGGGGGGGGGGCAGTGGAGGAACTGATAACCCAGGCAAAACGCGACCCCAAACATCTTCGCCTCCTGGGCAGGGCGATGGCAGGAGCTCGCCGGCAGCTCCCACTGGGTCAGTGCATCTCCATGTTATCACACACCCGTGGCCTCGGCTCCTCCTGAGGTCACCCCGTGTGTCCATGTGCATCCACCCGTGCAGGGGCAGAGCCCCAAAGCCAACCAGCCCCGAGGGTGACACGGGGGAGCCAGTGGAGACACCCCGGCGATACCTGTGGCCAGGGTGGCACTTCGGAGTTGAAATGTGCTGCGGTGCCGTGACTTGTCTTTGTTTTCCTGACGAGGCAGCTCCTCTTGATCCATATCCTTCCCAATGCTTGAAAGCCAACCCAGCAGAGCCCAGCTGAGGACCCAGCGCCCCACGGGGTGCTCACTGCCCTCCCCTCAGGTGGCATTCCTGCCCTGACTCCACACGTGCCACCACCCTGCTGGGAGCAAGCGGGGAGAGGAGAGCGCAGGAAGGACAACCCCACCGTCCCCTCAGATGCTCGTCTGCAGGTCCCCGTTGAGCAGGGTCCTCTGGGTCTCCGTGGTCTCGTTGAGCCTGGATTTGTCCTGCTTGCTGTCACTGCGGTCCGCCTCGTCCATGCCACTGACCTTCACCAGGCACAGCACGTTCTGAAAGCTCTTCTTGAAGTTGTCTGACAGGAAGGCGTAAAGGATGGGGTTGGCACAGCTGTTGGCGTAGCTGAGGACCACCACGAAGTCGAACATGCCCTTGAGGACAGGAGTGGGCACGATCATGATGGAGACTGAGGAGACGTTGAAGATGTAGAAAGGGAGCCAGCAGAAGATGAAGACGGCGACCACGATGGAGACCATCCTGGTGACTTTCTTCTCAGACTTTTTCCTCTTGGAGGAGCCCACTCTGATGCCCGAGGACTTGACTTTGATAATGATGAACAGGTAGCAAAGGCAGATAATGGTGAGAGGCACCAGGAAGCCCAGGATGAAGGCGTAGATGATGAAACCCGTGTACCAGGCGCCTGACTCTCCCGGCCAGATGATGGTGCAGCTACTCCTGCCGTGGTTGTGCTGCACCCCAGCATAAATCATGATGGGCATGATCACCAGCAGGGAGACGCCCCAAACAGCCACATTGATCATTTTGGCTGTCCTGGGCCGCCTCCACTTGGCAGATTTAATGGGGTGGACAACAGCCAGGTACCGGTCGACGCTCATAACCGTCAGGCAGAAGATGCTGGTGAACTGGTTGATCCCATCCACCGTCATGACAATTCTGCAGAGGGCTTTGCCGAAGGGCCAGTGCACCAGTGCCACCTGCATGGCCAGGAAGGGCAGGCCCAGCATGAACAGCTCATCGGCGATGGCCAGGTTGAGGATGTAGATGTTGGTGATGGTCTTCATCTTGGCATAGCGGAGGATGACGTAGATCACCAGCGTGTTCCCGCACAGCCCAATGATGCAGACCACAAAGTAGATGAAGGTGAGGATGGCATTGCTGGTCAGGTCGAAGTGCTGGCCCGTGGAGTTCTGTGAGGTGTTGGTGGGAGCCTCCAGGGAGAAGTTGTCAAAGGGGGAAGCCGGGGAGAACCAGAAGGCAGTGGTGTTGGGCAGCTCGTATTCCAGCTCCATGGCTCTGCAGGTCCCTGGGCACTGCTGGCTCAGAGGAGCTGAGATGTCATCCTCCTTTGCTCTGGGGGTAGCGGAGAAGATTCTAGAAATCAGAGAGTAAACACAAATAAAGGGATTCCTGGAGAGCATCTGCCCACCCTGCTGCCAAGCTCCATGGCAGAGGTGCTCCCAGCAGAGAGGTTCCCCTCCCCGAGTGGTCTCTCCGGACACGGCACAGCTCCTCCTGTCTCTGGCGATACCGGAGCCCTCACGACTACCCACATCCAACCGGTGTGTCCCGGTGGGTGCAACTGATGCCCGGGAGCACCGAGCCCTGGTGCAAACCCCTCCCCGCCGCCCGGCCGTTCTGCGGGTGCCACCCCCTTCCCCGCCAGCCGGGACCGGCACCCCGAGCCCGGACGGCCCCGCCGGGCGACAAGCTCGGGGCAGGGGAGCCCCCACCCCCCGACCCATCGCTCCGCTGCCGGGGGGGGCACCGTGCGGGGCTGTCCCGCCGCTCACCTGCTCCCGCCGCCACCGCCGCCCGCCCCGGCCCCGCGGGCACCGGGGAGGCACCGGCAGCGCCCGCGCCCCCCTCGGCTCGGCTCGGCTCGGCACCGCCCGTCCCGCACAGCCCCGCACCGCTCCGCGCGGCTCCGACAAGCAGCTCCCGGCGCGGCTCCGCCGCTGGACCAGCGCACCGGCTGCGCCCCGCCCCGCGCGGGGCGGCTCTGCGGGGCCGGGGCGGGGACAGCCCGCACCGCCCTGCGCTGCCCACCCTGCGCTGCCCACCCTGCGCTGCCCACCTTTGCCCTCCCTGTTCTGCCCGCCCTGCGCAGCCCACCCTGCATGCGCTCCCTCTCCTGCAGTGCCCACCCTGCCCACGGCCCTGCCAGCCCCGCGGCGAGCCCAGCCGGGAATCTCCCCAGCTCCGGCTGCTGCGTGCCTGGGATTGGAGCCTCTCCTCTCTGAGTCTGTTGGTGCGTGGCAGAGGGTGCCAAAGCCAGGGACCCAGGGACATGTGTAGGGACCGTGATTCCCCCCAGAGCGTGGTGGGACCTGCCTGGATTCACGGGGCTTCCAGATGGAAACATCCTGCGGGACCCCTTGGCTCCTTCTCCTGACACAGCCTTGGCCTCACTGACTGGCTCCTGCTGTAGGAGCAACATTTTGGTTCCAGCCACTGGTTCAGCTTCTCCTGATGTCTCCAGGGCCACCAGGAAATGGACAGGGCGATGGCAGCCTGATGGCCATGCCGTGACCCCGGTGAAGTCTCCCAGAGTCTCCCAGGAAGCTGAGAGTGCCTTGACCCCAAGATTTTTCACCTTGCCTCCAAAGACAAGCTAAGGCAGGTCCTTGCTGCTCTCCTGGGAGAGGTGGGAAGGTGATGTCGAAATATTTGGGGTCTCTGGGGATGGGTGTAATACAGGTGGCTCCTGCCACAGCCTCTCCCTCTGCAGTGACCCCATGATGACAACTGGAGGAGGAAAACCAAAAAAAGAGAAGTTTGGGGCAGATAATCTCTGTTCTGGCTTGTTTGAGGTATTGAAAGCAATTAAATAATCGCTATTCCTGCCCTCTTTTCCATCACCTCTCCAAGAGACAATAGAAAGCAGGAAATTAAGAGTGACTGGGAACAAAGAGCCCAGTGCTGAGGCTGCTGATTGTGGCGAGAGGTTCTCACTTGCACTTCACCATCCACGTCCCAAGGCAGATCTAAAGACATCAGGTCCTGGAGCATGAGGGAGAGTCGTTATCAGCCTCATAAATCTTTAGGAGGCAGGAAAGAGCCCCTTCTGGTATAGATGATGTGGAAATTAATATCCCAGTAACTGTGAGAGGAGGGAAGGTGGGGCTGGAGCTGGTTTGGCTGATGTGAATGGGGGATTGGATCTCTGTGGGTGTTCCCACTGGGGTGTCCCGAGGAATGTCAATCCCTGGGATGCTGCTCCAGGCGGGGTTGGCTGCACGTGCCCCCAGGACCATGGTTGTGCAGGAGGGAGCACTGCGTGCCAGCCTGGCACAGGAGAGGGGTTTGATGCCTTGTGACCCTTTCACACTTGTTTTATCCTGTCTTGGCTGGTTCCTGTGCCCAGGAGGGCTATCCTGACTGTGCCCTTCCCTCGGCAGTGGGAAGAGTGTGGTACAGCCTTCCCTGCCTGCATTTCCAGTGCTGCCTCCTTGGATTTCTCCCGTGAGTAGGTGATGCTGCCACATCTCCCTTCCCTGGGTCCCAAGCCACGGCAGGTCACCAAGCTGGGCCCTCCCCCTCCTCGTGCCCTGGCACTGAGACCAGCCCAGGCTGGCAGTGGCTTCTCCCAGCCCCCAGCGTGGTCCTGAGCATCACCCTCCCCCCGTGCCAGGGGATGGAGCGGTGGGGGAGTGCAGGGACCCCGGGGTGCTGCCACCTGGCTGGGGCTGCCAGCACTCCCAGTCCTTGCCTTCCACCTCCGTGGGAAGCTGGGGCCAGGGAGCTGGGAGAACCCAGCCAGCAATCTCGCTTGGCAAAACCCAGATCTGATCTTCATTAAAACCCCCATAAAACTAATGAAATGATGGCCCGGTGTGTATTGAGGAGCTGATCGGAGCTGATATCCATCCAGGAGGAGGGCAGCAGCAGCTGGCTGAGTTGGGAATCTGTCCTTGAGCCTTTTGAAGATGTATTTTTTTATTCTGTTTAGATTTAGGATTGAATTAGGATTTAGTCTAGAGTCTGATCTGTGTCTCAGGGTGGTCCCTGGTTCGGAGAGACGCTGTACCCAGCAGCTGGTTTGGTGCTGGCAGATAAACTCCTCTTTGTCCTTTTGCCTGGGAAGCATCCACTGTGCTGAAAAGCGATTTACTGGCAGGGCTGGAGAGAGGAGAAAAGCACGGCCCCTTCCCACACAGCTGAAATAACCCCTGGGAGAGGGGCATGGTGGTTACGTGACCACAGAGAAGTTTTTAAAGTCCTTCCAAGTTTTCTGCCATCTATTCCCAGCGGTTCTGCAAGAGTCCCAGGGGAAAACAGCACTTTCGACCCCTGTCCTGGAAGTGAGTGTCGTAAGGAGCCGGGTTTGGATGCCAACGGAGGGGTAGGGTGAGCCGGCCTTTCTCCCACATCTGCAGAGGGCAGGCAGAGAGATCTCCAGCATTTTGGAGGAATGAGGGACACTGTGTTGGACTGGAGCTCTCTGGGCTGGGCTCTGACATGGTGGAGGGGAACTGGGGGGCAGCTGCTGTTCCACAGCAGTCAGGAGGGGAAGGATTTGCTCCTGAGCGCAGCCAGCCCGAGGATCCCCGAGGTTCATCATCTCTTGAAGATGCTCATCTCTCTCTGCAGAGCTGGCCCGGAGCAGCTCTGCCTCTGCCGTGCCCAAACCCACTCCTGCCCTCAGAGGGACCCCGCCGTCCCCCGTGGCCGTGGGGACAGGGCCAGCACAGGCAGGGATGACCGTGGTGTTCCTCTCTCCTGGGTCCTTTGGGTGGCACTGCCCTTTCCCTGCCTTCTCCCTTCCCATCTCCAGCCCAGCAGCCGCGGGTGTTTCGGTGGCTCTGCTGACGCCTGGCTGGAGGCTGCCAGGCTCCATTGCAGGGATGCCTGGGCTGGGGGAGGCTTTGCTGTCTGCTAATTAGCCAGACAAACAGGTCTGGACCATCTCCCCACACCCCGAGGCGCGGCAGGACCAGGCTGGTGGCTGCCAGATTTAATCGGGCAGCGTCTGCAGCGGTGATGGATGGGGAGGGAGAGGAGCTGGCGCCTTCACCTGCGCCCAGGGCAGCATCCAGCCCCCTCGGATCCGGGATCTCCACAGCCCCCGCGGATCCGGGGTCTCCACAGCCCCCACGGATCCGGGATATCCACAGCCCCCACGGATCCGGGGCTCTCCCTGGGGAACCCCGCTCCGGCTCCTGCTCCCGCCAGACCTCCCTACAGCCGGTTCCTTCCTCCTTGTCCCACCTCTCCCTTTCTCGCCCTGCCGCTATTTGCCTCCCTGATTAGTTTATCGATCTCTGGAGGGGCCGGGCTGCAGCGGGAGCCGCCGCTCGCATTCCCGGTGAATCACAGCGCCGAACCCCCGACGCTGCGGAGCCTTTGGCGGCGGCGGGTGGAGATGCCGCCTCCTGCCCGTGCCTCTGCCCGCTGTGCCTGGCTCGTCCGAGGGTCCTGCGCAATAAATCGGGACCGAACAGCCTGGGTTTGGCAGCCAGGCTTTGTTCCAGCTGGAAATGTCAGGGCTGGTGACAGCACACGCTGGCCCGCTGCTGCTCGTGTCCCCTGCTGCTCGGAGCAGCTGGTGGAACTCTGTGGCCCCCCAATCCTGCAGCGGGTCCTTCCCGTCCCCCAGGAAGAGCCCAAAGCCAGCGGAGGAGCACAGAGCTGCTCCTTTGTGCGCTGTGACTGAGAGGGGACAGGAGCTCGTGGCGTGGGATGGCCCGACCCTGCCTGGGCTGCTCCCCTGCCCTGTCCTCGGGGATGGCCCTGAGTGTCCTCATCCCTCATCCCGCAGTCCAGGCTGGCTCCAGCCGCTGCTTCAGCTTGACACAGATGGATTTGGGTTGGGAAAGAGCCCGGCCGTGAGCTCAGGCTGCGGGAAGGGGACACAGCAGGGACACAGGGGCCATACCCAGCAAGAGGCACACCTGGGGCATCTCCAGGTGCTGGGATGTGCCCCTCTGTGCCTTCCGCCTGCCCCAGACACCACTAAGCAGTTTTATGGCATAAAATCCAGGGGGATTTGGGTCCTGGCTGCCCCAGGGCTCCCCAGAGCTGCCCCTTCTAATGTCTCGTTCACCTTAATGAGAGATTGCACAAGAATTTGGGCCGGTTTTGTTGTTTAAAATGCATTTTAGGGGTACAGGTCTCATCCTTCCTGGTGCTGGTGCAGGCAGGGACACGTGGGAGCTGCCTGGGTCTGAGTGACACGGAGGTGACACTGGAGAAGGGGGGTGAGAGCTGACTTTGCTGATGCTTCTGCACAGAGCCCCACTGCCATCACTGTCCCCACTGCCACCCACCCGTCCCCAGGCAGGGCCAGCCCTGCCAGCCACCCCCAGACCGTGTCAGCCGTGTCCCCAGGGCCAGCCCGGCCGGGTCACCAGCTGTCCCTGCCAGCACAGCTGCCCAGGGATCCCCGGGGGGAGCAGGGGAGCTCTGTTTGTCTGTCCCCCTGTCCCTCCCAGCTGGCACCTCGCCCTGCATCTGCCTGGCCAGGGGAGCTAATGAGGGATGCAGCAATTACAGGGCGAGATTGATTAAATCCGAAATCGAGGAGGTTTCAAATGGCCTTGACCTTTCCCAACCGAGGCAGGGGAGGCTGATCAAAGACTGTTGGAAGATAAACGCTCTCATAAAGATGGGATCTGTTGCAAATGAGAGCTGGATGTGTCCTTCTGCCACCACCTGCTCCTTCTGGCATGGCACAGGCGGGGACACCAGGGCTGGCCTGGCTCCCTCTGCCCCGAGGCTGTCACTGCAAGTCACTCTCCCTCCTGCCAAGGGAAGGAATCGGTGATGGAGCTGCTCCTGCCCCCAGCACACCCGGGACTGTGGGCTTGGCCACTGTATGCCCTGGGACGATGCTCTGGGGAAGGAATTTCTCCCTGCAAAGGGTGGTCAGGCCTTGGCAGGGGCTGCCCAGGGAGGTTTGGAGTCCCCACCCCTGGAGGTGTCCCAGGAAGGCCTGGCCGTGGCACTCAGTGCTCTGGGCTGGGGGACAAGGTGGGGATGGAGCACA
>JAYRBT010000043.1:1343821-1370067 GCA_036023395.1 Myiotriccus ornatus
AGAGAAGCTGTGGCTGCCCCATCCCTGGAAGTGTCCAAGGCCAGGTTGGAGCAACCTGGGCTAGTGGAAGGTGTCCCAGTTCATGGGAGGGGGTGGAACTGGATGATCCCTGAGGTTCCTCCCAACCCAAAACCATTCCATGATTATGGGCACTGCTCCACCAGGCCACTTCCATCTCTAGTTAATCCTCTGGGCTCCAATGCGTTTATTCATTGATTTTTATTTTCAAACTAATTTAATTAAAGTGCGAAGAGAATTTCTCCACCAAAGCCACCATGTCCTTTTGGAACGAAAGGAGGAGCAGGTGACTTTGGATAGAGGGAATGGCAGGGGGAAAGAATAAGAGAAACTATGGAGAAAAGAACTGAGCAGCTCATCCTGTCCCTGGTTTGGTGTCTTGGAACTGCTGTAAGGAGGTGGTCTGGCCAAAACCAAGGGGGAGTTCCCTGTTGTATTCTGCTCTCTGGGATTCCAGCAGCTGGCATGTGTGTTTGTATTGATACCTGCTCCTGGAGGTTTCTGCTCTGTGGGTTTCCATATTTTGATTCAGCTCTAATTAAAAAAAGGCAGGAGAGAAGGGTTCAGGGGAGACGTGCCGGGTGTAACGTGGCAGTAAGTGGATTAAATTCCAGGCTGTGAGGAGTAGGACAATACTGGAGCCTCCCTGGGCAGGAGGCACAGCTGGATTGTGTGCAGATGTGCCTGGGGGTGCCAGGACCCTCGGGGATGGCAGCAGATGGCTCTGCCAAGCCGTGGCCGTGTCACCACGCCAGAGCTGCTCGGAGGGGATCAGCACCAACCCATCCTCCCGGCTCCAAGGTTATCATCCCAGCCTGCTGCTGCCTGGTCTCTTAATAGCTCCTGGTAGAAATCCCAGTTTTCTTTTCAAGTGGATAACGAGACTGTGGTTTTTCCCTCCCTTCAGAGGTTGGCTGTGTGTGATCCCACTCAGATCAGAAGCTGTTCCCTGCCAAGGAGTGGAGACGCGAGCTTAGCTCAGCCCTCGGAAATGAAGTGATTAAATTAACTCAGATGTGTAAAATTTCAGCATAAAATGATTCAGCGAAGCACTTTATCTACTGGGAACTCTTGAAAGGGCTCTTGGAAGTTAGCAGGAATTAGTTTGCTTAAAAGGACCTGGTGCATGTAATTGCATCGAACATCGTGCCGCTGCTCTCGCCCAAGAAGTTAATCTTTACACGCGGCAAACGCGGAGCAGGGAGGTCAGGGAGGGCTTGGACATCCCTCCTGCCTTCTGCCATCGGAAAACCTGTGTCACCTGAGGGACCAGCAGCACCTTGGCCATGCTGCGTGTTGCCACCATGTGCTTGGCTGGTGCTGTGTCACCTCTGTCACTTGGGTTGTGGTCCTTCACTGGGAACAGCCCTGGTGACACCATCACCACGAGGTCCTGAGCCTTACCAGGGAGATTTCCCAATGATTTCTGGGGCAGGAGGGTGCAGTCATGGGGTTCAGGTGGTTCCCAGTGCTGGGATCTCCCTCCTGAGCATCCCCCTCCCACAGTGGGTGCAGTGAGGGACCCTCCTCTGGCAGACCCTGCTTCAAAGCTGTGGCTGTTGTCCTCTACATCCTCATGGAAGATGAGGGGTTTGCTGTCTGTGGGAGTGAATCTTTGTGGCTCTGGAGGAATCAGGTGCTGGTTTAATGCATCCAGTTGAGATTTGCAGAGGGTTGATTTGTCTGGGCCGACTTTGGGCAACTTGTGCTGTTCTTTCTCTTTGTTGCATTTCTCTGATGCTTTTCCCTCTGAATCAAGAGCTGCATTATGGATTCATTTTCCCATACACAAGAGCACCCAAAGGCATGTTGGCAGCTCTCTGGGATGACAGGAGCTTTCCTGGGTGCAGGAGTTGCGTGGCAGCTCCAAGGATCACTTTGTAGGAGATAAAAAAGGGGCAGGAAGAAGGATCTGTGCATCGTCTCTGTGTCTGTGTGGCTTCTCAGGCTGCCGTGGCATAATTTCCCATGAGACACGATGATGGATCACTGGAGCAGCCGGGGAGATGTTCTTGCATCAGGATCAAGGTTTGGGTGGACAGAGGTGGCACTTGCAAAGTCTGGAGAGGCGGGGAAGGGAGGCAGGCAGTGCACAGCAGCGGGGATGCTCCGCAGCTACCGCTGGCAGCGTTGCAGGGAGGAGCCACCTGGGTCCTGGGTGGCACTGGGAGGGTGCTGGGTTGTTCCTGGCGTGGTGTCAGAGTCCCCTGCCCTCGGTGCTGGTGCCCTGGTTGGTGGGGCAGGGCAGGGCAGTGTGGCCCTGCCTTCAGGGCTCGGCCAGGCCAGGCAGTGACGGGGTCTGGGGGAGCAAGTGGCAGTCACGCTGAATTAACCAGCGCTTTGTGAAGGCTCCTGAGCACGCCCGGGTAAACCGCGGTGCCTGACAGACAGTGAGTCATGACACTCTATTTATCTGCCTCGCTGAAAGCCTGAGCAGATGCAGGGACCTCTTTTATCTGCCTGGAATGCTGGAAAATGAATTTATTGCGTACGGGGGGGGCTGAGATCGTGCCAGCAGGACGGGGCTGCAGCCATCACAACCTGCACAGGGCGTCAGGAGCTTCCCATCCCCACCCAAACACCTGCCTTGGGGCTGGGCTGGTGGCTCTGAGGCGGCTCCTGGAGCATGGGAAGCCTGTGCTCTCTGCTCCAGCAGCCTGAGCTCTGCTAGCAGTAAATAAATGCTATTTTTAAAAATAAATCCTTAGTTTGACCATAGTTGGGCAGCTCCTCGGAGCTCCTTTTTCAGCATTTTTGTCCTCCCCGTTCAGACCTTCTGAGGGCTGAGTTGCCCCTGCTTTGGGGACTCGTTCCTTAAAAGAGAAGCTTTTCCCTTGGTGGTTTTCTTTGCAACTCTGGTGTGATCTGTGCTGTCAGACCTGCTTGGAGCATCCCGGGACTCCCACCTGGCTCAGAGCCCGTGGGATGCAGCTCTTCCTGTCCCAGTCTGCGAGGGGATGGCACTTATCCCATAAGAGGTGCTGTGCTTAATTACTGATGGTAATTAAAACCTCTTCTGGAGGTGGGAGATAAGAGCAGCGTTACAGCAGATGCTAGCTGACACCCATCTGCTCTTCAGCATCCCTTCTGTGCTCCCTGAAATTCCTGCTGCAGCGGGAATAGGAGGGTGGGGAAGATGAGGATGTGAAGTTCAGCAGGAGGACAAGCTCCCATGGAGAATGGCCTGGGTCACTTGTGTGCGCTGTGGGATGGGCAGTGAGACTGATGGCTTCAGACCCAAGTGCTGCCAGTAATCCTTGGAAAAAGCCTTTAAAAAAGGGGGAAGACAAAGGAGGATGTGGGTGGTGTCCTTGGAAGGCAGAGTGTGCTGCTGCTCTGGTGTGGAGTGCTCTGTGTGTGGCTCTGCTTCCCCAGGGCTGTGGCTCTGGATTTTGATCCAGTTTCTCACCTGGGGCTTCCTCATGGTCAAAAAAGAAGGAAAAGAAGGCTGGGGAGAAGGGGATGATGCTCATCAGCCTGTGTGTGTGTGTTTGCAGGGGGATGGTGCTGCCAGCCCTCCCACTGCCTTCCTTAGCCTTTGGATGGGGGGGATGTTCCTTCCTGGGGTGGTTCCCCTCTGCCCCCTCATCCAGGCTCTCTCCAGACCTCTGGAGATGCTTCACCTGTCTGGTGCTGATTCCTTTGTGTCACAGCCAGAGGTGGAGCCCAGGGGATGTTGCAGGGTGGGAGCACTGTGAGCCCCGTGTGCCGCCGGGATGAATCCCAAGGGCCAGGGATGAATCCCAACGGCCACGACGCGTTTCTTACATCTGCTCAAAGTTAATGGAGCATCGAGGGTTTATGGAGAGGAGCGGAGCAGGGAAAGGGGGCTGGGATTGACTGTTGAGCCTTTGGGAGTCTGAGAAATTTCCTGAGTAATTCTGATTTATCTCAGCCCTCAGGGGTGAGAATTTCACCTGCAATTATCTTCTGTTCCCCGGGAAGGGATGTCAGCTCCTTGTGTTTGCATTTTCTTTAGGAAATTGTTCCTTCTTCCCTTCTCCACCCCCAGACAAGGGTCAGACCAAGCCTCTCAGCATTCGTGGTTTTCCTAGAACAGCTGTAATTCAGACTTGCAGCTGCCAGTGAGCAGGTGTTGGCAATAAGGACAGTGGAGTGTGGGCTGGGACTTGGGGGATCCGAGAGGAATTTGGCAGCAGGATTGCTGGAGCAGTGGCTGCTGCTCTCCTGCTCCCTCCAGGAGCTTTGCTGCTACCTGTGGTTTGGGCTGCAGCCATTCCAGAGTAATAATAATTATATAATATGAAAGTATTTGATGCTTTTCTTCCTTTCCCACATTCCCGTGTGCATCAGTACCAAACAATCTTCACAAATTGCCGTGGAGCAGCAGTTAATCATCAATTTTAATAAGTCTATTGTGCATCCACGCCTGGCACTGCCTCTGCTTCCCTTCTCCCACACTTCAGAGCTGGGAGCTGGCAAATATAAACAAGGGTGGCAGCTCATCCCTTGGAAGTTTGAGCCGAAGGAAGAATCCCCGGAGCCCCCGGTGCGGGACTCGCGTCGCTGCGGGAGCCTGGAGATCCCTCCCTGGCCGTGGGCAGCTGCAGATCCCTCCGTGGTGAGGCAGAGCCTTGCTGTAAGGATTTGATGGGGGAATCGATGGGGGAAAGACCGAGGAGGGTTTTGGAGCTGGAAATGGTTTTCCTTCCAGCATCTTCAGCCAAAGGAGGCTCCAGATTGTCATCAGTGTGTTTGCTCCGGCTTGGAGAAAGGAAATTCTGGGATGCTGCCCGGAGAGAGAGCCTGTGCCGGAGGGTGCTGGCTCCCTCCTGCCCCCCTGTGCTGTCTGGAGTGGGGGTTTGCAGCTAAACCGAGTCCAAAATGGGTCTCAGACCACTTAAGAGGGGCTTCACGGGCTCTGAAACTTTGCCGAGGGGGATTGGAGCAGCTCCGCTGAGCAGCTCCGAGCACCTTGAGCTTCAGAGCTCAGGGGAGAGAGGCAGAGCCAAAGCCAGGCCTAAGTGGGGAGGAGGAGAAGGCTCTAGAGCAGGTGTGAAAAGCTGGAGAGCTCCATAGACTGTGCTGTGGATTCAGGAGCTGAAGGAGGGGGGAAGGAGGGGTTTTTGAGCCCAGAGTAAACAGTGTACTCGTCTGTTTGTGCAGTAAAGCTGAGCTCACAGCTAATGCAAACAGTTTTCATTAAGAAATAATCAAAAATAAAAAGCCATTTCACATGCTGATAAGAAGCCAGTTGGTTTTTATACTTCACCAGCAGTTTAAGCCATGCTCAAAGCCATTTATCTTTTTCCCAGTGCTGGCTGCAGAGGATATGAAAAATGCAGCAGGCCGCACATATGTAATTAAACTTTTGGCAGAATCTTTGCCCTGCAGCTTTACTAAGAAATTCAATAATGATAAATCGAGTAGAATATAGAAAGGATTTTTTTGGGAACAAGATTTAAAATAATGTATGTGGCACAGATAGTTATTTGCCACATAATTGTCTTGGCAACGTTCTCGCGAGCACCCTGTCTGATGGTGTCAGCTATTCTTTACAAACCACCCCTCGTTCTGCTCTTATCACCGCTCCAATTTGCTATTGAGGCTTTCCTGATTCCCAGCCAAGCCTGTGTTTAGCTGTAATTACTGTTTTGTCCCCCTCAGCCTGGGTGAGATGCAAGATTTCAGGCTGGGAGAGCTCTGGGTGCTGTGTTTGGTGTGACGGTTGTCCTGGTCCCCTTTCTGATGCTGGGAGCTGGAATCATCGCTCCACTATAATTATCCTGTATTTTTTGATCTTTTCCAACAGCAGTTGGAAGTTAATCCTGCCACTTGACCAGTCTCGCTGTTCTTTGTGACACTGCTGGGGAAATGATGCTGGGTTTGTCTCCCTGGTTGATGTTGCTGCCTTTATCCTCTGCTAATGCACCAATAATTTGTAGTAGAGGCAATTTTCTGTTCAAATTGTCCACTCAAAACACTCTCAGCACTTTCCCTATAAAAGCTGCATCGATTCTGTTTATTTCCCACAGATTTTCCCTGTTTGGTGCTGGCAGGAGCTGAGCTCCACACCCCCGTGGGCACCGTGGCATCTCCCTGTCCTTTGTCACTGCTGTCCTTGGAGGGGCTGCAAATATGCTTGAGAAAGGCTATTTTTCATCATTTTTTTTTCAATAGTAGCGAGCAGACTAGTTGTAAATAAAATAACGACAAAGGTATTTAGCAGAAGTGAGCTGGGACTGAACACCTCAGCAGGTGGCAGGTTAAGCAATGGAGCTTTTGCTTTCATTAACTGGCTTCAAACTGAAGGAGAGCAGGTTTAGATGGGATATTGGGAAGAAATTCTTCTCTGTGAGGGTGGGGGAGGCCCTGGCACAGGTTGCCCAGAGAAGCTGTGGCTGCCCCATCCCTGGCAGTGTCCAAGGCCAGGTTGGAGGGGGCTTGGAGCAACCTGGGCTAGTGGAAGGTGTCCCTGCCCATGGCAGGGGGTGGAACTGGATGGGCTTTAAGGTCCCTTCCAGCTCCAGCCATTCTGGGATTCCATGGTTGCATGAAGATCTGCCTCAGGAGCCCACCCTGCCCTGGCTGTCGGGGCACTGGGGTCGCTCCTGCTCTCATCAAACACTTGTTGCTTTCTCTAAAGGGAGAAACGTTGGTGTTTGGTCACTTGAATGTAAGTTCTCGTCTCTAAATGTCACATAATCTCTATATCCTTCTCCCTGGAAAGCCTTTGGAGCTGAAGGGGGGTTCCTGCACTGCTCTACATCCTCAGATCACCCTGGTGTCTGTGCAGGTCTGAGGCTGTGCAGCGAGTGGGGGGCTTGGGTTGACGCCACATCCGTCGTTCAGTCCATGGGTCAGCACTGGTGGCCAGGGCAGGGTCAGCTGAGGATAATGCTGTTTGTGGGCTCAGGGAACGCATGCCAAGCAATTAAATTAATCCAGTGGTCTGGTAGAAGGAGGGAATTTCATCCCTAAGTGGCTTCAGCCTTGGCTGCCCCTTTGCCGGGGGTCTCCCGTGCCAGCGTTCCCGCGGTGACTTGGCCGAGCTGCTCCACCGGATCTGTTTGTCCTTGTGTTGCTCCACAAAAATATTTATCTTTGTCCCCGCGGGCTGGGCTGGAGCTGAAGCTCTGCCACCAAATGTTACAGCGCGTTATTGACTGGGCTGGGATTTGGGGACAGAAAGTGTCTGGCTCCCGGTGGCTCCCGCCAAGGACAATATTTATCCGGGCAGCATCTTGCTGTGTTTGCAGAGAGGTGGGGGAGGTGGGAGGGTGGCTGTTTGCAGCCCTGCTGATGCCACCCAGGGATGCTCCTGTGGCTCGGGAGGTGGCAGGAGGGAATCCACCTGGTTCTGCTGCTGTCCAGTGGGGTTTTAGTCTTTACCCTCTTTTTTTTTTTGGTACCAAAAATTGAGAGGGCGCGACCTTGAGCTGCACGGGGGGAGGTTCAGGTTGGACAGCAGGAGGGATTTCTTCACAGAAAAGGTTGTTAAAGGTTGGAAGGGGCTGCCCAGGGAGTCCCCATTCCTGGGGGGGTGTTGAAGGAACGACTGGATGTGGCACTCAGTGCTCTGGGCTGGTTGAGGAAGTGGGAATCCATCACAGGTCGGACTTGATGAGCTTGGAGGCCTTTTCCAACATATTAAATTCTTGGTTTTATTCTCTGTCTTGCTGAGGACCGTTCTGGGAGGCCTTCAGGTGTGTGGTTTTGTGTTACACCTGGCAAGATGCAGAGTGTTGCTGACACCTCTGCCTCGCCAAGGTGACCTCCCTCAACTTGCACGGGCCCTCTGATGCCCATGTTCTTAATTGGCTCTGGAAGCACACGCTGTGCAACGTGTGATGTGCCAAAGGGAGGAGGCAGGATGGAGGGGGGGGCATTGGCATGCCATCAAAATGATTTCAAACAGCTCCTTGCACTGGCCACAAAAGAGACGTCTTGGAGCTGGTGGGTCAAGGGACAGGAGAGAGAATTATATAAACCTAGAGGGAGACAATTTTGCTGTCTAAATGTCAAGTCTGTGATGTTAAGCTACAGCTGTGTGAGGCTGAGGAATTTGAGCTCTTCATTTCTTGGCTCCTCTGGCCCTTGTTGTGCTGAAGGTGAGCAGTGAAGGGCTTGGTATGTGGGGGGCTTGTTGTGGTGCTGTCTGGTGCTTGTTCCTCCCCTCCAAGCCCTAATCTGGGCTTGGGGCTTTGTGGTGTGGTTTTAAACAACTGGTTGAAATAGAGCCCGTAGCAATGATCCTGCTGGGAGCAGAGGTGTGGGAGAGGCTGGAGTTGTCTGGTGACATCATAGCAAATGGCAATGTTTTTCTTAGTGGAAGAAATGATCCTTAAATACAGGTCAGTGCCCCCCGTTTGGCGAGGGGGTGAAATCCAAAGGCAGCGTTGTGGGGTTTTCCTTCACCAGAAAGGCAAGGGAACTGCAGCCCTGCCAGGTCTGGGGTGGGGGACAGTCTCCCCCGGGCCCTGGCAGCTCTGTCCTCATCACCCTCACCACCCAGCAGCCCCAGAGCTTGTCCTGCCTGTTGGGGCTTTGCAGGGTGTGAGCCCGGGGTGCTGCTGGGGAGCTCTGTGGGACCAGGAGCAGCTCCCTGGAGGAGGAGGAGGGGGCAGAGAAAGAACTTGGGCTTTGCCTCAGGGTCTCCATGGCCTGTGGGCTCTGCAGTGCGTGTGGGAACCCCCCACCCTCACCTGAAACAAAGGGGGCAACACACCCCTTCAGCCCTGCTCCGCTCCGTGTTATTCCTTCTCTCTGCTTCCTCCTTCTGGGAAGGGGGGCAGGAGCTGCCAGGCCGTGTCCATCTGTCTGTCTCAGCTGAGCCAGGTGTTTTTCTGTCCCCCTAGACAAGGGTGAGAACGGGGAGCCCTACCAGAGGAGGAGAGGTGCGGGGACCAGCCTGCCCGACGGCCCCCCGGCATTCCCAGTGCCCAGAGACGGAGCGTCCCCGCCCGGCAGCAGCAGCTGGAGGCGGATAATGCTCATGATCCTGGCTATAACCATCCACAACGTCCCAGGTGAGTCCTGTCCGTCTGTCCGTGCGTCCATCCCCACTCACAGGCAGGTCAGAGCCATCCCAGGGGGATCACACAGTGCTGCCACCCTCTCTCCCTCCCTTTTCCTCGCAGATGGCACCCGCTGAGTGGGTGCCTTTTGACAGGATCTTGTTCCAGATCTTGTTCTCGTGGTGGGGCTGAACCACGTGAGGTCTTGGCAGCAAAACCCCACACGGGGAGGGGGCTCGGGGGGAGTCTGTGGGCTCAGGGGGAGCCTTTGGTGCCTTGAACATCTGCAGCCTGGCTCGTGCCAGCCTGTGGTGGGCGAAAAGTGTAAATCCTAGGGGCATATTGAGAAAGGTGATGCTGTAAAGACAACAAATTCTGCTCTCTTTTAGTTTCTCTTCTGGTCTGTGAACCAGCAAGAGATGCATTGTGCAGCACTGTGTCTCTGCAGGAGAATGTACAATTGGGGTTTATTTTCTTCTTCAGGGGAGGGATTTGGACAATAGCTGGAAAATTGCAGAGCCCCGAGTCTTGGAGGGCTGTGTCCTGCCAAGATGGGCTTTGTGTCCCAGGAAGATGCAATAAAATGCTGATGAGATCACTTTGTGACAGCTGAGGATGTTCCTCTGCTCTGCAATTCTTGGGGATGTTGAAAGTAATATGAGGCAACCTTTTCCAATGCTTCTTTCCTGCTCTCCTCTCCTCTCTCTCCCTCCTCCTCCTCTTCTCCTTCCCCTCCCCTTTCCTCTCCCCCTTCTCTGCTGGCTCTGCCTGGCTCAGGTTGGAGCTGGGATTGGGGTGGGCGCAGGGGGAATAGGGAAAAGCTTTCCTGCATAGCTTTGATCTGTAAATGTGGGGAAAAGTGCTGAGTGCCTTGGGAAGAGCCGTGTTTTCCTCGTTGGCGAGGAGGTGGATGTTGTCAGTGTGGGAGCTCTGGTCTCAGGACTTGCTCCATCCATCGGAGCCAGGGCAGGAGGAGCTGCCTGGGGCTGTTTGTGATTCTGAGAGTGTCACTTTGACCCTGTGCCAGGACATCCGGCTGAAATTCCATCGCTGGATGGTCTGCCCGGGTGAGAAGGCTGTGTTACAGGCCTGTGCCCACACAGCCTGTGTTTCTGCCCTGCGAGGGCACCCGGCACTGAAGCAATCGAGGCGAACGCTCGGTGAGCTCTCGGCTGCGTGTGGGCGTTCGATCCTTGGGCACCGAGAGAGCTGCCTGCTGGGCTCGGGGCAGGAATTGCTTCCTTCCAGCTGGTTACTGACTCACAGCACCCTTGGGTGCTCCTGGCCCCACCCTCAGGGCATCCAGCTGGCCGAGGTTTCCTTATCCCGGTAAGGAAGCTTTGCTGCAGCTTTCGTGGGGGATCTGCCTGTGCATCACCAGCACAGGCCATTTCTGTACATTAACCTGCTTCAGTTTGTCAGCAGCAGCAAAACATTTGTCCCTTCTCATCCCTTTATTCTGTATTAATTATGGGTAGATAACTGATGCCGTGGTCCAGCTCCGTGTATTGCTGGGGGAGGCAGATCCCTGGCAGGCAAGGCAAGGAGGGAGCTTTAAATTACCCTCACACAAAAAGAAAAGGAAGACATCTGTATTGAGCAAACTGTAATTGGATTTCATCCCTCAAATGATGATGTGTCTGGGAGCCAGGGTGAAGAGCCAGGTGTCATCTGGCTGCTGGGCTGGGGATTCCTGTCTGCCACCGGCAAAGAGAGAAAGTTCTGTAGAGGAGGGAACAAAGCATCACCCGCAGGGGGAGGTTAATGGTGACATGGCCCTGGCTGCCACAGAGATGCTGGTCTGCCCTTTCATTGCTCCTGCAAGAGCACAAAGCCACCTTGGGATGGTGACAGACGGTTTGAAATTCTCTCTTGCATCTTAAAGGTCACAATATTAAAGCTTAATACCCAGAGAGGTGTGTGAGCTGCTGCCTGGACGCTCAGTTCAGTGGGGGGTCCGTTCCTACCAATCCTTGTCCCCCAAGTCCCTTTCCTGCTCTTTTCCTGCCTTTTCAGCAGCCCCACAGTGGTGCTGGGTGGGTGACGGTGCCTGTTTGTGCCCAGTGGGGCCACTCACCAATGGCAAAGCCCTTGACCAGCATCCTCCTTTCAGTGGGGACGTGCCCAAAGTCAGCCAGGGGTTTGAAGTGGCAGGGGCTGGACGTGATCCCACGCCTGCCCTCGTGCTCCGGAGCCCTTCCCGCAGGCACGGGGGGCCAGCACTGATTGCACCCCGATACGTAATTCAGACTGTGACTGCTCTTTACCAGCTCTCTGCTCTTTCTGGCATGAAGCAGGTGCTGGTCCAGCCTCTCTGAGCAGTGATTTGGGGCTCGGCTTTCTCTGAATTCCTTCTGCTTTCCCAGGAAAAGCACCGGCGGCGCTTCTCGGATCCGCCGTGGCCCCTGATGTGGAGCAGGGTTTGGAAACACTGTAATGCTCTCCCTCAATTAGCAGCCCTGCCAGAGGAAAGGCTGCTATAATTAGCAGACTCCTGCAGTGTAATGACACCTTGGCAGTGCCTGTGCTGGGGGAGGCGGGAGGTGCTGAGCTGGGATGGTGGGGATGCTCCTGCCACGGGAAAACCACGCTGTGCTCATCAGTCATGGAATGGCTTGGGTTGGAAGGGACCTTAAAGCTCGTCCAATTCCACCCCCTGCCATGGGCAAGGGCACCTCCTGCTATCCCAGGTTGCTCCAAGCCACATCCAGCCTGGCCTTGGACACTTGCAGGGATGGGACATCCACAGCTTCTCTGGGCAGCCTGTGCCAGGGCCTGCCCACCCTCACAGGGAAGAATTCCTTCCTAACATTTAATCTAAATTTTCCTTCTTTCAGTTTAAAATCGTTCCTCCTTGTCCTATCATGAACTGCCTGTGTAAAAAGTCGCTCTCCATCTTTTTTATAAGCTCTTCAAAGGAACATAATCCTTTGTAAGTACTTAAACAAGTACTCAAAGGCATCAGAGGGATCTCTCGAGAGCCTTCCCTTCTCCAGCTTCCTTTGGCAGAAGCACACAGCTCTGGTGTTAGCTCTGCTTCCTTGTAAGCCCGGTGCACTCACACAGAGGTTGTCAGGTAGTTCCCAAGGGTTTTCTCTCCTACCTGTACCTTCACAGTGCTTCATAAAACTCCACATCCCTTGGCAGCGCTCCGGTTGCTGCAGCAAGGGAGATGCAGCTGGTGGGGTGTCCACCTTCACCTCGTCGGGTCACTGAGCTGCCCAAGTGCCTCTGATGGGCTGGAGCTGCTCTTGCTTCTCAGAATCCTCACATCTGAGCCCAAACTCTACCTAAAGTCCCTCTGTCTGGTGATTAAAACCCTTCAAGGACCAGCTTCCCATCCCTGTTCTCCTCCCGTGCTGATGGGGAACAGGCTCGCCTTCTGTTGCCAGCAGAGGATTGTTTTATTGACTTTGATTCCATTTTAGGGATGAGCTGGTTTTGGTCTTGGCAATGCCTCTATCTTTGGTTTCAGGCTGGAAGCAGGTTATTGTGGGGGTGAGATAATGGAACGCACAGCCCAAGCTCCCACAGTCAGTTGTGTTTCATGGAAAGGTTGGGTAATCTGCTCCAAAGCTGGGAATGCCAATTGATAATGACAGGAGATGCCAAGCTGCAGACTCTTCCTGCTAATTAATATTCATATATGCTGGGTTTAGTAGAACATTAATTATGTATTTAATCAAGCCCTGTTTATTCTGGTTTATCTTTGTACCTTGGGTAGCTGTTATGCTGAAGACTTCAGATTAATTAAAATGTTACTGGTGTATCACAAATAACAATTAGTGAGGTGTGAGCTGAACAGCCTTTCTCTTTGTGCTTGTTTTGAAGGGGGAGGAGAGCCTGGCAGGGTGGGGGACGTGGGGCCAGAGCCCGGGGAGCTCCTGGAGGGATCTGGTGTGCTCTGAGCCCAGCTGTGGGTGTGCAGGCAGGGATGGCCCTGCTGTGGGATTTTGGGGGATCCCCTTGCATGGAGATGGTGTAGCAGCCCCTGATGCTCACACTGCTCCAGGAGGGATGGAGGACAGGACCAGGGCTGTGTTCTGCAACTGTCTGTGGCAGTGAGATGGGGAAGGGGTTGCAGGTGTTGGTTGTGTCCATGCCCTGCCTTGCTTTCCTCTGGCTATGGGGAATTGTTTCTGATCCCCAAAACCCTCTCAACTGACAGCAGGGACCTGGCTGGGATGCCCCCAACTCCAGTGGTGCCCAAACCCTCCATCACCCTCAGAGCATCCCCGACAGGGAGCATCCTCCTGGGAAGGCAGCAGGGCTGGTTCCTGCCAGGCATGAGGTGATGCTTCCAACCACCCGAACGTTGCCAAGGAAACCTGAGTTTTCCTGTTTCCCTGTGATGTGCTGGGCAGAGCCGGGTGGCCCCAGACCCCAGCACAGGCTGGGAGCACATCCCGGGAGCTGTGACAGAGCTGGACCAGCCTCTGTGCTCCAACCTTCCCTTCCTGCAGGAAAATCTCTCACTTTTCTGTATTCAGTCCAGTCCCTCTGTTTTTGCTCTGATGTTTCTGCCTCAAGTGTCACCATTCAGTGGAGGTGTCTGGGAAGGGGCTGATGGAACGTGGCAGTGGCGCTGTGCACGGAGTCACCGGGTCACGGTGAGAGGTGGCTCTGATGTCCCCTGCTCGCCCCTTAAATCTCACATGGCTCCACCTAAGGCTTTGTCTCCAGTTCCCACTGCCAGAAACCCATTAACAAGCTAGGATTTATTTATTTTTAATGAGAAGGAACAAAGTGAGGAGGAGGACGGAGTGTGTGAGCTAAATACGGAACAAATCCTGGCTGTGGTGGTGGAGGTGCTGCAGGAGAAGGGGGGCACGGGGGGTGTCACTATGTGCAGGAGGGACAAAATGCTAGAAGGGGAAACTTCTACGTGGTGACAGCTGTGGGAAGGATGAGTGAGTCTCCTGGGAAGCTGCAGTGGGACAGGAAGGTTCCTGCACTCCCCCCAGGTGGAGTGTCCAGGTTCTTTCCCCTCAGGACTGTCCTTGGAGGTGGCAGCAAGAGGCTGAACCCCGGGTTGGCACTGGCACCATGCCTGGCATGTGGTGGGCTTTTGGGGGGATCCTCCTTCTCTGCTTGCCCAGGAAGGAGAGATTTAGCCCCAAAACTTGTAGGTCATGTTCTGGCCAATGCTTGGAGTGAGGGCCAGGGGAAGGGGCACTTGGGATTGGTGTGGAGCAGAGGTTACAGGATTTGCTCCCTGCCTGTGTCCCTGTCACTGCTCTGGCATCAGGCACGGCTGAGTCCTTCACTTACAGGGGCAGTTCCTGTGCTGGTGACAGATTTAAGCCAGGCACCTCCTGCCCATCCCCGTGGCAGCTCCGTGACACCCCTCCGTCCCTACAGAGTCTGGCAGCAAGTGCTGCTGCTTTGTTTGATCCCGAGGAATGGGGGAAGGAAGGGAAGGCTCTACCAAGGGATGGGAAATGTCAAATTGATTTCAAACACGCTCTTTTGCAGCTTCTCCTGGGCGGGAGAGCAGTTCAGCTGAGTGCCCTGGGGATGGAGGGTGTGAGACCTGCCTGCCACCCTCTGCACGGTGGCATTTGGCTGGGGACAGCCCCAGGAGTGACAACTGCTGCCTGGATTTGGGAGCTGCCTGGACACTGGCTTGTCTTTATGGCTTCTTCCAGCTTTAGCCAGTTTTAATGTGGTTTATGTGTCTCCTGCTTTATGGCTGTCTGGGGGAGGAGCAGACAGGAGTTGTGCTGGCTGTTGGCTGACGGGTTTTTGTGCCAGCAGCTCGCACTGGGAGGGGAACCGAATCCCTGAGCTGGGGGGGAGGCAGTTGGTGGGGACCCCAACATTGTCACCCCTTGGCCCAGTCCCCTGTTATGACGTGTCCAGTGGTGGGCAGTGATTTAGTCCCATCCTTGGCTGGCCTGTGCCAAAACCAACTCCTGGGCGCTGATGAAGGTGTGCAAAGTGCTTCTTGGTGTTCTCAGCTGGTGGAGACACATCCAAAACTAAAGGATATCTTCCCACTGGTGAGGTGGGGAGCTCCACAGGGAGATCTGTACCTGCCCCATGGGCTGTTTGATGTCTCCCAGGGGAGCTCCCTGCAGGGGTTGAGTCCAGGTTCAGCGTGTTCCGCCGGTGGTTCCGAGCTGGGATGTTGGATGCTGCAGCCTTTTAAACCCTAAACCAGCCAACAAGGTTCAGACAGAGCTTGTCCACCAGTTCCAAGAGCTGCTCCCATCTGAGGTGGAGCAGGTCCCCAGGTGATGATGAGTTTGAGGATGGGAGCAGCCTGCCTGTTGCTGGAGGGAGGCTGTGGAGGGAGGGGGTTGTGGGTGGCGGTGGGAGCGCAGAGGTTCCGTGCTGTGCTGTCAGATTGGTGTTCCTTGGGAGGGGGGTGATTTCCAGGCTGGTTATTTTGTCATTAGCAAAAATTGATTGGATTCATTCTCCCGGGACAGGCACTCCCGTGTTCTCAGCCTCCCAAGGGAAGGCTGGGGCAATGAGTGTGATATTGCATCTCAATTATAAAGAGAAGTGATTATTTATGTGAATATTCTCCGAGATCCATTAAAGGCTGGGAACATTCATTTGGGATGATGTTTTTTTTTTATGTTGGTCTATTGAAATTGAGACTGTTTTACAATTGTTGTTACTTTAATAAGCGTTTGGGAGCCCACTGGGGGTCGGCAGAGCGTGAGAACGGGAGCCATTTAGCCGTGCCAATTAATCTGTGCCTCGTCTAGGCGATGCCTCTTCCTGGAACTGCAGCATCCCTCCTTTCCCTGCCACTTACGCTGGTGGCCTGGCTGGTAGTGGCTACTCCTGGGCACTCTTGGACCACCTTGGGTTCCTACTGAAAGGTGTTGCTTTTAGTAAGGAAAAAGAGGAAAAGGTTTCCCTGCAGCTTTCATTCCAGCCAGGAGGGTGAAAGGAAGACTCAGGTAAGGGGAGGTGTTGGTGGGAAGCACGTGGGGCAGCAATTCCATCTAGTTTAAGGGGAGCAGAGGAGACTGCTGGCCCTGGGACCAGCTCAGAGAGATTTGAACAGTCAGGAGTTTTTCTCAGTGTTTTCTGCCCCAGGGAGAAAATCCATCTGGGACGTGGCTTCCGTCTGCTGCCCGTCACATCTCCGGCCTGATCTCCAGAGGGACCCTCCGGGCGGGGATGGATCAGGGGTGAGCTGGGGCTGCTGGTGGTGCTGTGATGTGATGTGATGGCTCCACGAGCAGCTGAGGGGAGAGGGGAAAGGTCAGCTGGGATGCAGCCGTGGAGGCAGGGCTGGGTGCTCGTCCTGAGCGTTGCCCACGGCAGTGACTCACGCGGGGTCAGGAGGAGCCTGAGCGCTCTGCGAGAGGTTGCCTTAACCTTTCATTAAACCTCCCGGTAATTGGTGCCTCATCAGCACATATTTTGACGTTTTCATCTATTAAGCACCTCGGTGGATGGAAATGACTCACTCCAAGCGGTCAAAGCTTCCGTGCAAGGAGGTGGGGAGTGTGGGAAGGCGGCCGGGCACGGTGGTGGCACCGGGTACCGGTGACATCCCCAGCTCTGAGGGTGGTGCTCTCGGGCTCTGGGCTGCCTTTGACTCCATGGCCACTGGCTTGGCTGCCTCACGACTTCCCTGTGCTCCTCCTGGGCAGATGGAAGCTGAGGCTCTGGGTCTGGGTGCAGTGACAACCTGATGTAAAGGTAATTCCATGCCTGACACGGGCACGGGTGGGAAGTTTCCCTCTGCAGCCTGGGGGGTGTCTCAGCCCATCACACTGGCACTGTCAGAGGGGGGCAGAGCGTGGGGTCTGTAATGCCCCTCTGACAGCAGCTCATATGTCAAAAACTCATTTGGAGGCAGACACTTGGACAGCCAAGAGAGAGCTGATAACACACATTTATCTCTGCGGCATCGTTTGCAGTCGGTGATCGCTGTTTTATAAGCAGGAACAGCCACAAAGGTGACAAAAGCCAATTAAATACAGGATTTTCACTGGCTGGAATCAAAGTCTGCTGAAATGTGCATGTTGGAAGCTCCACTGCTTTCCTGTCCCCATCAGATCTCGCAGGTCTGTCACACTGAACATCGGTGAGCACTGGTGTGAGAAACCATTTGCGTGCTGGAAATGAAATATTAAATATCTGTGATGGATTCAGGTGCTGTGGGGTCAGGGAGAGCCCATTTCCAGGTCAGTCACTGCTTCTAGATTAGTTCTGGTTTGTTAATTTGGGAAAGGGTTTTCTTCTTCCAGAGAAGCATTTCCATGACGAAGGAGCTTTGGGCTGTTGGGCACTGACTTTAATTCTTTAAAATCAGATGTAAAGTGCCTTGTCAGCTCCTGTTTAGCTTGTGCAGCTCAATGGATTGAAAGGGGGAGAAAAGTGGAACAGGTTGGGATGTAGATGGTCTGGCTCCTGTGGGGTAAACCAGGAGGAAGCATTAGGGGAATTTGCTCCTGCCTCCCAAATTCCACTTTGTTTAATGCCCACAATCCCTCACAAGGCCACGGGCTTCCCTTGGGCTGGCTTTTCCCTGGATCTCTTGCCATGGCTTGCCCAGTTGTGTCACATCCTCCTGGATTTGCCCTGAGCAGCTCGGGCTGGTCTCCCCTTTGAGTGTGCTGGTTGCACTGGGTTTGCTGGTGGGAGCACCCACTTCTGGAGGCTTTTCTCAGACAAAGCTCCTGGGAAATTGCCTGGGACAGACAGCCCAGGGTCAGGCATTTGGTAGCCCATTAGGACTTAAAATCCTCTTTTAATGGCTCTTTCACTCATGGGACATGGTTTAGTGGGGGCCTTGGCAGTGCTGGGTTGACAGTGGACTCAGTGATCCCAGAGGCCTTTTCCCACCGAAATGACTTCATTCTGTAACACCTTTGGGTTTCCTGTGTGTCTGTGCTGCTGGCAAGCACTGCTGAGCTGGGAATTGGAGCTGTTTGCTTTTCCAGATGATGGCTGGCTTGACCCTGTCATCACCTGCCTGCTTTTCGTCACCTCTTGCACAACCCTGATGGGACCCAGTCCCTGGAAAGCTTGGAGGCAGAGCTGCACCATTAGCTCTTATCTGTAGTTGAGCTGTCTGGGCACGTCAGCAGCTTTTCAGGTGTTTCACCTTCTGTCAGCTTTGTGTTTGCACCAACCCAGGCCAGGTTGGAGAGAGCTTGGAACAACCTGGGCTAGTGGAAGGTGTCCCTGCCCATGGCAGGGGATTGGAAATTAGAGGATCTTTAAGGTCCTTCCCAACCCAACCCAATTCTGTGATTCTCTTAGAATGAAAAGTCCTTCTGAAATGACTTTCACCTCCTGCTTGCTCATTCTATAATGGTGGGGACGTAGAAACACGAAAATCCCTGAAATCTGGTAAACTCTGTGCCTTCCTGTGCAGTGATGGCAAAATGATGTCTCCTGGAGGGAACTGGAATTCAGTCCTGAGGGAAAAAACTATGAATAGTGGCAACGGGGATGTGCTTAAATTCTTAGAGAAATACAAACCTCATTATAGCAAGATTAATTTCCCACTAGGAACTTAACAGCTCTTCAAAGAGCAGGATGAATAATGGATGACACGTTGGCATCTGTAGTACCTTCCTGGAGGAAGCGTGTTCATTTGCTGACCCAGGAGAATTAGCTCCATAAATCCTCACAGGAGGAGAGACTGTCACTCCAGCTCCCTCAGTGCTGCCAGGCTGGGGGTTCCCAGCTTTGGGGGGAGGTGGAGCACTGAGGGATGTGCAGATGGTGCAGGACTGGGGCAGCTGAGCCCAGCGGTGTTGGTTCTGTTTAATCAGAGGATGCCTTTGGGATGAGCGGGCCCGTGCTGGTACCCACGGTCCTGGCTCGCTTTGGGTGTGCCTTGGCTCATGAAAAGGGTTGTCTCAGCATCACCCACCGTCCTTTCCTCACAAAGAAAGGCATTTCCTGCTGTGAAATCCATAATTCCTTCTGTTTCTTCCCAAGCTCTGCAGGCACAGAGCTCTGCTGAGCTGTGCTCCCCTCACCTGCCCTGAAATCCCATGGCCCCACAGGCAGAGCTCTGGTGCTTTGCAGATAGAAGGCTCTGATAAATCCTGCTTTTCCTCTAATTTTTGCCTTCCCTCCAAGCCCAAGATTTTGACTGTGTGATTTGTGAGTTGCTTCTCATTTTATCATCTCCACGAATCCTCCTCCACCTTCCCTGCCGTGCTGCATCCCAGAGGAGTTTCCCACAAGGGTGTTTCTAGGCAAGTTTCCTGCAAGGATATATTTTAGGCAGAGACACCCCTGGGTGGGTTGATGGGTGGGTTGTGCTGCTGGGACCCTGCCAAGCACATCCTCCTGGAGAGTGGGAGGCTTGGGATAACCTAAGGGATAACAGGTCTATGTTCCCCTCACTGCCATCCTAACCTGCTTGTACATCAGGAGAAGGGGAAAAAGCACCCCTAAACCCTCTGATCCCTGATCTTTGTGGTGTTGCTGCCTGCAAAACACACGTTACAGCCACGATCCCAGATAAGGGAACTGCGGTGTTGTTTTCTTTATCCCTGAAATCTTGCCTATGTGGTGACAACCTGATTTGGAGAGAGAGAAAAGGATTTGGTTTAGTGGATTCTTGGTTTTGCCATTCCTGCAGGGTATTTTTTCTAACCAGTGCCTGTTTCCTTGGTCTTTGTGGCAGATGAAAGTCACATAAAAACCAGGATTGATTTACTCGCCGCTGTAGTTTTATCGAGGCCCTGAGTGGTGCCTCCTGTTTATGGCTTGGATTTCCAGGGAATCTGAAGGGCTTTGATATTGGTTTTGTGAACAGGCCTGTTCTGAGGATTACAAGAGGCTTCCCACAGTGGCTGTGAAGCTCATTCCACGCTCCAAAACGGAGCTGGCAAGGGCGGGATCCCGGAGGGCCCCGTGAGCCTGGACCAGGGCTTTGCCGCAGGGTTTTCCTGGCTGTTGATCCAAACAGAAGGCTCTGATCCCTGCCTGGCTCCGTAAGCTGCTCTGAATAGGATTTAAAATCGCAGTCTGTTTAATTTCATCTGTTCTTGCAGCTTGCCCAGCTCGGGCCATAAGGGGGAGGTTTGGGATGGAATGAGTCAACTCTCGAGTTGATCTCTGAGCTTCAGGCTCGTGTGGAGTTCGCAGTGGAAGTGCTGGGGTGAGCTGCGTGAGCATGGACATGGTGCTGCTCCACTGATCCTTGGAAAATACATATCGGAGAGCAGCAGAGCAAAGAAACATCGTTCCCTGCTCAGGGCAGCAGCAGAAGGTGATTTCAGGCCAGGGAAGTGGGCAAAACCAGATTTCAGACCAGAGAAAGTGAAGCAGCTTTCAAAGTAGGAGCATCTCCTGGGTAAATTTCTTATTTTTAAAGTTATTTGTGGATTTTGTACATTATTCTCGTCCAGAACTTTCGTGTCAGGGCTGGTTTGGGTCTGACAACACAGAGCTGCATCTGGGTGCCCCAGGACCATCCCACATCTACCATGGGCTGCCTCGATGGCAGCACCTCCCTCCTGCCTGAGCAAAGCTCCCTCTCATCCCTGCCAAGGAGAACAACTCCCTGGAAAGTGCAGCACTTGGCACTTTTTGGGCGAGTCCCAAGGCAGGACATGCCCCTGGAACCCAGAGCTCCCCAGGGATGCACCATCTTGGGAGCCACCACGTCCCCCTCAGGGCTGCAGTGCTTTCACCTCCCCAGGAGCATCCCAGCATGGAGTGGGAGCACACAGAGCTTTCCATGCTGAGGGGGAGCAGATGGAGCAGTGCTGGGCCTCATCCCAAAGCCCACCCCAACCAATTCCTGCGCCCCTGTGGATTGGAGCAGGCGGGAACGCTGTCACTGTCCTCCTGGCTCAACCAGACAGAACATCTTGTGCTGTTTTGCAGCTCTGCTGATGGGGCACTGAAGTGAAATTAAAGTAGGAATAAAACCCAGGCTGTGACAGCAGGATCCACACATCCCAGTGCCCTCCATGTGCTGGGGATGAGCACAGGGGACCTGGGGACCTCAGGCCAAGCGTGAAGGTGCTCTGGGAGCAGCGTGTCCCTCTCTTTGCTCCCTTGGCTGACGTGCTCTTTGCCAGCTTTTCTTGCGCTCTGGGAATCTCTCCTTGGCTGCTCCACTCGGTGCTGCAGCTGTCAGGTCACACTGAGTCACCTCTGCCTGCCTGAGGTGCCCTGACACAGCTCTGTGCCCGCAGAGCTTTGTTCTGCTCCCCTCCCCGTGGTCCCTCCCTCTGCACCAACTCCGTTTTTCCGTGGTGTTCCCTACTTTGCCCTGCTCCCCTGTGGTCTTTCCCTTAGCACTGACCTCTTCTTGCTGTGATGTTCACCCTTGGCCTTCCCTTTTCAAGTGTTGCACTGGTCAGGTGTGGGTGTGAGCTGTGGTGTGTAAGCAGACCCATGGATGTCGTGCTCTTGCCCTTGTCACCACGATCCACAGGCTGCCAAACACATCCTGCAGCGTCTGGCAGCAGCCACAGCAGTGTCTGCACTGACCCTCCAGCACAGTTATTGCTTTCAGCTTCAGGGTTTGAAGGGGTTTTTTTTTCCTTTTCTTGGAAAACAAGCAGGGAGGAAAATGCCTTTGTAAGGAGCTGAGAGGTGCAGAGCTGATCCGTGAGTTAGCTCAGGATTAGTCTGATCCCTGGGTAATGCCTTATCAGGACAAAGTGTCTTGAATTGCAAAGCCAGGGAAGCCCAAGAGAGGCAAAATCCCTTTGTTTAGGTTAAATAGAAGCATTTTCCTGACAGTGGCTGAAATTGGTCATTTTTTTTCTGTCTTTGTTCTGCAAAGAGGTGCCGAATCAACCCCCAGCCTGGTGCCTTCTCCGTGTGAGCTCTCCAGAAAACAGGGGTGTGTGTTCCAACCCGCTCTGTCACTGGTTGGAAGAGGGGCTGACAGCTGCTGAAATCCTTGGAAAAACCCTCTCTGACATGGAAAGCTTTCCTGTGGGACATGGGCACTTTCCTTTCACCCCCTTTCACGTCCTGAGCTTTGGCCTTGCAGAGTGGTGGCCCGTGGTAAATCCTTCAGTCACTCAGGGTTACCTGGGGATGATTTAGGTGGGATATTGGGAAGGAATCCTTCCCTGTGAGGGTGGGCAGGCCCTGGCACAGGTTGCCCAGAGAAGCTGTGGCTGCCCCATCCCTGGCAGTGTCCAAGGCCAGGTTGGAGGGGGCTTGGAGCAACCTGGGCTGGTGGAAGGTGTCCCTGCCCATGGCAGGGGGGTTGGAATGAGATGATCTTTAATGTCCCTTCCAACCCAAACCATCCCATGATTTTATGGCTTTGCCTCTCTCTGCCTCACTCACAGTGGTGCCAAGAACCAGGAACTCCCCAGGGCTGTTTGCTTTTCCAGCTGATGCCTGAGCCTGCAGTGGTAAGAGCTGCTCTCCCATTCCCATCTCCGGTGGCCTCATGTCCCAGTCAGGCATTTTCAGAGCCTCCAGCTCTGTCTCTACGTGCTTAACATGGAAGCAATAACCTTTCTGTGTCTTTTCCCACCTGAAGAAGCCACTCAGGCTATTTATGATTTGAGTGTGTGCAGAACACCCAGGAGAGGGGCTGAAGGAGGGCTGACCTGGGAGTGTAGGCACAGTTGGCACTGAGCTCTCTGTGCTTGGTTTCCATGTAGATCCTTGTGAATCTGCTCATTTACCTGCAGAACAGAGGCCTTTTGAGGTTTGACACCTTTGAAAGAGGCTGAACCTGCTCTGTGGAAGCAGCGAAGTCATCGTGGGATCTTGGCAGGCTTTTTGAAATTCAGTATTTGAAACAAATCACAGCGCTGGGCCGAGAGCATCACACAGTATCTGCTGCATATAATCAGAGCTTTTCCAAGGTTGGTGGGATGTGCTGTGGTCCCTGCTGTGTCTGGACCGCCCATGACTCCAGACCTGCTTGGCTGTGGTTTCCCATGGGGTGCTCTGGGATCAGCAGCCCCTTGGTCGATTGGTGGTGGTGCTGCTCATCCTGCCCCAGCTCCCCTGTCCTCTCCTGGGTCGTGGGGATGTGGAACAGCCCATGGCCAGAGGCTGCTGTGTCCCTGCTCCTCCCTGTGCTGCTGAGTCTCCACCGCGCTGCAGCTTCCACGCCGGGCTGCTGCTCCCCCTCCAAACCCGCAGCTCACTACGCACCATCTGTGATCCTAATTCCCCGTAATCTGTCTCCACGTAGACGTGATTTGTGCTTCCAATAGCCGTGGCTTTCTTGTTCCATGAGTCCCACTTTGCAGCAGGGAAGTCGTCGTGGCTTTTCCCCTCGGTCAAAGCTGGTTTTGTTATCGCACAGACGAGCGTGTGAGTTATGAAAAAGGGCTCTTGCCCTTTGGCTTTTGCTCTCTGGACAAGTCACACCTGGAAAGGGACCTTTGCTTTGGGAAGAGCAGTGCCAGCCCCATCTGTGTGGAGCTTCACGACATGCCCAGAGCTGAACTGCACACAGCCATTGGATGTCTTCAAAAGGATCTGCCTCCCAAAGTTTGGCAGAGCAGAGCCCCCCAGAGCCACCACCACGGGCACCCACCTCCCTGCACGGCTCAGCCCATGCCCTGGGTGCTCAGCCATGTCCCAGGGGGGTGATTTTGGGGCACAGGGAGCACTTTGCACGAGTGTGTGACTCCCTCCAGGCCCTGTGTGTGCCCCACGTGCCGTGGTCCCTCTGGACTTATCACCAGGCGTGGGATTTGAGGCACAGTGTGGGATCTCCCTGCCCTGTAACCCTGTTTGTAGGGCTGCTGGCTGCTCTGTTCTTCCCTGTGTCCATGCTGAGCCTTGGCACAAACCTTGGATCGAGGCTCTGAGGAGCTGTCGAGTGTTTCAGTTCGTGCTCAGCCTGGACTCGATGCAAATCTGTGATGATCCAAGTTAGTGCTGCTTTTTATGGTGTGTTTCCAAGGCAACTGCAAACTCAAAGACCACAAACACACACACACGTCCTCTTCATCTGAGACCTCATCCTCTGGGACACAGGGAACGCTCCAGTGACACTGGTGGAGTTTGGGTTCCTTTGCTTTGGGGACTGTCCACAGCAGGCGTTGGGTCGTGCTGGGGCACAGGGAGATCAGAAAGCAGGGAGGGGACATTGCTGGGAGCCTGATCCTGCCTTAGCCCAGCTCCTGGGGGATTTATGGGTGAAGCTGATGGTTGGTTCTTCTGGAATCCACCATGGCACCAGTTCTGCAGAGATTTGCTGAGCCTGAACCTTTTTGTAAAGGTTTGGTGTTTTGTGCTGTTTTGCTCCTTTTTAAAATCCCATTTCAGCTGGTGGGGATTGGGATCCTTTGCCCTTTGGTACACTCATCAATCCAGAACCCTTTTCTCTCCTTGCTGGCTTCCTGAGAAACAGCTGGTCTGGGTTCCTGGTGGGGAATACCCTGGGCAGTGACACTGAGCTGGGGTTTAAATGCACCTGGATTAAATCGAGCAGGGAACCCACCTGGCCTGGGATCCTCTTCCTGCTCCCGCCAGTCCTGGCTCTGATGGAGCACAGGAGGAGGAGGGGGTGGTCTCAGGGCTGTTGTAGGGTTTGGCCTTACTGGTTTTTTCCCTGTTTCAGAGGGTCTGGCAGTGGGAGTTGGATTCGGGGCTATTGGAAAATCCGCATCTGCAACGTTCCAAAGTGCCAGGTAAGACGCTGTTCCTTTGCCTCTTGGAGCCTGTCTGTCTGTCTGTCCCACATTGTCCCATGCCAGGGGGGGTTGGAGATGTGTTTCTTGACTGAAACTTGTCTGGAAGCACAAATGTAGGCAAAGGGAGTGGAAGGAATTGGTGGTGCTGGTGGATTTTCCTGGTGTTTGTGGTTGTTGGACTTGAGGAAAGGTCTGTGTCGTCGATGGTTCCTGTAGTGGTTCCGTGCTTGTTCCTTGCTGGGATCACTGGAGCTGGGGGGGCCCATGGAGAGGAGGCAGCTGAGTGTCCCAGTGGGTGCTGCTGGGTCTGGATAGGTTCACCCAGGGATTTTGGGATGCTGGGCTGCATCAGGAGGCACTGGCGGCCTCTTCCCTGTGCTGGTCACTGGTTTGGAAGCACCACACTGGGGTTTTCATCCCTCTCCCTTATCCCCCTTAAACATCTCTGGGGATGCTGCCAGCTTAGCTCAACGCTGGTAGCTGTTCCTCTGTGGGCAGCTTTGCTCTTGGGGAACTTCAGAGAGAGGGGAGGAAACAAACCCCTGGAGATAAGACTGAAAGCTGGAGATGAGTAAATCAGGTGGAGGCAGAGTGAAATCTTCACCTGGAGAACTCCCTTTCCCTGGAGCTGGCAGCAGGAGTGGCAGAGGCTCACAGGAGCTCTTCCCAGTGCCCCTGCCCTGTATCTCTGTGGCTCCCTGCAAGGATGGCATCATCTTGTCCTCCTCATCCTGTCACAGCCGAGCTGGGAGCAGCCGTGGCTGCCCTCCCCGTGGAGCAGGCAGGCTCCCTGGCACAGGCTCCACACTCTCCTTTTAGATAAATGCCGAGATTTTCCCATAAAAGCAGCATCCCCAATGGGTAGGAGCAGCTGCTGGAGCTGCTGGAAAGCATGTGGTGGCTTTGTTTTCCATTCCTGCCAAGCAGGACTGCTGGATTCTGGAATTGGTGGCAATAAAGGCTCTCACTCCTCTTGGCATCCCTGTGCCCTGCTGCAGCCTCACCAGCAGCTGGTTTTGGCAGTGCCAGCCTTGTCCCCAGTGCTTCCAGGCAAACCTTTCTGTGCTTCTCTCCAGGACTGGTGTGAACACAGGGGTTCATCCGGCTCCTGCAGGCTGGCTGGGGCGGTTTGGGCTTTGGGGGTGTTTTCCTGCTCCTCCAGGCAGGAGCAAAGCCCCAGTGACAGCACTGACTGCCCCTGGTCCAGCTGCTCCCGGCAGAGCTGGAACTGGGCAGACTGGGGGCGTTGCTGGAAAAAAATGGGAGAAAGGAGTAAGTGTGGTGTGAAGCTGGAGGAGCTGCCGAGGCTTTGGAAGAGCTGCTGGCACCTCTTGGTGGCTGCCTTGCAAACAGCACCTTCCTGCCGGGGCTCCCGATGTCCTTGTCTTTTCCTGTTTGGAATTTACACCCGAATTTCACCCCATTTTCTCTTAACCCGTCATTTCCCAGACCCTGCTGTAGTTTTTGCAGTTTGGGGACATGGGGTGTGTTCAGGCAGTGATGAATCAGCCCAACCCTTACAGCTCGTGGGTGAAAAGTGCTGTCATGGCCCAGTCATCTTGTTCCTAAAGAGGGCAGGGTTAGGCTGGATTTTAGGGAGAAATCCTTCCCTGTGAGGGTGGGCAGGCCCTGGCACAGGTTGCCCAGAGAAGCTGTGGCTGCCCCATCCCTGGAA
>JAYRBT010000043.1:1370167-1410550 GCA_036023395.1 Myiotriccus ornatus
TGGACGGGGCTTGGAGCAACCTGGGCTGGTGGAAGGTGTCCCTGCCCATGGCAGGGGGTGGGACTGGATGAGCTTTACATTTCCTTCCAACCCAAACTATTCCATAATTCCTGCTGAAGGATCTGTGGGGTCTCAGGGCTGGTTTTGGAGCCTTCCAGCCCGTTCTGTGTCCAGGCACAAGCTGTGCTCACAAGGACCCCACAAAGACACAACCTTGTGTTCCCAATTCCCTGTCTCATCCCGGGCTGTTGAGGACCCTGGGCTGGCCCAGGCACTGGGATTGCCAGAGATCCCAGAGAGAAAAGCAGGATACTCCAGCTTTACCCACCACATTTCCCTAACCTTTTGAAAGAAAAGGCTCTTCACAAAGCCTGCAGAGGCTCTGGAGATGCTGGAACAAAAGGACTTTTTTTCCCCTCAGCTGCTCCGTAGAAGCCGAGGAGCAGAAGCAGCTGGTTCTTTCTCTGTATTTACAACGGCATTAATCATGTTAGATGAAAGGTGGCATCTGTACCATGAAAATACCAATGCAAATTCAGTCAGCTGCAACGGGAGACAAAATAACTTCATTGCCATCAATTTGTCTGTCACTGTCATCTGCAGGCAGCCCAGAATCACTTGGTGTGGCTGTGCCGCCGTGAAGCCGTTTGGAAACATCCGTGAGAATTTTAGGCTGGTTCATTTGTGTTCTGTGGGTTTAAAAAGTAGCATATAATGTGAGAGACAGAGCTAAGTCTCGACACACCCAAAGGGAAAATTGCTCCGTGGCCCTGCTCTGTCCAAAGGCTCTTTGGGGCCATGGGCTTTGGAAAAAAGCGGCATGTTTGCCATGGAGAGAGCTGGGGGTGTCCAGCCTAGGGAAGAGAAGGCTCTGGGGAGACCTCAGAGCCCCTTCAGTGCCTAAGGGCAACCCCCAAGAGGGGGTTTTGTGAGGGTGGTGTGAGCAGAGCAGTGCAGGTGTAGACCCACAGCTGATGGTCACCCCGGGATTTGGTTAAAACCCAGAAACTGATGATTAGGAAGCAGGGTGGGATCTCACCTTTTAAAACACCTGGTGCTTTGCACGTGCCACCTCAGCCACCCTGTGACTCCCGGGGTCCTGCCAGTACCTCTGTGCTTGCAGGATCCTGGGCTCCTCCATCCTCCCTGTCTCCCAGCCCTGCCTGTGCTGCTCCGTGTTTCTTTGCTGCCCCCGGGTGTGCAGGCTCTGTTCCTGCGACCTTGCTCCTCCTGCCTCCTCTGGGAACCGGGGCTGGGATCATTTGTGGCTTGTGCTCTGGGGGGAACCCACTTGCAGCCCAGAGAGGCTGTGGCTGCCCCATCCCTGGGAGTGTCCAAGGCCAGGTTGGACGGGGCTTGGAGCAACCTGATCTCGTGGATGGTGTCCCTGCCCATGGCAGGGGGTTGGAATCGGATGATCTTTAAGGTCCCTTCCAACCCAAACCCATTCCAGGACTGTATGATTTTGCCTGTCAGGGAATGTGAGCAGAACGTGGGCCTGTGCCCGAGGATGGTGGTTGGGTTTTGGCTATTGGTGCTTCTCCTGCCTGTTTTGGAAAGGTGATGTAGGTTTAATGGGAGTTTAGATGGGGCTTAGGACGACCTAATGTCTGCTTTTGAGGTGTTCTCCAGGGGGGCTGAGCTGTCCTCAGGCAGGAGCATCCCTCCCTGCTGTGGGACTGCACTTCTCCTTGCAGGGATAAAAACACTGGGAAGTTCCACGGGGTGGAAGTAACAGCTCGGGACAAAACTGGTGCAGTGACAGAAGAGGGGCAGGACCCAGAGCAGGGGTGTGCCCGGGGAGAGGGAGTGATGCCCCTGCACAGGGGCAGTGCCAAGGGAGTGGGAGTGTGTCCCGAGAGGGGAAGGTTTCCAGATGGGAGCGGGGAGGCGTGAGCGGCTCCTGGCTGCCTTCCAGGCAGGAAGGTAAAGAGAAGGGCAGCCATGGCTTAAAAAAGCTGCTCTACCTCCCCCTCTTCACGCACTCAGCGCAGGGGGAGGGGACTCTGCCCGTCCTGTGTGGCTGATTTAACAGGAACCAGATGGGGCTGGAGCTGCCGAGGTCGGGACGGGCGGGATTGGAGTGTCCCAGGGCTGCTCGGGGGTGCAGAGTGGGCAGGGGGCAGGCAGAGGTACAGGCAGGGGGCAAACAGGGCTGTCTGGTGCTGGTCCACTCTGTCAGTGGCTTTCCCAAGGCTGGGTGTAGGAGGAGAGGGACCAGGGCAGGTCCCTGTTGCTGTCCATGCTCTGTATGTCTCGTGTCGGGCATTCTCCCTCTCTCCGAGTCCCTGCTGTGTCTTTTAGGGGATGAAAGCACCACCAGTGAGCCCCTCATTCCACGGGCTGGCATGCTGGGCAGCTCTGAGGTGGGGGCCAGGGCTGGCAGGGAGGGGGGATCCCATGTTTCACCCAGGGACCTGCAGCTCTGCCCTCTGGCACCCCGTGTGGGAACTCATGCCTTGGCTGGAAGCACAAGGTTGGAGGGGGAGGTGGGGTCCTTGGGGACCTCCTTTCCTCCCCCATCCCTATCAGAGACTCTTCCTTCAAGAACCAGCACAAGGGGCTGGTTATCCCCCTCCCCATCCCACCCACCCTCAAGGGTGTGCCTCGGTGTGGTGATGGGACTGGGGGGAGCAGAGTGGGATAATGGGGTGCAGGAGCCTGGTTCTGCTTCTTGCCCCAGCAAATCCTCCATGTGCTGTTTGCTTCCTGCAGGCAGCTTGCAGCCCTGCTGGATGGGAGAACACAAAGGCCAAAGCCCTTTTCTTACAGAGCGTTGCTGCTTCCTGAGGATTTTTTTGCTGTCAACGAGAAATTCACCGTAAAATGAATTTCCCTGGTCAGGATTGCAGGAGCTCCAGAGTGTGCCTGTGTTGTGCTGCAGAGTGAAGAGAAAACTACCCTAAAACACCTGGGCCAGTGATTCTGCTTTTCACAGGAGAAGGATTTGGGAATGTCATTGAGACACCCAGTGCCCTGAGGAGGAGGATGGAGAGTAGTGGTGGGGGGAGATGGGGGTGTGGGGTGGCAGTGACTGGGGCCATGTGTGGTGAACAGTGCTGGACCTTGGCTGGCTAATCTGGGGAGGAAAAGGGAATCTGTTGCACAATTAGCTTTGAACCATCTGGATTTTCTCTGCCAGTCCCTCTCTGGCTGATCTGCTCCTCCATCAGGAATTGCAGTGATTCCAGCTAGTGGGATGTTCCCTGCACCACTGGCTGGCAGCACAGGCAGCAGGAGATGCTCTGGCTGATGGTTGTGGTTCTCCTGTGGCTGAGCTGTTTTCCAGCTGGGATGTGAAGGCTGTGCTCCAGGGATGCTCTTCCAGGGGCAGTGTCTCTGGGGGCTGTGTGGGTGGAGCTGCATCCTGCAGCCCCACTGTTATTTTAACATCACTTGTGTGTGTAATTTTAAAAATTTGATAAAAGGCTGTTATTAAGGCTGGAAAATCAAGCCTGTAGCAACTGAGAAATGCTGGAAAGAGGATTTTCAGTGCACTTTTTCACTTGGATGTTTGGGAGCAGACACTGGGATGGTGCTCTCTGCCTGGGTGCCCTCTCTTCTTCCCCACAGGGTCCTTGGGCACATTCCCTGTGCTCCTGGCATGGATGGGGAACAGCTGCTTCTCTCCTTCCTCCCTCAAAACTACAGATGGATCAGGGCAGTGTGGGTCTGACTGTTGCAGTGAATTACTTGGCTGGTTGCAGGCAAAACCCACCTGCAACTCTGACTCGAGCTAAAAAGTCAGGATAAAACACGGAGGGACTTCCCTTCATTCTTCCCTCCCCAAAAGCACATTGAATTTTTGTTCTCAAGGCCATCCCTGTTACAGGGATTCAAAGCTCCTGTCCCTGGGGATGGCCAGGGAGGCAGAGGTGCCTGGGATGACCTGCAGCCCTGTTCCCATCCCAGCCCCGTGCCGGGTGCTGCTCCTCTCCCAGCTGACACTAGGTGGTAACATCCATGTTCCTATCAGCCTCTTCCCACAGATTTGGGGCTGCTGCCTGGTCTCACAGGGCTTGGAGGGCAAACCCTGCAGCTAATGGGATTCCCAGATGTGGCTTTTTCCCTGGCAAAGCCCCAAGCAAGGGGCTGCTCTTCCCAAGGCGAGAGGAGGTTCAAGTAAGTGGAACCAATACCGGGTTAAATGCCATAAATTACTTGGAGCAGAAGATATGTAGAAAGGACTGGAGGTTTGAAAAATAAAGTGAGGTGTTTTGTTAAGCCATGGGTGGTCTGGGCACCGGGTCCTCATCGGATCCCACGGATGCAGATAATTTAGGAAGGTTAAATGTGGTGCAGGCAAATTTTTGGCAAAGCTCTGCCTTAGGATGGAACCGAGAGTGTTTGAGGGCGGTGGGGAGTTGGTTGTTACCTTTGCTTTAAAGCAGAGGGATTTGGGGAGGGTTTGTTCACAGCTGGCAGCATGGGGTTCATGTGGATCCCCTTCAGCAGCTGCAGGGTGAGCTGGAGGCAGGAGAGCCCCTGGGGACCCCGCTGTGGGTGTCACCCCCTCAGCACCCTCTTTTCCTGGGCTGGGATCCCCGCAGAAAAGGTGGATCCATACCTGGTGAGCTTTCCTCCCCTAAACTCTGGGGATGGGGCAGGGATGGATCCCCTCTCCCCTTCAGCACCCCCAAATCCCACCAGAGACTTTGCTGCACCCCCTTTTGCCAGCGGCAGGTCAGGTTTGATCCGGGCTCTGATCCTGGCTTGCCGTGGAGACAAGGAAGGGGGAAAGTGGGGTTTGTGGGAATAATGTTTAACTTGGATTGCCCGGCTCGACCTGCTTTTGGGTGCTGATGGACCAGCACATGGTGGTTCTGCATGTCCCACCCTCATCCCACCTGCCCCACTGTCTCCTCCATGGAATCCCCTCTCTGGGGCAGCTGGGGCAGGTGGGGGGTGAGTGGGGAAGGGATGGAAACAGATATATTCCCCCCCCTCCATGATGCTGGTGATGTTTCCTCCACCACAGCACAATGGTTCCCATTCATCCGCCCTTTTGCTGGGAATGCTGGCCTTGTTTTGATCTGTTGTGCCCACAGATTGTTTCCTGTCCAGCTTTGGTAAAACAGACAGAAGAGAGGCTTCGAGTTGACAGGCAGACTTTGACTATGGCTTGGAAAATATTATTTCATGGGACAGCCTGTGCCTCCCACGCTGTGTCTCTCAGGCTGGAAAAAAAAAAAAAAAAAAGGGCTTGATTAATGTAGGGAGATTGAAACCAGGCAAAAATTTTATACTGTGTTTTCTTTGAATGAATGGAAATCATTGTGGTCTGGGAGACAGCAGAAGACACACTGGGTTTTTCTCTGGTTCACACACATGAGATCCTGTCTCTTGCTTATGAATAGATCCACAGTGGAGCTAATAAAGGGGAAGGATCAAAATGTGGGGTCGAATCCCAACCTGTTTATCAGATCACAGAAACACCTCACGGCAAAAACCCACCTAGGGATGAAGTGAGGGGGATTTCCACCTTTCCTGGAATCCCAGACAAATGAGTGCAGAACAAAGCCCGGCGCTGCCCCTGGTTACAAAACAAAGCTGCTTATTAAGCACCTTTTAATTAGGCTGTCCTGAAGGTGGATGTTTATTACTGGAGTAATGGGTTTCCCCGGGGCTTTTCTTTGGGAAGGGTGGGGATGGTACCAGGGCGTGTGGTCACCCCCCCTCTGGAGCACAAAGTGGGCTGGAAGGGTTTGAGCCACAAACCAGGACTGTTGTGTTTCTGATCATGATTGAACCTCAGCAGAGATGGATGGAGAGATGGAGAGGAGGAGGAGAGGTGAGGTGAGGTGAGATGAGGAGGCTCCTGCCAGCAGTGACGGTGTCTTCCCACCAGAAATGCAGGGGGGTGGGAGGCAGTTAGAGAAAACAGGTGCTTTGAGCTTTCCTGAAATCCAGGAACTAAAACTCAAGGCACTTGAAGGGGAAGCTTGTCCGAAGTGGTGCAGCCCATGGTGGAGCCAGGCTGGGAGGAATCCCTCCGGGGGGAATCCCTCAGGCTCTGTGGCTTGTGCCCACGTGCTGGAGGCTCCTTGGCCACGGTGGTCCCTGCAGGTTTGGTGACAACACTCATTCTTCACTTTCCTGTCTCTTGTCCGAGTCAGATGGATTGAAAGCCCACAGCAGCCCAGCTCCTGGGCTGGGTGGGTGCTGCAGCCTGGGTTTCTTGCCAGGTTGGAGGAGGAGGAGATCTCCCAAGTGAGCAGGGAGGTCTCCAGGGCCTGGCTGGGAGCCGGGCTGTTGGCTGCCAGTCCCTCCCTGGCTCTTCGCCTTTACGTCGCTGTATAAATAGTCTCCCCTCCTCTTCCCTCTCACTCCTTCCTCATCCCTTACTCCCAGTGTCTAGACTGAGTTTTTGATTGATTTGGAATGCTTAGAAGAGACAGCTGGTCTCCCAAACAACATCTGGCTCGGTGGAAAGTCCGTGTAATGGTTGTGTTCTCCTTCCGTGGCCGTACAACCCGAAGGACAGCGAGTGCCACGAGAAGCTCTTTGGCTTCTCACCTCTCTGAGGGGGCTTTGGGGGAGCTGCCCAGAGAGCACCCACTCCCTGGGTGCTGTTGGACAGGTGAATGGTTTGTGGATGAGCCCAGCAGCCTGGGCTGGAAGATTTAGGTTGGATTTTGGGAGGAAACCCTTCCCTGTGAGGGTGTCACGCCCTGGCACAGGTTGCCCAGAGAAGCTGTGGCTGCCTCATCCCTGGGAGTGTCCAAGGCAAGGTTGGACAGGGCTTGGAGCAACCTGGGCTAGTAGGAGGTGTCCCTGCCCATGGCAGGGGGTGGAATATGCCCAGCCTTGGCCTTGGTCCCCATTCCTGCAGGATGAGGTTCTCCAGGACCTCACCACAAAGGTCTCTCCTGCGCAGTTTGATCTGCAAAGTGCACCCGTTTGCTTCCTGTTCACCTTAGAATACAAGAAAGAGGGCAAGGCAAGAAAGCAGAGCAAGCCAAAGCTGTTCTGATGATCTTACCCGGGTAGTGCCACACAAAGCTCCCCGTGAACCCCAGCTCTGCTGGGCAGCCCCAGTGGCCTGGTCCTCTCCTTGCAGCCTGGCTTAAAAATAAACCCTCGGAGAGGGGAAGCAAATTGAATGAAGACATTGTGAGGGAACACGGGGCGATAATGGGCCCTTTTAGAGCTACAGCTGTTAGGAAATTGTTTGGTTCCAGGTTTTCAGGCTGCACAAAGGAGCTGCTCCGGTGCTTTCACGCTCCCCCGGCGCGGTTCAGCAGCGATGCTGCAGGAAGGGGCGAGGAGAAATCATTTCAGGGCTTTTAATTTTGCTCTTGGCTAATGATTCCCAGCGGGATGCAAACGTGGGCACATGGGAATTGTGTGTGAGCCCCTCGATGCCACCCTGGCACAGTGAGCTGGGCTTGTGGTGGGATGCTGAGCTGCATCACCTCGTCCCGGAGCCACCTGAGAGAGGGTGAGTGGAATACATCATATTTTATCTGTATGTTGAGCTGGGCTTTGATTCCCTGGGGGTCCTTTCCACCCTTTAACACAAAGGAAGAACAGGGTCTTTATTAACCACACTCATCCTCCTTCCCTTACCTTTGTTTTCCCTAAGTGATGGGGCCATGTTTGCTGGTGATCTGGAGGGCAAGGCAATAAATCCCTAAAAAATACCCCTTAAACCATTTCCCTCACCCCAGCATGTTATTTACACTGAGATTTCCATGATATATAAAACAATTTTCAATGTAAAATGAGATTTCAGTTTGAGGATTCACTCAAAAAGCAGAAAATTGGCATTTTTGTATGAAGCCATAAACATTAATTGGGAATTTTTATATATGGACCATAATCCCAGCCCTGCTTTTAGACCACCCAGCTTCTCTGTGTGTTTAATTGTTTAAAAAAAAAATATTTTAATAACCTTTATAAGGTTCTGTATCTCCCTCCAGCTCCAGCCCTGCCCGAGATCAATGCAGCCACATCGTTAAATCCTGCTTTATTTAGGGGTGTGCCTGTATGATTATGTAAAAATTGAAATTATTCGCAGGCTGACGCTGTTTAAAATAGAATTAACGAGGTCTCACATGAGGGTTGTCTTAAGGTATTTAAAAATAGGTGTGTGGGGTCTTAACTGAAACCTCCTGGTGATGGTTGGAGTTGGAAGGTGCTGCTCGTGGCTCGGTGGCTGCCAGGAAAGGATGTTCATGGTTTCTGCTTGAAAATGGAGAAATTCCTGTCAGGAGCCAGCTCTGATGAGGTGTGAGAGCCCCAGACTCTCCTTTTTCTGGTTGCTGCTCTTCTCTTGTAGCAGTTCGGGGGGATTTACAGGGTTCCTCAGAGCTGGGGGTCTGCAGGGCTTGGAGTGGCACCTGATGATGCTGAATCTGCTCCTGGAAAAGGAAATATGTTGGGAATAGCAGCAGTGATGGGGGTCCTGCAGCTCTTCATGCTGCCTTTTTTATGCTGCCTTCCTCTCCTGGGGCTCACCCCCCCTCTGCAGCCAGAGCCAGGTCCCACCAGAGCTGGGGGCTGCCCACAGGGAGCCCTTTTGTGTCTCACTGGTGTCAGCTCTGGGAGTATTTGGGTCTTGTGTTGGTCCCTTTCCTTGGGCAGGAATTAACCCCCAGAAACACGATGGGAAACGATGCTGAGAACGGGCAGTGACATCTTCATCCATTTCCTGGAGGTGTCCAAGGCCAGGTGGGACGGGGCTGGGAGCAACCTGGGCTAGTGGGAGGTGTCCCTGTCGATGGCAGGAGGTGGAATGGGATGAGCTTTATGATTTACAATTATGTATGAAATTTTAGCTGGCTAGACCGTAACTGTGCAAATAGAAATCTGTCTGTGTGATGGATCCTGCTTTTTTGCTGCGTGCTGTGAGAGCAGGGCAAGGGCAATTCCTCATGGCTTCCATCTCCTGCAGAGGAGGCTTTTCAGGAAGAGATTCCAGGGCTTGGTCCTGTCTCCTGCTCATTTTGCAGGTACCAGCCCTGCAAAGAGCCAGAGCCTGGCGAGACTCAGCCAGTATTGCCCAGACTCTGTGCTCACAGGTCAAGATCACACTCTTGTCCAGCACAGGAGAAGGTGTCGAGGCTCCTTGAGCCTTTCCTGCTGCTCAGCGAGGTCAAACATGGCAAAAGGAACGTGTGGAGCTCATGAAACGTGTCTTTGTGCTTCCAGATTGGGGGAGATGTGAACTTTTACCCTGTGTGTGAGTCTGACTCATAAATCAAACAGTTACATAAATAACCAGGCAGATAAGAATAAAGATTTTAAAACTCCACGGGAATAAATAGTCCCCAGACAATGGGACCAGTCCGTGGGATCTGGGGGTGGATACGTGTCTGCCCTCCCAGGGAATGACCTCCAGTTTTTGTCTCCCATCATCCAGCACTGAGGCTGGACAGGTTTTGAACCTGCCTTTGCTCGGCTGAGCCAGGCTGGGTGTTGGTGTCTTCTCCTGAGAAACAGGTGACAGGACAAGGGGATCCTGATCCACCCTTGGGCTGGAGGAGGCCTCTCATCTTTGAGATCCAGTGGGAGAACCCTGAGTGGCAGCCCCATCCTGGACTGAGCTGGCACTGCTGGTGGGGATCTGTGCTGGGAAAGCTGGAGAATTCCATGCTCTCCAGCTGAAGTTCACGCCCCGGTGCTGCAGTCAGAGGGGAGAGCAGGTTTTACGACTTTGAACTGAGCTCACGTGCCTTTGGGATAAATTAAGGGTAAAATTTCCTAAAATTGTAAATGTTTACAGCGTGTGGATCCAGAGCCGGGGGGGCAAGGCTGGCAGGGGGCCAGGCAGCAGATGTGACACAGAGCTGGAGGCACAGCTCCAGCCCAGGAGATTGAGTGGGAAGAGGGAGAGAAGGGTGGGATAGAGCGATGGAGGTGGCTACTGAGGAGCAGCACTGGAAGGGCCAAGTACTGGGAGAGCAGGTGTTGTTCCACTGGGATGTGCCACATACGGCTCCAGCCGAGACCCAACGGGAGCTGCTCAGGGAAGAAATTCTTCCCTGTGAGGAGGAAATTCCTCCCTGGGAGGGTGGGCAGGCCCTGGCACAGGTTACCCAGAGAAGCTGTGGCTGCCCCATCCCTGGGAGTGTTCAAGGCCAGGTTGGAGCAACCTGGGCTAGTGGAAGGTGTCCCTGCACATGGCAGGGGGTGAAAGAGGATGAGCTTTAACATCCCTTCCAACCCAAGGCACACCATTCCCTATCTGGGCGGGGGGTACCTGCTCCATCCCCTGCCTGGGATGAGGGCACACGTTGTTCATGCGCCTGTGTCCCTGTGGGTAATGGGGCTGGTGGCTGCTCTCGAGAGGAGGAGGCACAGTAGGTTGATATCCTGGTGGGTTTTGTGGTTTTTTTAATAGTTTGAAATGTTGGAGATGAAAAATCCCGCGTTACCAAAGGGCAGATCTGCGGGAGCGACATCCTCCCGCTGCTTCTGTGCGCTTGGCCTGTAACACGTTGAGCACCACGGGGTCGGCAGGAGCCCCGTGCGCCCACGGACGGGTCCGGCTGCTGCCCGGGGTGGGAATGTGGCCCTGGGGACATCAGGAGGGGTGGCAGGGCCCGCTGCCCCCCCGGCTGCCCCGCACTCCTCGCGTGAGAGCCTCCCGCGCCGCCGCCACGCCGAACAGGTAGGGCAGGTATGGGAAGCGCCGAGGGCCCCGCGGAGCTCCTTCCCATTCCCACCTGGAGCCCTGATCAAACACCTCGACGGGCGGCCCGAGTGGGAGCCATGATGTAATCTCGGGAACCCAAAACAATCGGCCCTTTCATGGCAAGACGATAACAATCAAAACAGTATGTAAGGGCCTGCCATGCAAGAATACACATGCACATTATACACTGGAGGGAATTGAAAGCCGGAGTGAAAAGGGGCTTGTTAAGAATATGTAGCCTGCTTTCATAATCAGTTTGTAAAAGAATAGGCCCTTGAAAACAAGGGTTTAGGCTTATAGAAGGCTTTCTGTGCCTTGACCTTGCAAATATGCAGAGATGCCAACTTTTTTTTGAAAGTGAACTTGGAGTCTCCCAGCGTGGTGCCATAGCAGTTGGCAGGCGAGCTGGGGTAGGAGGTCCAGCCCCGGTGCGTTCCTGGGGGGACACGGAGCCTTTCCACCGAGCTGGTCCCCACTGGAGCTCCACCAGGATGTCACAGATTTACCTTTTCTTCCTTAAAACTGCGGCACAGGGCCCTGCTGCAGAGGAGGATCAGCCGAGGCCGGGGCAGAGCCATCGCAGCACTGCTGGCTCTCTGCAGAGCTCACATGTGGGTGACACGTGTCCTGGGGGTGTTTCTGTTCCCAGACTGAGGAGGTTGTGGAGGACATCACTGTCATCACCCCCATTTTACAGATGGGGAAGCTGAGGCAGAGCTGGGAAAGGTAACATGTCCAGTGCATGTTGGCTCCTTGATCCTTGACACCTGAGTCCATTGTACCCAAAGGAAGGGAAACCCAAGTGACATTCCCGTGCTGGTGGCAGAGCCACTAATGGGACACGCGCATTCCCAGGCAGAGTCTGGTGTGGTTTCCTCTGGCATGTGCTTCCTTTGGACCAACTCATGTTTGTAGGTTGGGGATGAGCCACAAGTTGTCCCTGTTGTCCAGCTGGACACAGGTGACCCATCCACAGAATCCCAGAATCAAGTTTGGAAAAGACCTCTAAAATCATAGAGTCCAATTTGTGCCCGATGTCCACCTTGTCCCCCAGCCCAGAGCACTGAGGCATCCCTTGAACGCCTCCAGGGGTGGCGACTCCACCACCTCCCTGGGCAGAAATCCGACCAGATGGGATCTGCTTCTACCACCTCTCTCCCAGTTATCCCCTGCCTTCCTCTCTTTAGAGACCCTAAACTTTCCATCCCATCTGGCTGCGTGGGCTCATCTCCCCCGTTTCCATCTCCCTGCGGGCACCCCCAGGTTGGGCTCCCCTGGGCCAGGCTGCTCCGCTCTGTCTTGGTGCTGGTGTTTTACAGTGTATTCCTTTGCAGTCGGGGGAAGCCTTCCAAGAATCCCCACCTATTTCCGTAATAAGGCGCCTTTGTTCCCCGGGTACACAATGCAGCTTTGATTCCGTCCCTTCCCAGCGCCCGCGCTGCCCTCGGCTCCCCACGGGAGCTGCCGAGAAGGTGTGAGTTGTGCACGGCTCGGTGGCCAAGAGGGACAGGAGCGTCCCTTGGGGTGGTTTTGTTCCACAGGGAGTGCTCCTCTCACCCGGGCCCTGCAAACAGAGGTGGCCCCCGCGGTTCCCTCCGTGCGCGCGGCGAACCGAGGCAGAGCAAACAGCGAGGCTTAGGTGTCCCTGGCCTCCGTGGTGTCACGGGGTGCTCCTCACCCTGGGGAGATCAGTGTCCCTGGGAAAGGCTCAGAAGGCCCCAAAGTCCAGGAAGAGTTCGGGCAGAGCTGCAGGGGGGGAAGCGTTGAAGGAACGATGGTCCCGGGGGAGCGTGGTCTGGGTGAGCAGAAGACCGTGGTGGGGACATGGAGTGACTGGAGGCCGGGAGATGTCATGGGGACCTTCTCAGCCTGCTGCTGAGCCCAGAAGGTCCTTTCTGCCCCATGGACATCCCAAGAAACTCTTCATGCAGGGACACTTGTGGCCCTGCACTGGGTCCCTGGTGGCCTTTGACCACGTCCCACGCTGAAGCTGCCCTGGCTGCCAGTGCCCGTGCAGTGGGCATTTCCTGGGAAAGCAGTTAAAATCCTGAGCTGGGATGGGGCATTCATTGCTGCCTCCCTGATGAGGGCTGGGGGGCATGGGTGGCCTGGCCCCAGTGGGTCCCTGTTGGTGTTGAGCACACCATAACCCGCTTGCCATGGGGTGTGAGTGCCGTGGCATGTGGCACGGCGGGCACTGCAGCCCAGGGCTTGCCGTGCCATCTGCAGCCCTGCTCCCGTCCCCATCCCCAACCCTGGCACGTGCCAGACTCACTGGGCATCTGGCATTGCTCTGGAGATGCCCCAGTCTGTAGGGCCAGAGGGGTGTGGGAAGGGAAGGAGGAACAGAGCAGGGACAATCCCACCCGATGGGCTTCTCCTGGATCTTCCCCTGGTTTCCATCCCCTTCCTCCTGCCCCTCGGGGCTGCTGCAGGGCCAGGGGTCAGCGTGGGCTTCCCTCCTCCCGGTGGGGGCGAGGGGGGGACTCGCCACCCTTCCCGTACAGACCCCTCCATTCACACCTCCCTCTCCCACCCCATTAATTTGTTGTGGTCGGGGCCAGTAAAAGCTGCTTTGTGCGAAGGCGAGGGAAGGAGGAAAAAAAACCCAGCGCACAGACAGCGGCCCCAGTGTTTTCCAACAGGGATGGTTTTCCCCCTCCGTCCTCTCTCTCTTTCCCTTGAATAATGTTTTTGATTGTAATAGCCTGTCCTGGTTAGGGAAACCCGCAGCCTCTCCCCCTTCCCCTCCCCTCTTCTGTAAACCCTGGTAGAAGTTTAAACAACCCAGAGAGATTTTTCTCACCAGTCTTATTTTACTAATAGGAAACAAGTGTTTGAAGCAGCAAATGGAGCTTGGAGCTGCTGGCAGGGGCAGGACTGACCTCGGGGAGAGGCACTGGGCTCCTGCCCTGGGCTGTGGGCTGGGGCAGGTCCCAGCCCAGCCCCTCTGCTGGAGTTTTGAGCCCCCCAGGATGGTCCCTCTCTTGGTGGCCCCCAAGGACAGGCCATGGCCAGTCCCACCAACACACACCAGTGAAGACACGAGGGAGAAAATCTGCCCATGGCAGGGGGTGGAACAAGATGGGCTTTAAGGTCCCTTCCAACTCAACCCATTCCATGATTCTACGACTGATGGACAGTCCAGCTCTCCCCTCCACCTGGTTTTGGCTCTGTTTTTTCACTTCCATTGAATCCTTACTCGTGTCTCTTTGTCTCTGGCTCCCAGCAGCCTCCCCCAGGCTGTGCTTTCCACCTAACACATATATCTCTCTATATATATGTATTTGTGCTTTTTCTGTGTGGTAGGAACTTAGCCATTGGGATTGGGATCCAGAATTTCCCGGAGGGCCTGGCTGTCAGCCTGCCTTTGCGAGGGGCTGGATTCTCCACGTGGAAAGCGTTCTGGTAAGCTGAGCTCCTCTTCTCCCAGGGGAACGAGAGCCCTCCACCAGCACCTCCTGCACACTGATTTCCTCCCCTATCCGTTGTGTTGTTCCATCATGGAGCTGCCCTTCGAATGGGCTTGCTCCAGACCTGCTGGGTCAGCTCCTGAAGTCACGAGGAGCTGGTGTTGGGAGTGCTGCTGGTTTCCAGTGCTGAGGAAGTGTGGTGAGCTCTGCCCTGCTCCCTCCACACTGCCTGAACTCAGATGCAAGCCCTCAGCTCCCTGGGGATGGATCCATGATCCTGACAGGTCACCACATCCCGCTTCAGTACCTGTTGTGGCCTCCCAGATTCTGCACTAAACTTTTATTTTGTTTCATTTTTTCTCTCCCTTCGCTCTAGGCTGGATTTCAAACCCAGCCTTTTCCCTTTTCCATGAGGTGAAAAAGCCCAGGGCATGAACCCTGGGAGTGCAGGGCTGTGTTCACCTGGCTGGGTGATGGATGGGAGGGCAGGGGGAGGCTCCGAAATTGCTCCTGCCAAAGCTTTGTTTTCTTTTCTTCCCACCCACCCCTGCAAGCGGGTGCTGGGACTTGCACCAGGATTGCTGCTGCTGGGAAGGGAGTTCCTGTGGTCCAGAGAGTTGAAACAGTCCTAGGGGGAAAGGAAACAAGCAGGAAGAACATGATTTTATCCTGGTTGAGGCTGTGGCCAGATGTGGATTCACAACCTCAGCTCTTTGGGATTGAGTTATGCTGGTTGGAAATATTTCCCTTCTGACCCATCCCTGACTAGGAGCTGGATCCCCAAATCCCACAGAGCTGTGAGGAGGAAGGAATTGGGCCATGCCTTAATTCCACTCCTGAAAATTTCAGCTGGGTTAGGTCAAACCACTGCCTGTTTAAAATAACTCAGGTGACTTGGCTTGGCACAGCCAGCGTCCGACCCCCTCCCGGCCGTGGTGGCATCGGGAACGGGGAATGGGGGGTCGCTGGGGCTGTGCCACCCCTCCCTCCAGGTTCCCAGGGCCTCTCAGCCGGGGTGTTTGGCAGGTACGGGCAGCTGAGCGGGATGGTGGAGCCCTTGGCCGGCGTGTTCGGAGCCTTCGCCGTGGTGGTGGCAGAGCCACTCCTCCCCTACGCCCTGGGCTTCGCCGCCGGAGCCATGGTCTACGTGGTGATGGACGACATCATCCCCGAGGCACAGACCAGGTGAGCCCCCTGCAGACACCCTCACAGGCAGGGAGACACGGGGGGGGAAGCGCAGAGGACTCGGGAACGTCCCTTCCCTTGCCCAGGGCAGAGACGAGCAGCGCTTCCCTCTTCCCAGACATCGTTCCCGGCTCCTCGGAGCTCACATCCATCTCCACTCTGTCCCCGCAGTGGCAACGGGAAGCTGGCATCCTGGACCTCCATCCTGGGCTTTGTGGTGATGATGTCCCTGGATGTTGGGCTCGGGTAGGGCAGTGCTGCGATCCCAGCAGAAGAATTCAGAGCCATGAGTGCGGGTTCGGAACCGGACGCGCCTTACCCTCCGGACTGTTTTTGTACATATCTTCCTGGGATCTGGCTTGGTGTTGATTTCCTATAATTTTATATCTCTCTCCCTCCTCCCCGCAATGTCACGTTGATGGTTTTCAAAGCACAAGTACGGGTGGTTCCTCCCAGATCCCGCTTTCCTTTCGCCGCCAGGTTTGCTTTTCCTCTCGGGAGGGTCGTTGGATGACGCTGGGCTGGTTTCTCCGAGTCAGGTCACTCGGGATTTTGATCATCTTTGCTCTGTAGAAGGTTAGAAATTCTCTGTCCTGTGTTGAAGCTGGTCTGTGGTTAAGTACTGAGGCACTGGAATGGAGTAAACTCCCTAGGGAGTCTCGAATTCCAGCCTTTTTTAGGAAGGCAGGTGGAAGGCGTTAGGGCTGCGATAACACATACAGCACATCGCGGGGCTGCAGGTCTCCCGTGTCCTGCTGGTCCTTGGAACTCTTCAGGGAATTTGTTTCGATGGATGCAAATAGTCCAGGCAAATAAAAATGAATTTTCTCGGGATCTCTGCAAGGGGGAAATGTCATTTTTTTCCCCTGAATTTATCTAAGCGAGGCACTGTTCTGATGAGTTGTGTTCCAGGGTTTTCTATGGAAAAAAAACAAAACAGGAAAGAAGAATTTTAGTGTTTCCCAGCATGTACTCTTGGACAAGGCAAGGTGTCATCCTCCACACTGTTGCTGATGTGCTGCCTGATGCTGGATACAATTCCACGTGGACCTGTGTTTGTCCTTCCTGAGGGATTGCTGGTTCTAGTGGGCCATAACTCCCTGAAGAACCAACAGAAGGTTTGGTGGTCCTGGTCACACTTCACCTGCAGAAGAGCCTGGAGCCAAGTCAGCCCCTGAGTGTGCCAGGAGCCCTCGTCTTCCTGAGCAGCGTCAGGATGAATTCAGTTCATCAGGATGAATTAATGATCCCACCTGAAGAGCCAGAAAGATGCAACGTGGATCCTGCCTCTTCACCTGGTGCTTTCTAAGCCTCTCTTGTGGAATGGCTCTTCCTGAGCAGGCAGGAGTGATCCCTTGCAGGCTGAGGAGCGAATCCTGCCCATCCCTGTGCCCGGCGCACGCTCGAGCGAGGAGGGAATCGCCCGAGTTGGAAGGATGCTGCAAATCCCAGCCCCCCCTCACTAGGGATGCTTCAATCTTCAGCACAAAGGGCTTCCTTAGACCCTCCAGTGGGAATAACTGGATCACCTGGCTGCCTCCTGCTGCTCAGTGCCTCTGGAAGTGGCGCTGGGATGTCTCGGATCACCTGCTGCAGGGGCAGCCAAAGGGAACGGGCTTGAATGAATTAAGCTGGAGTTGTGCATTTTCAGTTGGTTCTTTTTTTTTTTGGGTTGGATTTCATTTCTGCTTCATTTGTGGATCACTCTGGATGATACAAAACTACTGTTTGCCAATGGATTTGACCTTTCAACTGTGATTGGTTTCAATAAATGGGAAATTGAGAGTTTGCACTGATTTGTTTTCATGCTGTAAAGCTGTAGCTTTGCTTCTTCTCCCTCTGTTCTGCTGTGTTTCCTTTCTCCAGCTCAATTGTTCCTGGCTTGTCCAAGGTCCTGTCTCTTGGCCAGGAAGGCAGCTGCTTTGGGGATGAAAAAAAAAGGGATAAAAAGCCAAGGAAAGGCAGTTTTGCAGTGCCTCATCCAGACACCGGTGAGCTTGTGTCCCTGGGGGCCGCTGGGCTGCAGAGGTGAGCCAGGTATGTCCAGGCACGGGGGAAATTTGGGATGGTGGCCCTCAGTGGGAAAAGCAAGAGGTGTCAGGACCCTTTTTTTTAAAAGCAGCAGGTGTTGTCTGTCCCTGCCGTGCTGGGGTTGGAGAGGGAATGGACCTGGCATGGCTGGGAATCTCCTTCCCAGTGCCACCACTGGCCAGGCTGCAGCATCTCCCACTGCTCTTCCCCTGCTTTCCAGACACATGAAAAGTGTCTGTAAAGCTTTTAGCCCTCTGTTTGCAGCCTTAAAAACCTTAAAATCCTCAGTGGTGCCCACGGGTCGGGATTGCTGCAGCCTGTCAGGGATATTTTCTGGTTTGATTCCTGGCGTGTGGTGTAAGCTGGTACAAAAACCACATTATACAGTTAAAGGCAGCCTTGTAATCAGATTGCTGCGAGATAATATCAGGGAAAGCATTTAATCCTGCTTGGATGTAGCCAGCCCAGATGATGATGATGCACATTGGAGCCTTAGGGAGCGAGTGGGGAGGGTGATGCAGAAAGCACGTAGGAAAATCCATCTTTTCTGTTTGTCCCCTGGGGGGAAATGAAATTATCTCTCTGTTCCTTGGTGTGATTGAAAAGCTGGCGGGGGGGCCAGGCCTGGAATTGCCTGTGGAAACAGTAAGTGTCAATGGAAAGGTGGAGTTTGGAGCGAAGGGAATATAAACACCCAGCCAAGGCCTGCAAAATGGAGATGGGCTCTGACCCTTGGATGGAGGAGCTGGGAATTGTCAAGAGATCAGGCTGGAGGGAAAACAGGAGAGTTATCCCATGGCTGGAGATGGTTTTTGAGGTCCTGGGGTGTGCTTGGCCTCAACTCTGTGCTTGGAGGAGTGTCAGGATGCAGCTGAGGGACTGGGGTGGTCCCTCCCCAGCCCAGACAGTGCGATGCCACCAGACCCCCATCCTGTGTCTCTGCCTCTGCAAAATGGGGAGAACCCCTGGCCCACAGCACCCATGCTCATGGTGAGCACAGAGGGAGGGGTTTCCCTCTCTTCCCATCCTTTTGATGGGAGGCAGTGAGCCTTTGGAGGGGCATAGGGTGCCTGCACTGGTTTGCAACGTCCTCAGAGCCCCTTACAAGCATAATATCAAATGTTAGCTGGTGATTTCTCTCCACTATCGGATTTCCAGTAAAATTCAAACCCTTTCAATTCTTGGGGTTTATAAATAATAATAAATTTTTGCATTGGCTGGAGGAAAACCTAACCTGTGACTCCTCTCCACCTAAAAGCCTCAAACCCTGAAATATAAAGAGTTTTTCCTAAGCAGTCCCTGTAGATGCTCTTGCAAGAGGGGGTTAAAAGCCACCCAACCACCCCCAGTGTGAGTTGGTGGCCTCCTTTTCTTGTGGTTTTTTTTTTTTTTACTTTCAGAGAACCATGGAGATGTCTGGGAGCAGGATGGGCCCAGTGCCAGATGGAGCTGGTGAGAAGGAGGTGGAAGAATCTCCAAGAAACTCCTCTGCAAGCAGGAGCTGCCCCAGGGTGAGTGTTGGGCTGTGCTTAGAACAAAGTGGAGGCTGGAGAGGCTGCTGATAGCTCAGAGCATGGCACTGTCCCTGTGTTTGCCCAGGGATTGGGGCTTTGCAGAAGGGATTACGTGTGGTGGTGAGTGTGTGATGCAAAGCGTTGGGATGTGGCTGGTGGCCTGAAGGTGAAGGAGAGTATGGTTAGAGGGGATGTTGGGAAGAAGTCCTTCCCTGTGAGCATTGGGAGGTCCCAGCTGGAATAGCCATGGAAAAGGCCATGGTTTTGGTTGTGCAACCTGGGCAAGGAAACTTCCTCCCGAGGGGCAGTGGAGGGGCAGCTCCGATCTCTGCTCTGTGACCAGAGACAGACCACAAGGGAATGGCTGGAGCTGTGTCAGGGCAGGCTCAGGTTGGACCTCAGGAGAAGATCCTTCCCCCAGAGGGTGGTTGGGCACTGAACAGGCTCCCCAGGGCAGTGGGCACAGCCCCAAGGCTGCCAGAGCTCCAGGAGGGTTTGGACAGCGCTCTCGGGGACAGGGCGGGATTGTTGGGGTGTCCGTGCATGGCCAGGGCTGGACTGGACGATCCCTGTGGATCCAGCTCAGGACATTCCCTGGTTCTGTGATGATTCCATGGAAGCACAGCCTCCCCACCCCGCTGTGACGCCGGCCCGTGAGTCAGGGCGCAGGAATGGGCTCTCCGGGGGTGCCGGGCGCTCGCCAGCCCGTGCCGGGGGCTGGGGGAGGCGAAGGCGGCTGCGGTTTGCAGGGTTTGCAGGGCTGGGCGGGGACAGAAAACCCCAAGCGAGGGCTTTGCACGCAAAGGAACAATAATCCCATTATGAGGCCCCACGGCGTCAAAGCAAACACGGCGCGGAGCGGCGAGATGCGCGCCCGGGGTGGATCGTGGCACCTGAGTCACTGCTTATAAAGGGATGGATTTCAGCTCCCTCCCCTCCCCTTAGGAAAGAAACAATTCAAACCTGGAGACAGAATGACTTCTATTCTTTGTGCACGGGCTTTGTTGTCCTTGGCAGCGAGGCAGCGATTAAAGCCGAGGTGCTCGTGCGCTCGCCCGCAGGCTCCGGCTCCCGGCGAGCCTGGGCTCTGAACCTGGGCTGCTCTGCCCGCTCCCAGCTCACCTGGCTGCCCCAATCCCATCGTGCTGGCCCTGCACGGGCCACTCTGCCTTGCTTCAGTCCCAGTGTGGACCCCCCACCACCTCAGGAACAAGCCTGGGTTTGGGAGACTGGAGGGAAGACAAGGAATTTCAGCTCCGGGTGTCCTTTTCCCAAGGCACATACTGTGGGGTTATGGAGGAGATTTCACAGAATCCCAGAATGGTTTGGGAAATCTGGCAGGGACCTCAAAGCTCATCTCACTCCACACCCATGCCATAGCAAGGGACACCTTCCCCTAGCCCAGGTTGCTCCAAGCCATGTCCAACCTGGCTCCAGGGATGGGGCAGCCACAGCTTCTCTGGGCACCGTGTGCCAGGGCCTGCCCACCCTCACAGGGAAGAACTTCTTCCCAATATCCCATCTAACCCTGCCCTCTGGCAGTGGGAAGCCATTCCCACTTGTCCTGTCCCTTCAGGCCTTTGTCTGAAGTCCCTCTCCAGCTCTCGTGGATCCCCTTTAGGGGGAAAGGTTGGAGCCTTCTCCAGACTGAACATTCCCAACTTCTAAATTAGTAGAGTCTATTTTTCAGGTATTTATTGGCACTCTCTAAGTGGGTGTATTTAGTCTTGCATGGTTAACCAGCCCTAGGAAAGCTACGTGCTTGTGTCTGTCCAGGGTTCCCGGGACTGCAGCTCATGGATGAGCTCCTGGTTCCCTTTTTCCCGGTTGTTTTACTTAAAATATTTAATTTTCACTGGTCAGGATCTGGGTGGTGGCTGTGGAAAGGTTTCCCTCTGCCATCTCAGAGGGGTGTTCTCCATGTGGTTCCTCAGGTGTTTATGTGAGGTGGGAAAGGTTGATGTGAGGGTGAAGTACCATCAATCCAGGCACAGATCTGATGCAAATTCTTCAATCCAGAGAGTTTTTCCTTATGGGAAAAGAAAGAAAATTACACACTGAGGGATCTTCAGTTTGCACAGCTCCCATCTTAGTGCCTCTTTTCCTGTTTTAAGGCTTTTACAGTGTGAGGGTTTGTGCAAGAACAGGGAGAAAATATTTTCAGTATGTCCTTGGTTGAGATTTCTGGGAAATGTTTTTGTGCCTCATAATCCTACGAGGGGGATCTCGGGAGCAGGAAACTGAGCCTGAAGGTTTATTTTAATATAATCTTACAAAATGCTGATGATAACTAAAAAGCTTTTGTGTCCAGAGCTGGTTTGTGTGGGGAATTGTTTAAATCTTTCTCTGGCTCTTGCCTTCTCGTGTTCTTACAGGAACGAGGTAAGTGTTCCCAGCCTGACACACACTCGCTCCCCGCTCGTCCCGCACGATCCTTCTGCTGTGCCTGGAGCAGGAACAAGCCCGCAGCTCCAGAGCCCGTGTGGAAAGAGGAGGGAAGAGGAACAGCCTGGATCTGCTTTCCTTTTACTGCAAAATAATTTCCCTGCCATAAAACCACCAGCGAGAGCCAAGGGAAGATTAGGTCATAGGGAAAAACGCGGGCTGGGAAACAATGGAGGGAGGTGCTGGTAACGGCCAGGGTGGGGGACACCCCCCAGCCTGGGGCTTCCCCAGGGACCCCACATCTGCTGGGACACCCCCTCTGCCAGGATCCCACCTTCCCCGGGACCCCCACCTGTGCCAAGACCCCAAGTCCATCAGGACCCCCATCTCCTCCGGGACCCCCACGGTCACTGGGACCCCTCCTCCTCCAGGACCCCAACTGCACTGGGACCCCCAGCACTGCTCCCCCAGCTCTGTTCAGGACAGACCAAAAGCATGAGCATTCCCAACCCCTCTTCTTTCCCTCTTTCCCAAAGTTTGAACTCCAGTGAGGGCTGGAGCATCCCCATTTCTCCCAGCCTGGTGTTTCAGCCCGGGCTGGAAGCAGGGGCAGGCGTGGGGCTGGATTTCAAACACAGATCAGCATCTCACAACAGGTTTTGTTTTTCTCCTTCCTTTCAGGACATAATTTGTCCCACTCAGCTCTGCCAGTGGATGGACAAATCCTCTGGGGTGTCTGCAGCTCCTTCCCCCTGAATCCGGCATTGCTGGTGTGTCCCTGGAGGTCAGAGACCCCCCGGGAATTCGGGGGCGATGTCTTAAATCAGGTCGTGGTGAAGATTTCGCAAAATCCCTCCAGTGGCCTCGGTTCTGGGTGGGGAGAAAAACCCTTTGGAGACCAGGGAAACGAATCCCGACTGGGAGGACCCCCGGGGCCTCCCAAGTCATTAAACAAATTAAGTTGTTTAGAAGAAGGAGGCCCAGGTGACTGGGTGTGAAACCCCCCTGAGGCCTCGGTAATTGCTGTGCAAAGGCAGCACTGGTGGGTGGAAAGGAGACAAAGAGGTTTTGGGGGATTTTTCCTCCCCTGGCACAGCTGGCGGCAGCTCCAGCCCCGTTTGGCTTCCTGGGGACACTCTGCTGTGCTGGGAGCAGGAGCCTGGGCTGGGATGCCTGATGGGATGCTCTGGTCCAGCGAGGGGCTGTGCTGTCCCTGTCCTGTGGGACGGGAAAGAGCTCCCCAGTCCTCCCCAGTGGCCTCTAATGGACCTTGGCTCCCAATCCGTGGCCTCTGACACCAGTCCTGGGTCTCACTGCTCCAAAGAGCTAATAGCAATAATTTTTTCCTGTGTAAATGCTTTTCCCGTCTGAAAAGGTGAGCAGAGCCCACCTCCACACTGAACACCTGCATGGCTCCAGAGGGAAATGGGAGGTTGTTGCTGGGCCTTTCCTATAGCCAAGGAAAGGGGTAGAACTCCTGAACTCTGCTGCCTCTCCATTCCCAGGGTTGGCTGTGCTCAGACAGGTAAGATAACGGATCAGGTGAAGCATTAGTGTTTCCTTGGGTGCTCTGGAGCTGCAGGAGGGACCAGGAGCCTCCATGGGCACAGGGACCCCCAGCTCTGGTTTTCCCAAGTCCTATGTGCTTGGCACTGGCCAGGCAGTTCCTACTGGAAATTAATTCCTTAGGGATATCGACCCATCAGGTCCTTTTAATTATTAGTTGATCAGCACTTCTCAAATCAAGATATCTCATAATACCAACAGGAAACACCAACTTCTGTTCCAACACTGCGAGCTGGGAGGGGACGATGCCCCTTCCAGAGCCAAATGCTGAGTACTTAGTAACAAATATTTCATTATTTAATACAGCCAGGGCCAGCTCCACGGGCTGCTCAGCACCGTGTGCCTCAGCTTGGACACGGGCAGGCTGGACTGAGATACTCCCATTTGGGATGGGGTGCAGTGGACACTGAGGGGTCTGTGCAGGGTGTGGGGCTGCCGTTGGCACAGTGAGCGTGGAAAATGCTGCTGAGACAAGGGGCTGAGATTCCTTCTGCAGTGGGGGTGGCTTCCCTCTGGTCCTTTCCCTGCCCTCCCCCTCTCCTTGAAGCTCTCCCAAACAAGTGCTGGTTTATTGCCCATCGTTTCCCAGCTGCACAAAGGCCGCCTTGTGCCGCCGAGCTCCAGATGTTTCACATCTTACAAAAACTCGGTCACAAGGTACCTGTTTCACTGGAGCACCAGCTGCCCTGGCTGGGGAGAGAGCTGCCTCCCAGCCTTTGCTGGCACATCCCAGCCCTGGGCAGGGCAGAAGGTACCTGGTGCACTCGCTGGTGCTCCCTGTTTGGGGGTGTCACATGTGGGGCAGGATGGGAGGTGCTGCCTCAGCTGGAGCAGATCCTGGGAGGAAAGTTGGAAGGGGTCACCCCAGGGACTTTTTTTTTCACAGAATCTTGGAAATCACAGGATGGTTTGGATTGGGGGAGACCTTAAAGCTCACCCAGTCCTACCCCCTGCCATGGGCGGGGACACTTTCCACTAGCCCAGGTTGCTCCAACCTGGCCTTGGGCACTCCCAGGGATGGGGCAGCCACAGCTTCTCTGGGCGACCTGTGCCAGGGCCTCCCCACCCTCACAGGGAGGAATTTCTTCCCAGTATCCCATCTAACCCTGCCCTCTGGCAATGGGAAGCCATTCCCTGTGTCCTGTCAGCCTTGTTGGCCTGGGGGTCAGGGATCTGCAGGTCCAGGTGGTCCCTGGGCTCTGGGACAGCCCTGGGTGTCCAGCTGCCCCGTGGCTCTGCTCCTGCCTGTGCCGAGGCTGCACAGGGATCCCCGTGTCCCTGCCCTCTCCATGCTGCCACAGGGCTGGGCTCCTCCAGGGGAAGGTGATCCCGGGACTCTGCTGCCAGCTGGGGATGGATCCCGAGGGCTGTGGTCCTGCGGGAGAGCTGTGTCCTGGCTCTGCTCCATCCCCACCCCATTCCTTTGACTGCAATCCCTTAATTGTTTCCAAAAAGCACATGACAAAAGGCAGGGAGATAATTACAGTCCCTTGCCCCCCCCCTTATCTCGGGGAGAGCGTGTTGGGCAAACAGAAAACAGAGGATTAATCCTGGCTGTGGCCGAGGCTCCTCAGAGCAGCACTGGAGGGCAGGCAGGGCTGATTTACTGCCCTTGTTCACAGCTATATACAGCTTTTTATTACAACTACAGTTATCCCTCTCCATCAGGATCTCCCAGAGATGTCAGGTGGCACCAGACCTTCCTTCTGCTGTGGGCTGAGCAGGGAGGGCTCCTCGGCAGAGAGGGGGCAGCGAGGCTGCCTGGTGTGCCCAGGCATTTGGGGACACAGCCTGGGGACGCACTGGCTCTCAGCAGGCAGTGACCCCCTGCCTTGCCATGGACCTGCCCTGCAGATGAGCCCGTGAGCTCTGCAGATCCCTGGCAGGAGGCCGGAGCCGGGTGGGCATCGGAGTCTTCTCCCAGGTAACAAGCAGCGGGCCTCGAGTTGTGCCAGGGGAGGTTTAGGTTGGATATTAGGAAAAACTTCTTCATGGGAAGGGCTGAGCAGCCCGGGCACAGCTGCCCAGGGCAGGGTGGAGTCCCCATCCCTGGAGGGATTTAGAAGGCACGTGGATGTGGCACCTGGGGACGTGGGTGAGCGGCCCAGGGGAACGGGTGGCAGATGGGGAACAGCTGGACTCGAGGATCTTGGCGGGGGCTTTTCCAACCTAAACTATTCTGTGATTCCTGGGATGTCTTTCTCCCCCAAATCTGTGTGTGGGGAAGGTGAGGAATGAAGGCACAGGGTGCAGCCGACCCTGGGGACGTGTTTTCTGTGGAGGGAGCGCTGAAGGGGGTGGTGATGGCAGGGCAGCACCTGGAACCACCTGGCCTGGGCAGAACCCTCCCCACCCGTGGGCTGGAGGAGGCCTCTCATCCTGGAGATCCAGCAGGAGAACCAGCATGGCTCGTCGGGGCTGGGAGGGGGAACCCAGGGAGGAGGCAGGAGAACTCCCACCCTCTCCCGCCAGGACACTTCACCCACCGGCTCTCCTGGCAGCAGAGAGGCCTCGGGAGCGAAGTGACCCCCTGCAAAACGCTCCCCGGCCAAAGCAGCCCCTCATTCTCATGCAAAACGTGCGTGGGGGGCAGGGGGGAGGGAATGAATCCCTCCAGAGGGGAGCAGAGCCGGGCAACTTTGCGGGAATGAAGTAATCCCTCCCCGGCACCCCGGGCACATAAAGCCCCGCGGAACACAAGTGCCTCTCTGTCCCCTCTCTTTCTTCTCTTTCCCTTTAATAATCTTTCCCTTTTGTCCCCATACGTTTCCCCTCGGTGTCATTGTCCCCTCCTGCTCCCGCAGCCCGTCACAGCCGGACCCTCTGCCTTGGAGGTGCTCCCGGTGCCACCTGTTTTTCCCACTTTATTTTCCAGGACACCTGATGTATTTATTTGCTTTGCTGGGTTGGGTTTTTTTTTTATTATTATTTTTATTTTTTTTCCCCTTGCCTCTGGTTTAGGGTCTATTAAGTTTATTCCTCCTTCCCGTGCCCTGGGAGCCCCGGTTAATGAGTAACCATAGTGTGCTCGGAGGCAGCTGTCTCAGACAAACTGACGGAGACTTTTTTGGAGCTGCATAAGGGAACGTTTGTTCTGCAGCTTCTCAATAGATCCTTGTGCAGGAGGCAAGAAGTGTGGGGAGAGAAAGAAAGAGACACTAAATCACTGCCCTCCTCGAAAATCTCGCTGCGTGTGTGTGTGTGTTTTTATGCCTTTTTAGAATAGATGTTGGATGAGTCACCTTTTCAAGTTGAAATAATGAAATTTATCTTCCCAGCGGAGCACACAATGTACTTTCTAACAGTGTTTTGGCTTTAAAGCTCTTTTTAAGTAACTTAAGGCTAAAACACACAGCCCATATAGACCCTGCCGTGGGGTTGGTGTCGCAGGAGTGGGGATTTCCTTTGTCCTTGTCCCAGTGTAGAGCAGCTTTGGCTCCTGTGGGTCATAATTTCACCTGGTCCCTTCCTTTGCTTCTGTTTTATGGAGATTTTGGGGGGTTTATCTGACAGTTGCCGCTGGTGCTGAGGCTGTTTTGCCTTCCCTGGGGTGCCTGGCTGATGGGCCAGGCTGTGGGAGCCCAACCTTTGACTGAATAACCCCGTGTCAACTACACCATGTCACAGAGTGCCACATCTGCTGGTTTACTGAACACCTCCAGGGATGGTGGCTCCATGGACAGCCTGTTCAATGCTTGACCACTCTTTCAGTGAAGAAATTTTCCCCAATATCCAACCTGAACCGCCCCTGGCACAACTTGGGGCTGTTTTCTCTTATCCTATTCCTTGTTACCTGGGAGCAGAGCCCGACTCCCACCTCACCACAACCCCCCTTCAGGTGGCTGGAGAGCTCAGACATCAGGACCAGTGCTGGCAGTGAGATTCCTGCTGGGACAGACCCCTGTGTGTGCTGTGCCCCTGCACTGCCCAGCTGCCTTTGCACCCCAGAGTGCTCAGCCCCTGGGTAAAGCAGCCTGTGGAGGGGGCAGGAGTGTTTCCTGAGGGTTTGCCATCCCTGCAGCCTCTCAGCTTTGCTCCAGGTCCCTCTGAAGATGTTTCCCACTGCTCTTGCAGCTGGAGCAGCCTGTCCTTCCCAGGGCCCAGCCTGTGGTCCAGGCTGGGATCCAGGCTGGGGCAAAACCTAAAAACACATAACCACACTTTTCCTCCTCTTTTGCAAAACCTCAGCTTTTGGTTTTGGTTGTTGGTTTGTTTTTGTGGGTTTTTTTTTTAAATTTTGGGATTGGCTCGAGTTTTGGGTAAGGCTTTGGGTTGTTTGTGTTTTACCTGACAGGCAGCTCCCCGTTCCCTCGAGCAACAGTTCTTTATTGGCTCCTGCAGGCACTTGGCACTCTTAGCACACGAAATAAAAAGCTTTTTGTTTCCATATTTCAGTATATTTATATATATTTAACTGGTTTGGGGAGGGTATTTGCAGGTCAGAGGACTTTCAGAGGTTACTGTGCTGGCCAGGCCCTGGGAACAGCTGTCCTGTGGGAACTCATTCCCAGCTCACCCTTCCCTGATCTCTTTACTTTGCCAGTGCTGATGCCCATCACTAAATGATGGGGGTTTTGTTGTTGTTGTTGTTGTTTTTGGTAAAAATCAACAGCAAGTTGCAGGGTGAAGTTTATGGGTGTGCCATTCCTGAGCTGGTGCGGTAAAAGCAACATGACCTGGGGCCGTGAACCCAACTGTGCTCCCACAGAGGTGTTTCTACCCACACAGCTTTCCCAGGAGTAAGCAGTTTTCCTGCTCCCCACTCCCCGTGCTGCTGTGGGTCAGAGCAGGGCTCCCATGGCTTCCTGTTTGCCTGGAGGAGTCAGTTCTTCCTCCCTGACAAACTGTGGCCATCGGGAATTCCGTATCTCAAGGATATTCTTCTGGAGAAGAACCAGTGCCTGTCCATCCTCCTGGTGGTCTCAACCAGCTGTGACACGGAGCCAAAGCCAGCCCTGGAGCAAGGAGCAGAACTTCCCTCTCCAGCAAGACCCTCTTCCCTTTCCGTTTGCCGTTGCACTGAGGATTTCCTCTCCTTAAAAGCTTTCACACAGCTGGGCGCCAGCGGAGCCAGCGGCCGCAGTCCTGCCCCATGTTGGACTTGATATTTAAAGGTTGGATTTGGTGATCTTGGAGGTGTTTTCCAACCTAAATGATCCTGTGATTCTGTGTTCTTGCACCGAACCCCCCTCTCCTCCTGCCCATGGAGCGCTGCAGGTCGCTGCCCCTGTGGGATAAAGGATGCTTTCAGCTGCTCCAAGCGGATCTGTTGGGAAAGCACTGATTTTCCGCGCCTCGGAAACATCTGGTTGACATTCTTACATCCACAGGCTCTTGTGTAATTGCCCCTGTTCCCTGATCCACGCACATTTTATCTTGCTTTATGGGCAATCCTGCCCCCTCCCTGCCCACACCACCCGGCCCAGGCTCCTCATTAAAACCTGGTGCTTTTTCCTCTGGCTCGGGTCTCCCCTCCCCGTCTCAGCAGTGGCTGAGGAATGTGAGACAGGAATGCTGTCCTCTCACAAGGAGCTGGGAAGGGGGGGCACGGCTATCACCTAAAAACAATGTCTGTGTTTGTGTTTGCAGCCACTGCCTCGTGTCTGGGTGTGCAGAGCAGGCGCTGCCGCCTCACCTGGCACCGGCACGGCCCGCGCGGCACCTCCCAACACCTTCCACCACCACGTCATGCTCTTGCAAAACCGGGGCTGGGAGCATCCCATAAATCAATGTCAGGCTCCTCTGGGAAGGATAAGTGCAGCTTTCCATTGCAGTTCGTTCCTCAGACCAGTCTCGGAGCTGCCTGGGGGTGTCTGGGCAGTGCAGAGGTACGTGACCCCCACCCCGGTGCTTTGTACCAGTCAGAGGTTGGCCCAAAAGGCCCTGGAGCTCTGGCAGAGCCTTAGAGACCTGCAGGTTGTTTTGGGTGACGGTGCCTAACAGCCCTGTGTCCTGTGGGCACGTGGCTCTGAAGGAAATACCACTAAAAAGGGGGGGGGTAAAACTTCTTAAGTAAGTTATAAAAATGGTGATTTGCCTTCTGAAATCCCAGACCATCCAACCCCACAGTTCTGTCAGCCCACGGGAACCCTTTGGAGACCTTGCTCAGGTGGTATTGGATCAGCAAGAGCCTTTCCATTGGCTCCAGTGAGCTCTGGGTCTCATCCTGCCAAGCAACATCACAGGGCCGAGTGCTCCTGGCCCACTTCTGTCTGTGCCTGTCTGTCCCTCCCTCTGCATCCCAGTCCTGGCTTTGTGGTCTGAGCCACTTTTGAGAGGGGTCCTGGCTGGGATGTTGAACCTCAGCGTCTCCAGCACCTCCCTCCCCGCTATAAACCCCAAATTGGCATCTGCCAATTTTGGTGCTGGTGCAAACCATTATTATGGGTTGGGTTGGAAGGGACCTTAAAGCTCATCTCTTTCCACACCCCTGCTGTGGGCAGGGATACCTCCCACTATCCCAGGTTGCTCCAAGCTCCGTCCAACCTGGCCTGGAATGTTTCCAGGGATGGGGCAAAATAAGGTCCATCATGAGAAAAGGGAGGAAAAGAGAGCAGCCAAATTTCTGTGCTTGACTAAAACCAGTGGAGCTCCCAGAGGCTGGAATCAGGACTTTCCTGCCCCTTCCCAACAGGGAAGGATTGTCAGACAGATGGTTCTTCACCCTCTTGTGCCCTGGAGCTGCAGAGACTTGTGCTGGGCTGGCACCAGCGGGTGCCTGTGGGATGGTGAATCCCATGGGAGCATCACCCCACCAGCCAAAGGACAGGGATGGGGCTTGGGGGGACACATGGGGGCTGCAGCAGAGCCCCCCTCCAGTGCATTCCCCCAGCTCAGCTCTTCACTGCGAGTTGTGCTCTGGCTCTTGCCAAACAGGTTTTAATTTCCAGAATGTGGGTATGAAAAAGCAGCACAACCCCCTCCTGCACAGCACTGAAATACGGCTTTTTTTTTTCTTTTTAATATACCATAAACGATGACCTTTTCCCTCCTTAAGCAGGCAGCCAACACAAGCACAACAATGTGATTTGTGCAGCTTTTCAGTTGCGGTTTCTTCAAGAAATTCATCTGGTCTCGAAGCAATTAAAGGAAGGGAAGCATTTCCACTCCGGCTTCGGGCCCTGAAAACCTGCCAGGAGGGTTTTTTAACTTCCCCTGCACTTTCCTTCTTGCTGCCTCAGCCCCCCTCGCTCACTTGTCCTAGAAAACCTCTGTGGTTTCACTTTATCAGCTCTTCTGAGTGAGGGAGGGCAAATCCTGACCCGGCGCAGGTGGGAAGACGCTGGATCCATGTTCCTGTGCAGCTGGTGGGGTGGGACATTGCCCTCCTGGGGCCAAGCCCAGCATCAAACTGGACGAGGGTTGTGCAGGATCATCCCCCCTCTGACCAGCACCTTCTGCACCCGCTGCCCTGCCACGGTTCAGTTGTCCCTGTGGCAGAGGGGCTGTGACGGGAGGGAGGGTCACGGGTGGCTGCCACCGTCCTTGTGCCTGATGTCCCCTTTAGGACATTTCCCAAAGCACGTGTGGTTCATGGAGCAGCAGGGAAACCTGTGGGACGAGACTCTGTCCCGCCGGGTGACTTTGCCTGGACCGAGTGTGCTTGGGAGAACGGGCCTTCCAGGAGCCCCCGAGTTAACAGCACGGTTAATTGCTCATTCATTCCACGGATGGGTTAATAATTAAGTTAAATTAATAATTGGGACAATAATTAAACTAAACAATAACCAATACACGGGACAATTGAAGCCCTCGGTCTCCGCGCTGGGGTTTTGGTGCGGTTACTCATTTACCGGCAGTTTAGGGGCCGGTTTGGCGTCGGACTGGCTGTGCCAGGGATGCGGCTCCCGGAGTCCCGCGAAAAACCGGGCTTTTCCAGGCAAAACCACCGGCTCTTCCCCCCGGGAATGGCAAAGGGCAGCGAGATCCCACTGAAGAGCGAAACCACCCCCCAGTCCTGCCCTCCCCATCGCTCCCCCGGGTCCTCCCCCATGCCCGCGCCCTCCCTTCCCCGCGCGGGCCGGACGGACAGAGGGAGGGACGGAGCGAGGGAGGGAGGCGGCTCCGGGCCGGGGGGAGGAACTACAAGTCCCGTGAAGCCGCGCCGCCCGCCGCCGCCCCCGCGGCTATATAAGGGGGAATGGCCCGGCAGCCGCAGTCGGAGCATCCCTGGCCGCGGTGGAGACGCTCCGGTCCCGCATCCCGGGCTCCTGCACCGGCACCCGCGCGGGTGTTCCCGCCGGGAGATGGGAGCGAGGCCGTGCCCGGACCCCTGGAGCGGGATGCGGGTACGGAGAAGGAGGATATGGAGGAGGATGCCGCTCCCGCGCCGGGGCACCCGCAGCCCCGGGGCCGTTCCGGCGGGACGCGGCTCGGAGGCGGAGGTGGAGGTGGGTGCCCCGCTGGGCTCGGGGGGTCGGGCCGGGGCTCCTCCGCTCCGCACTTGCTCCTGCCGGTCCCGTTAAACGCGGGGCGGCCCCGGGGGTCCCGGCACGGCGGGGGGCTCAGCTGGGGCGCTGCGGGGCCGGCCCCCGATGCATCCCCCCCGTACCATCGCCTTTGTGTCCCAGCGGCTCCCGACCGCTCCCCCTTCCCGGGGGCGAGGGGCTCCGCCCAGGGGATGCTCCTCGCTCGGGGCCCGAGCGCGGAGGGGAGGAGGGCGCCGGTCCTGGGGAGCGGGGAGGGCTCCTGTTCTCTCCGGGGAAAACCGTGCGGCTGCTGTTTGGATTCGTTGGTTTGGGGGTTTTGGTTTTTTTTGTTTGTTTGTTTGCTTATTTTTAATGGGGTTTTGGGGTTTCTGTAGGGAAAAACACACACGGCGTTTCCCTTCCCCTACCGTGGGAATACCTTGCCCTGGGGCAGGTGCCCAGCCGGGATGATGGATAACATAAAACCCCTCAAAACCCCTTCCCCTCCTCTGCTGGTGTCCGAGGGGTCTCCCCAGCCTCGGCGCTGGCCCGTGTGAGCCCGGGGACACTTGATCGGGGCTGGTGATTCAGGGTCTCTGTGATGCACAAGAGCACTTCTGTGCGAATTCTGGAAAAATATGAATGACTCCCTTATTTTGCTCGCTACAACAAAAAGACCACACCAGTCTAGACCTGCAGCCAATAACACACAGAGAAATGAGTGCTGTCTGCTCGCAGGGACCCGGCAGCGGGAGAACACCAGCCCTTGCAGATTTTGAGCCCACTGAGCCCTACGCAGGGCCAGGGATGCCTGTTTGGGGAAAGGATGTTTGAGGTTACTTTGATATAAACAAGAGAAGCTTTTATTGCCCAGACATTGTTAGTGTTGCTCTTTGCTGGCTTGGAATGTGTTTCCTCTGAAGGGTTTGGAGACTGCAGGAATTGCTCAGCTCTTGCTAATTGAGACATCTTTTTATAATCACGGTCACAGCTGGTGGGAGGGAAGTGGGGGGAAGAGGGCTGGTGACTCAGGCCTTGGGAAGAAGCTGCCTGGTGTTGTGAAGGGGAGATTTCCAGCTTGGAGGCTGGAGCAGGGTTCACAAGGACACTGTCCTCCTCTGCTGTCAGGCAGGTGATGTTTTCAGGACATCAGCTTTCTCATTTCCCTGTAGAATTTGTTTGGAGGGGAAAAAAATCTTCCAGGGTCACCTCAGTCCCTCCCACAGGTGTGGAGTTCCACATGTGAGATGAATTAAAGCCTCTGATGTGGGGAGACATTATGGGGCAGAGGGAGCTGCAGTATTTTTGTGCTCTCCTTTTCAAAGGCTTTGCTGCAAAAAAGAACCAGATCTGCTGGGACTTGCTTTTTGTGAGGGCTTCCCAGATGCTTTCCACGTTCAGGTGTCTCAAACAGAAGGTGGTCTGAGATGTGGCACCCTTCAAGCTTCACTTGATGAGCCAGTGATTGGGAACCCTTTTCGAGGTGATGTTGAAAGGCAGTGGGGTCGCTCTGCAGCCCCTCTGACTGGGGGGATATCAGTTTTGTGACGGGAAAAGGCCCCCAGCTGAAGCGTGAAGGTGCTTTGCAAGCACAGTGTATGTGAAGAGAAAGGCAACCCCAATTCTTGGGCTGGCAGGGGGAGGTGCAGTCGCTCCATGGCCAGGGGTGTTCCTGTTGTGTCTCCCGAGGTGGGAGGGATGTTGTTCTGGGGACGGCTGGGGTGGGCAGGGGGGGGTGTGGGGGAACAGTCACTGGTGGATCTCTCTGTGGGACTTGGGTGCTCTGGCAGATTCAGGAGCTGGAGGTGCTGGTGCTGCAGCTGCTTCTCCTGCCCCAGGAGCTGGGAGAGGAGTGTCCCAGGAGTGTCCCTGCTCTGCCTCTGCTGAGCCAGGAAATCAGCGCTGTTGGAGTCCAGAGCCTGCAGAGACAGGAGCCACGGGGGAAACAACCCAAATGGGCTCGACCCACAGCTCTGGGAGGTTGCCAGGACCCAGTCTGGAGGCACTGAGCTGGGGCTGGTCCCCTTGGGAAAGGACTCCCCCCCGGCCCGAGCCTCTGGAATGGCTGTGCTGGAGCTGTGACCTGTGGAAGGTGGATTCACCCCTCCTGGGATGCCCTAAGACACACTGGGACAAGAGATGGTCACACTGTCACTGTTTGAGGACCAGCTGTAAATTAAAGTACATATTATGGGGGTTCAGTGGTCTCTGAACCAGACTCATCTACACCTGCCTGGCTGGGGCTCAGTGTTTCAGCTGCAGAGCAGAGAGGACTTGGGGCATGTTGTGACCTGGGGCTGGGTCCTGACTGTTTTTGGGATGCTTTTGCCTGCAGTGAAGCACAGCTGTGACATCTGGAAGCCCTGGGCTCTGACCTGGCTCTCCCAAGGGCTGGATTTTGGTGTGCATTCCTCTTGTGCCTGGTTATAAATATATTTGACCCAGTAGCATCACTTCTTGGTGACTTTTAGTAGCAGCTGGCTCAGATCTAGACAGTTTTGGACTCAAGTTCCTCTATCTGGGGGTTCTTCTGCACAAGAAGTGATCGGAGTGCCTTAAAGTTTTGGAGATCAAACGTTTTGGGCCGCACCCGCCGCCCTCCCTCCTGCTCCCTGAGCCCTGGACAACAGGGGGGATAATGCCAGGAGCACAATGCAGCCTGCTGGGGGGCTTTTTGGGTTGTTTGAACTTTGAACAGAAAAGCAAAGCAACAAAAGAGAGGGCAAGAAAAGCCCAGGGCTCTGCCAGTTGCCGCGGCCGGCCAGAAAGTTAGAAGTGCATTACAAAGGGTGGCCTTGTTCAGAAGGGCTTATTTCATCAGAAAGATGCATTTAAAACAAAAACCAAGGGGCAAATGCGAGCAGAAAGTCCCCCATGTTAGTATAAACACTGCATGAAAACACTTTTATCGCCTCCTATAACTCCATAATAAATACTGTTCCCTTTTGATGAAAGCTCTTAACACAGGATTAGGGTTTACAGTGCACTGCCTTATTAGTCCCTGGAGACAGAGCCCGTGCTCACTGTGGCTCTGTGTCCTGCTCCCAGCCTTCTCAGAGCTCCAGGGTTTCCCCCTTTCTTGCTTTTGGGTTTTTCCCCCCTCCGTGGCAGCATCTGAACTGCAGGCAGTGCTTTCCTGGAGCAGCCCCCGAGAGAAGGAGTGGAGTGAGTGTGGTCAGGGTGGTCGTTCTCACCTCCGGTTCATCTGTAGGTGTGATTCTCCCACACAGAGCTGATGAGGTGTGAAGACCCCGGCCCCAGGATTGTGCTGCACCCGTGCCCTAAGAAGGTAACATTTTTAAAATTCAAGTGGCTCCTCTTTCTGCCAAGCCACAGATGTTTTTTGAGGGCTAAAACCTAAGCCTTTAAATAAGTGTGTTTGATCCCTGGGTGGTTGTGCAGCTTTCCTGAAAAAATCCCCAAAACACCACCTCCCTCAGAATGGGTTTTGTATCAGGAGAAAATGTTGTCTAGTCAGGATTTTTATAAAGCTTATTCCTCTGGAGTTTTATTGCTGCTTTTCGTCCCTGGGAGGGGATCATACAAGACATGATCTGCTGTCATCTCTCTTGTATGGCTGCAGGAAAACCTTCTGTGCTCTTGTGAAGGAGCAGAGATGTCTCTATGCTGAGTAAAGCTCAGCCAAAGGCAACCTTGGACCTCTCTGGCAACGTGACTTGATCACCAGAGCCAAAAGGTTTTGTCAAGTAGCACACGGGAGCTTCAGGCTGGCTTTGGGGTGCTGCTCTGGACTCCTGGAGGGTGTCCTGTACGGGGCCAGGTGGAGGAAGGTGCTCTGGGACCAGTGTCACATCATCCCCACTCCGGATGGCTGCGCCCCCACTGCTGTCATTGGGCTTTGCTTCAGCTCCTGCTGCTGGTTCTGTAAACGGTGATTTCAGCCAGGATGTGTCAGCAGTTTGGTGTGTGGTGTGAGGGCTCACCCTGGCAGGCAGGAGGTGCAGCGAAGGTGCCTTTAGGATGTGTAGCCTGAGTGATCAGGGTGTTCCTGCCGGGGGACGTTCTCCCCTGCCCTTGTTCCCTGCAGATAAGCTCGGTGCTGGGACTGGCACGTGTCCAGGCAGGGTGTCTCTGGAGGGACAGGAACCTGCTGCTGGCATCTGGGACCTGGGCTGCCAGTGACACCAAGAGGCAGCTTGATTCACTCTGGACCTGGATGGCCAGGATGTAGAGAACTTGGGAGTGAACTCTGGGAATTGAAGCTCACAGGAGCTTCCGTGCCCTTCCAGACTATGCAGAGCAGGTCCCCTCCCTGCTGGGGGTGTGGATGAGCTTTAGCAGGTTTCCTCATGGCCAGCACCGCTGTGGACGTGGTTTTGTTGCATTTGTTTCCAGCGTCTCCTCAGCAAGTGGAGCTGAAGAGGGAACGAGGGAGACTGTGGAGTGAGGTCCTCACACACCCCTGCAGTGACAGTGTGACGAGCAGGGCTCGCTTTGGGGGTGGCACAATGTTGGCACCTGGGCTGTGGTTGCCGTGCGTGCCAGAAATGCTGCTGGGGAGGAGGAGCTGCTCACCTGGAGCAGGCTGGCAGGGCTCTCTGCACCCCTGTTTCCCACGGCCATGCCATCCTCTCTGCATGGATATGGTTTGGGTCTCCAGGGTACAGTTGTTCCTGCGTCCCTGGCAGGGTGGGTGGTGGCATCCTGCTTCGCCTGGTCCATCAGTGGGTGTTGGAGTCACTGTTCCTGGGATAATCCCTTCTCTGCACCTCATTCCTTCTGAGGCAACGGAAGGAGGTTGCAGAATAAGGTGGCTCATGGAAGTGGCACCTGTGGGAGGGAGAAGGATGAGGCAACCCCTGCTCGAGGGTCTGGGCAGTTCCTCAGTAAACTGGCCAGTGACCACCATCCAACCTCTCAGTGTGTCCCAGTGGAATATGTCAGACCTCCCCAGCCCAGTGCTCCAGGGGGGAGGGAGGGAGGCAGAACTTCCCAGCCCAGCGGACTGGATGGGAAATAATGATCCCCTTTTTAAAGCTTCTTCAATTGTTCCTGAAAATCCTTTTTAAATGGAGGAAAGTTCCTTCCTTCCTTTCAGCTCCCGGTATCTTTAAGAATTCGCTCTATTGTGAGCCCAGGACAGAGACCCTTCTATGAGGGCTGCCCAGGCGCTCCTCGGAGCCCCCCTCCCCACACCCCCTCCCACCCCATCCCAACAAGCCCCCATTCTCCTCTGAAGAGGGTCCCTCTGTCTAACGCCAAGTAACTCTTAAGGGTAGCATTTATCCTCGGCCACTCAGCTCACAAAGAGTGCTGGAGTGTCAAATAAACTCACTCCAGCCTGCAAAGAGAAGAGGAAGAAAATACAAAACCCCCTTTATTTCCACCCCTGCGGGGAAACAAATACGGACTTTGTGCCGGGGAGCAGCGGCGCCCTGAGGAGGCAGGGCAGGGGCTGTGCTCGTGTGCATCCCCTGCACACGTGAGGGGCTGTGCAGGGACCTGCCACGGAGCAGCACATCAAAACCCTCCCCCAAAGAACGCTGCCCATCCGTGTGCCCGCCGCTGCCAGGGCAGAGGGGTCCCTGCTCCCTCTGCCAGCGTGTGGGTGACCTCCCTGGGTTTGGCTTAGAGGGGAGGAAGATGCTGGTTCTGTCCTGGGCTCTCTGCTGGGGTTGTCCCCAAAGGAAAGGGCCAGTGGGGGGTCTGTGCTTGGATCTTCAGCAGATCCTTTCAGCCCCGAGGGGCTCAGCGCTGCTGCGGGGGCTGGTTCCATCGGGACGCTGTTGCAGGAGGGAATTCAGCTTGGGAGTTGTCACCTTTCTGAGCCCTGTGGCTGTTTGCTGTGTTTGTCACTGCTGCTGTGTGGAGGAGACCTGGTGCCCTGCAAAGAAATCCCTGTCTCTTTTCTCTTCTGGATGGATTTAAATCGGAACCCTACACGTCAGAAACCAGTGTGACCAGTACTGGCCAACTGGGACAGTAACACCTTGGCAAGGGACTGCCCAGTGCTCTCTGCTCCCTGGGGATGTGGCCACCAGCACGGCCAGTGCTCTCTGCAAGGAAAGTCTCGCTTGCTCCTTCCCTTTGGCACAATCCTGGCGTTTGAATGCTGGGTTTGGGAATATCTGCAGAGTTGTTCTGTGGGATGTGCTCGGGTGCCCAGAGGCTGACAGGAGAACAGGGACTGGAGACAAGGGGCAGCCCTGGCTGTGCTGGAGTCACCAAGGTCACTCCTGGTCCCTCATCCTGGCGTTTTTTTCTCTGCAGGTTTTGGCATCTGCTGCCTCAGGAACGACAAATTCCATCGGCCACAACCGCCATGGGACTGTCCCTGTGCCAGAAGTGAGGAGACCAGAGCCTGACCACGTGCAGGACTGGGACTTGTTCCCCTCCACCAACAGTCCTGAGCTGAGAGGATTTGTCTCTGCATGGTTCCTCTGCCCTGGGATCTCTGACATCATAAACCCTCCCGGACTGCTGTGGGTTTTGGATGCTCCCTTCTGTTTGTAGCTGGGAATGGCACAGCCAGGAGGCTGCAGGCACCTGCTCCTCTCCAGACCTGGTGGATTACTGCTCTTGGCATCGTTGTGGTGGAACTGGCTTGGACATGTGAAGTCTCCCAATGGACAGATGTGGAAAAGCAGCAGTTACAGCCCCTCTTTTCCTGGGCTGCTCTGGGTATCGTGGTTCTGGAGGAGAAAGGAGAACATGCACACAGGACAAATCCTGCTGCTTTTAGGTGAGTCAAAAATATTTTTTTTCTCTTTTTTTTTTTTTTTTTAAAGCACCTTTCTGTGGGATTTCTGTAAAAATTACATTTTTCCCTCACTTGAGAAAACGATGCCAAACACAGTGACCTGCTGTAAGGGAATGTGGGAGCAGACAGGCTCGTTTCTGACAGCTGAGCTGCCTCCCCCTGCCTGTTTTCGTCAGAGCAAGAGCATTTTAGTACCGTCTGAGCCTGAAATCTCTAATAAGAGTTTTCTTCCTGGAGTTTTATTGCTCAGTAATGAACAAAGGGGTTAAAGGCTGCAGCCCCTCAGCAGCTTTTCCTTTCTTTCCCTGGCGAGGGGGGCCCTGCTGGTTTTCCAGACCTTTAAGGCTGTGGAAGGCAGTGGTGGTGGCTCATGGGAGCCTTGTCAGGCTCATGGGAACAATGTGTGGCTTGTCCTGAGGGTACCGTGGGGCTCCTGGGGGTGCAGGGATGAGCTGAAAGGCTCCCTTTGGAGAGGAGGGTGGTGTAAACCTCCTTGTGCTGGAAAATCCCCTCTCCTGCTAGAAAGTGATGCCAGGGCTCTGGGTGCTGAGGGGACTCGTGGTGGTGTCGACACCCTGGTGTGATGTTGGGAGAAGTGCCCGGGGGGCTGTTGGGAGCAGCTGGGATGTGTGAGGGTGAAACGTGGGGGGTTCTGCCTGGCTGGGGAATGAGGTGATGATCCCTGGGCCAGGGCAGGTGGAGTTTGCCCTCACCAGCCCTTTGTGCTGCCTCTTGGCCAGAGGTAAGTGCACTGGGCACTTACCAATTCCCCTGGGCCTGGCCTGCAGTGACACTTGGCTTCTGCTGTCCCTGTGTGTTCTGGGGAGGACATTCCCCTCCAGTCCCTGGTCCCTGTGAGGGCTCTAATGACCCTTTGCTCTGAACTGGGGAGGGTCCAGCTGGGTTTTGGCACGTGGAGCAGAAGTGACCCTTTAAATTGAGGAGGTGCTGTGGTTTGCCCTGCCCAGGCTGCTTTCTCGGTGATGTTTCCTTTGTGAGCATGAGACCCAGAAATGCGAATAAAGGGAAGATTTCTGCTGGGAAAGACTTGGCTTTTTAAAATATATGTCTGCTTTTGGTTAGGGCTCCTCTGTTCTTGTTTGCTGGGGGGCAGTCAGTCCAAGAAGGCTGATGCAGCCTGGCAGAGGTGTGAATTCTGTCCTGGTGGGGCTGTGGAATGTCCTGCAGGAGCTGAGCAGGGACTGTGCCAGGGTGGGCACAGAAAAGACCTTTAAGGCTGCTGCTCTTCCATTTTATTGAACACAAATCCAGGAGGATCTGGTGTTTGCTCTTGCCAGAGATGACTCTGCCAACTGGGTGCTCTTGGGATGGACAGAGATGGAAAATCCAAACCTGAAGAGCCGAGGGGCTGAATGTTCTTCTGCACTACAAACTCCCAGCTGTTTGAGCGAGCTGAGATGTTCCAACTCCCTCCCCTTGACATTGTCTGACTGGTGCTGTTGCAGCTCAGGCCCTTCCCAAACCCTTGGGATTGTGGTTTTTCCTCGATGATTATATGAACGTACCAAGTACTTGACTTCATTCCTCTAGAACATGAGTCTCTGGCTTCCTCACCTGTCCCTGCCAGTGAAGTGCAGGCAGGAGGGATGAGATTGTGCACATCACCCTGCTGGTAGTTCCACATTTTCGAGGGCTGAGCAACTTGTGCTGAGGCAAAGCCGAGACTGGTGTACATCAGCCCTGAGCTGATGTAAAGCAACCCAGACCTGCTGGACTCCTCTGGGCCAGCTGCTGTGATTCGGGGCCAGGCTGGTACTCGGAGCTGGGTTTTGGTTTTTGCATCATTCCCTGTGGCTGTTGGGAGCTGGGTCCCTGTGCAGATGCTGCTGCTCATGGTCCTGGGAGGGCCAGGCAGTGCTTCCAGTAGATCAGGTTGCTCCCAGGTTTGGACCCAGGGAAACCCACCGGCAAGCAGCCAAAAGGCTCAGCCCCTTGCCCCGTGGCACCTCAGGGAACCACGGAATCATTTCGGTGGGAGAAGCTCTCCCAGGCCATTGAGTCCAACCATTCCTCCAGCTCCGGCTGAACCGTGTCCCCAGGTGAGGTGACCCCGCTGGGCACGGGGGTGCTGGATCCTGGCTGGGGCTCCGGGAGCACGCTCCGGGCGTGGGGTGAGGGATCCCGGGGGGATCGGGATCGGGATCGGGATCACTCCCGGGCAGGCGCTGACACCTGGCGGCAGCTCCGGGCAGGGCCGGCAGCGCCGGGCGGGGCCCGCAGGGGGCGCTCGGGGGCAGCGGCGGGATCGGGATCCCGTGGGATCCTGTGGAATTGGAGGGGATGGGACTTAAAGCTCATCCAGTGCCACCCCCTGCCGCGGGCAGGGACACCTTCCACTAGCCCAGGTTGCTCCAGGCCCCGTCCAACCTGGCCTTGGACACTCCCAGGGATGGGGCAGCTACAGCTTCTCTGGGCAACCTGTACCAGGGCCTGCCCACCCTCCCAGGGAAGGATTTCTTCCCAATATCCCATCTAACCCTGCCCTCTGGCAGTGGGAAGC
>JAYRBT010000043.1:1410650-1423232 GCA_036023395.1 Myiotriccus ornatus
GCCCCGTCCAACCTGGCCTTGGACACTCCCAGGGATGGGGCAGCCACAGCTTCTCTGGGCAACCTGTACCAGGGCCTGCCCACCCTCCCAGGGAAGGATTTCTTCCCAATATACCATCTAACCCTGCCCTCTGGCAGTGGGAAGCCATTCCCCCTTAGCCTGTCACTTCAGGTCCTTGTCCCAAGTCTCTCTCCAGCTCTTCTGGAGCCCCTCTAGGCTCTGGAAAGGGTCTCCAAGGTCTCCCCGGAGCCTGTTCTTCTCCAGGCTGAACATCCCCCTTCCCCTGCCTGTCTCCATAGCAGAGCTGTTCCAGCTCCCTGAGCTAAAAAAGCTGGGGAGAAAGGGGTGGAGAAACCCACGGAGCGATCCCTGGAAGCAGCGGTAAACAGGGCAGGGTTGCTCCAGCACCAGGCGGATGAGGTGGAATACAGGGGGAAAACAATGAAATGGGTGTTTGCCGTGTACAAAATCGCGGGGGGAGCTTGTCAGTGGCTTCTCGGCCGGCGAACCCCCGGCGCTGCCCCGAGAGCCGGTCCCGCGGCCGCTGGATGGCAGCGGAGCTCCGCGGCATTCCCGCTGCTCGGCATTCCCGCTCCGCTCCATCCCCCGCATCCCCCGCTCCACTTTGCCCGTGGCTTCCACCGCCCGCCCAGAGCGGCCGGGCTGGGGCACAGGGATCCGAACCCCCCGGGAATGGGTGCTGGTTTCGGGTAAAGGGCAATTCCCAACCTCCGGGGATGCTCGTGGAGGTGCAGACCCGACAGCAGGGAGCTGTTCAGGAGTTGGACTTGACGGTCCCTGTGGGTCCCTTCCAACTCTGGACACTCCGTGATTCTAGAGAACCAGAATCTATGGATCCTGACACCCTGAGGGCAGAGTGTCAAGGCAGTGAGGGATGAGGCTGGGGAGGGAGCGGATCTGGGCTGATAAACATGACATTTATCCATCTGCTTTTAGCCAAAAGCATTGGGTGTTTAGGAAAACTTAAGCTGTACCTGAAAAGCTCCTGATCCATGAGTATGACCTGGAAATGCGGGTGCTTGGGAATTGGAGAGTGTGTGCAGGGGCGAGAGGACACCAGGAGAGCAACTGTTGCTCTACCAGCAACAGGTTTGGGTGAGGGTGCCTTGGGGTGTGACCCAGAGGCATCTGCTGTCTCCAGCACACACCAGGCTGGTCACCTACATGGCATTGCCGGAGCTGGGAGGTTGACACAGGGATGGCTCAATGTGCTGTCTTCTCCCAGAGAAAAGCTTGGAAAGCTCCTGCTCTGCCTCTCCCTCTCCCAGTCCCCCGGGACCAGAAGGGTTGGGAGCGTCGTCTGGCTCCGCTTCCACCGGCTCTGTCTGGGCGCGGGTGAATTATCGCTGGATAAACCCGCGTGTTTGGCTGCCTTGAAAAGCACTTCCAGAGCAGTCCCAGACTGCCTGGTCGGCACCGCTCACGTTGAAAGGTTTCACTGTCCGGGCTCCCTCCTCCATGGCTGGAGCCAACTGCAAATTCCACCAGCGCTACCAGCCCCGGGGCCGGGTTGCCATGGTGAACGCATTTGGGTTCTGCACCTAAGAGCCCGGAGTTTTTGGGAAGTTTTTAGCCAGGAGTGTCACAGTTTGTCCATCCTCTGGCTGCTCCCTTTGGGGGACGAGATGCCTGCCCTGGGGGCAGAGCCACCAGCTCTGCTCTCACACTGCTCAGGGCTCCAACAGCCCCTCTGGGTGCTGAGGCTTTCCTGGGACCTGCTTTTCCTCACACCAGGACCCGTCCCTGCCATGCTCCTTGTGCTTGCTGGTACAAACCCCAGTGAACCTGGTTTGATTTGCCAAGGTGCTACCTTGACCCTCCTGTGTTGAACCCAAATGGAGTGTTTTTACAGGGGCTTTGCATTCGATGAGCTGCAAGTTGCACCTTCAGGTAGACGAAGTCTGTGTGTCTGGCTGGGATCTCGCCCCCTCCCAGCCCCGTGTGTGTCACTGAGAGGCAAAAATCTTACTCAGAAACTCTAATTAGGTTTTCCATGTGTTTCCTCACCTGCCTTTATAAAGAAAAGGAGTCTTTGAGTTTATATCTTTGCCCTTCCTGAGGGTGCATCTGCCCAGCAAGGACATCTCCCATGCCCTGGGAGCTGTGCTGCGCCCTTGGCCTCTGGAATGCTCTTTTCATTGATATTTTCTGGGAACAAAAATGCCTGCTTTGTATCCACTGCCCCTTTCTTTCCCCACGCAGAAGGGGAGGGAGAAAATGACTAAAATATTTTCTTGTAACAAAAGGCTGGGGGTGAATCTAGATCAGCCATTCTGATCCATTTCAGGCCAAATCTCCAGGGTTTTCAGCGGAGAAATTAAAACACTGGAGCTTTCTCTTTTCTTCAGAAGAACAAACAGGAGCGGTTACCACTTCCTCCAGCTCATAAACAAAACCAGCCCGACGTCTCCAGGAGAAACCCTGCCAAGAGACTTTCCTTCCTAATTGTTTGATTTTTTTTCACTTCTGATTAGTATTCGGGAGTGCCTGGCACACAAGTGGGAAGTTTCAGGAACAGGCTGTAGATCTTGCTTCCAGCAAATCCTTCCCTCCTTTTCCATCCTTTGCCCTCCTGTCTGTCCCCCTCACCCCCTTCCTCCCTCCCTCTTTTTCCTGCTTTGTTTTCCCTCATTCTTCCAGGGCTGCTGGTGGCTTTTGGCCACCAAATCCATGGCAGGGGGTTGGAACTGGATGATCTTTAAGGTCCTTTCCAACCCAGATCATTCTGGGGTTCTGTGAATCTCCAGCACTTGCTTTTCCTTTTGAAGCTTTGCTGCACTTGCAGGAACTGCATCAAGCTCCAAAGGGTTTTAGTGACCTGCTCTTGTGCGGTTCCTTTGCTTCCAGGCTTTTCTCTGCTCTTGGGAAGGAGCCTTGGCTGGCCTGGCTGCAGGGGAATTCCCTTTCCCAGGAGGAAAAAGGGCAGGTTGGCATTTGGATCAGATTTGTAAATGCTGAAAAGAATAAAGGGTGCAAAGCGTGGGGCAGAGATGGGATTTTGCTGTACACAGTGGGATCTCCTCTGTCCGCCCCTGCATCCTCTTAACTTTGTCCTCAGTAAAACTGTGAAGGGATGGAATCCTGGGAGTTCTGTGGGGCTGCTGACACTGCCGTGGGACAGCGACTCATCTGAGTCCCTGGGGAAACAGGGAAAAGCAACTTGTTTTTCTTTCACCTCCAACATCCTTCCCGAGGAGCCCGGCCTGTCCCTGCTGCCCTCATCCCGCTTTTCAGAGCCACTCAGTTGTGCAGGGAGGCACTTTCCCACATCCCTGGTCTGTGGCTGGGTGTTCATGTGCAAGGTTGAGCTGGGTTTTGTTCTTGCATCATGTGCTGGAGATTAGGAAATCGGTAGCGATAATAAATATCGCTGAACGAGGGGGTGTGTGGGCAGGGGAGGGAGGCGAGTGATTTAAAGGGCAAGGGAGCTGTGTGCTCCTCGGGGACAGCCCTCTCTCTGCAGGGACGAGCCAAGCTCTCCCCTGCCTCTTGTTGCAGGAGGCACCTGTGTGACAAAACAGCTCATTTGGAGTGTGGGGCTGGGAACTGCTCCTCTGGGAGACTCCGGGTGTGGATGTGCTGGGTGTGTGTGTACCCCGAGCACCCCACCTGCCCCGCAGAGAGTGGCCCAGAACTCCCTTCCAGCTGCCCTGCTGGTGGGATGTCGGGGTGCGGGGTCCCCGTTAGCTGGTGCCGTTGTCTGTTCCCCGTGGGATCACCCCCGAAACGCCTCTCTGGGAACCAGTTTGTTGGGTGTCTGGCGTGTGCTCGTGCCCCTGGGAACGCGCGGCTTCCACTCCCTGACTCAGCCTCAATTTCTTCATCGCAGGAACAGCCGCGGTGGCTCCGGCTTTTCTCACGCTTTGCCTGCCTGGTTTCCAAGGATTTTCTAAAGCTCTGGCTGCCTGGGGCTGGTCCCTGCTCTGGGCAGGCGGGTGAAGGGGTGTTTGCTTCCGTCTCCTTATTCAGGAGGGGAAGCCGAGGCTCTGGAGGAGGAAGTAACTCATCCCAAGCCATGCAGGGGCTGTGCCATCTCTCCTGGCATGGCTGAGCTGGGGCCTCTGCTCCTCCTCATCTGCCCCGTGCCGTGTTTGGGACAGAGGGGCAGAGCCATGGCCTTGGATTGCTGTTGCTGGTCCTGAGGAGGGCACACAGATACCTCTGCATGCAGTTTTCCCATTTCCATGAACGCTGTAGCTGCCGGGGAAGGGGGTCCCAGGAAAGGTGCTGCAGGAGCTGTGTCTGGGGGGGCAGTTCCTCCCAGAGCTCCATGCCCAGCTGGTTACAGGCTCTTCAGGGCAGTGTCTGAGCAGCTCCAAGCCGGTGTGAGGGATATTCCTGAGGGCAGGAAGATATTATCCCCTTTTTACGGACGGGAAGGGCGGCTCACACAGCACAGGAGGATTAGGGCTGGGATTTTCTAAAGCCTTCTGGTTAAGAAGGCTGGAACTTGCAAGTCATTTAAGTTACTCAAGAGCCCATGTGTAAAATTCCTGGCTGGAGCAGGATATTGGGCTCGGGATCTGTGACAGTCCAGCACATCCCAGCTCTCCAGCAGCAAAGGCACCAAGTGACTGTGGACCCCTTGAAATATATTTGGGCACAGCTTCTTCCTCCTTGAGTTTTGCCTGGTGACATTTCCACCTTATTTTATTTATTTATTTTTTTAATTTCCTGATGTTTGCCCCGTGATTGAGCCGGGATGGGGCGGGAGAGGCTTGGGAGAAGCCATGGAATGGGGCTGATAAGCCAATCTTTGCAAGCAAAGTTCAGGCAAATCTCTGAGCAGGGAGGGAAGCAGGTTCCCCTCGGTGGGGACACATCTTGGAGGTGAAGGAGCAGCTTTGGAGCTCCGTGTTTGCAGAGCTTTGGGGGGCACCCGCCCTTGCCTTTGCTGAGCAGTCGCTTTTTGCTCTGTTGTAGCTCTTCTCACGGAAGGGTTGCATTCTGGGGGTGCTCCTTGGGAATCCCGTGCACTTTTCCATGTGGAAATGCACCTTTTTCCTTGCAGGACCGTTGCAGGATATTTTTCACAGCTGCTTTGTGTTCAAACTGCTGAATTGAGACATCAGAGCTCTGTGTGCCACTTTTATGATGAAGAGCAAACCTGAAGTCAGCTTTTAGCAGAGGCTGTTTTTCCAGCTGGGATGTGGGAATGGCTGGCTCTGGAGCTGGGCACCCTGGGCACAGGCAGGGCTGTGTGGCCATGGCTTCCCTTCTGTCCCAGGCAGAGCTGAGGAGGTGAATGGTCCCACTTGTCGTTTCTGAGGTGGGAGAGTTTGGTAGTGTTTTGGGACCGGGTGAGAGGAAACAGCTGTTATTGGACATCTGGGAAACAATTCCAGTTTATACGGTTAATGTATCCAATTTATACAGTTAGAAACCCAAAGGGGCAGGGGCAGAGGAGCCTGAGGACAGGAGTGTGAGACACTGGTGCTGCTGGGGAATCTCCTGGTTGGACACTTGGGCAAAGCTCTGCCTGAGTGTTTTGTGCTGCCGGTTTTTGGCATCCCTTCCAGCACTTGGTGGAGTGACTTCTGTGCTGACTTCCCCCTCTTGACCAGGACACGTGAAGCCCCTGCTGTGTTCCCCACCTCCAGTCCTGCCCAGCAGCTCTCTCAGCCCCATCCCCATGTGCAGAAGGGATCCCAGCTGCCTCCTGCTTCCCTGGAGCGAGGGCAGAGAGGGGGATGGTTCTGGAAATGCATCTGACAAGCCACTCGTTATTCTCTTTAAATGAGGCCTGCTGAGAGCATCCTTGGTAGGATGCTGCTGCAGAGAGGCTGTGCTGGTCTCTGTGCCATCCCAGGCTCAGGACCAGCTGCTGGGAAGGAGCTGGGGGACCTCAGGTATGCTGTTGACCCAGGGGTGGTGCTGGGAAGCTCAAGGTCAGGAGTGTGGCACCTGAAAAGGGATTTCACCAGGAAACCCTCTTAGAGCAGGACCCTGCTGTCAGTTCCTCCTTTGGACATGGTCCATCTCCAGCCCTGAGTGGGAGCTACGTGACAAACATCTGACCAGGGGATTACTTGCCTTTTTTTTCTCTGATTACCTCCAGTCTGACCTCAAAATGGCCCGTGGGGGTTGAGCCTCGCTGGGCAGTGGGTGAGGGCAGCACCAGTGAGCTTCTGTGCTCGAGGGTTTCTTGCCCAGGGGCCTATGGTGCTCTGCAGAGCTGGAGGGTCCCTGCTGGGGGGAGCCCTGGCTCATAAAGCAGCTCTAACAGAGGATTAATGGTTAATCAGTTGTTCATGGCGGGTTATAAACAACCTGCTGGGCTCTTTAACACCTTTCCCTGATGTGCTCCTTGCCCTTCCTGGCACATTCCTGTCTGTCTGGTGCAGCCTTGTAACCGTGATTAATCACTCGGTGGCTCCTGCCGGGAATGTGGCGTGGATGGTGCCCGTGGACCTGCTGTGCCAGGGTTTCCAAGCTCCTTGGGGGGTGTTGGCTCAGCAGGGCACACGAAGGACTGGGAGGTCCTTGCAGCCCTTGTGCTGGTGCTGTGCCCTCCCCAAGCTCTGCTCTTCCCTGGGGGTGGAGATGATTCTGGGAGAGGTTTTAGGGTGTCAACAGACACCCCAAAGGGCAGGTCGAAGGTTGGCCCCGCTGAGACGGGGATCCAGCAGTGCTGAAGGTTTCTGGATCCATCAAATTGATGTAGCAGCAGACCCTGCTGCAGCTCCCACCTCCCAGGAGGTGAATCCTGGCCCTGCACAGCTCCCTGCCTGGCAGAGGAGAAGCGTCCTGGGTTTGGGGCTGCTGGCACGTGGGGCAGGGTGCGAGCCCTGCCTGGGGGCCGTGGGGAGCTGGGCTGGCTGAGCAAACAGGGCTGGGGCATTACCTGTCTGCTCACCTGTCAGCGCTGCTCCGCAGCTCCCGTTTCATCTCCGGCTCTGGAATTCCCCCTGCAGTTTCTGCCTCCCCCTCGCTGCCCCCTTCCCACGATCGGGGTAATTAAATATTGTCGGAGCCCGTCACTTAATGACCCTGTTGTTTGCCGAGGGGAGATAACCCGCTGTTTGCTCGCCGCGCACCAAGGCCGTGGGCAGCTCCTGCCCGGACGGGGCCAGTCCCCGCGAGGGGGTGGGTGACATCTGGCTGTGCTGGCACAGCCCCTCCTGGGGCACGGCTGGCACCTGCAGCCGGTGCTTGAAAGGGGACGAGTCCCCTGCCCTCTGCCTGTGCCTCTGCTACCATCGGTGACACGCAGAAAGCTTGCTCACAGGCAAGCTCTGGCCACGAGAGGAGGTTCCGCTCTGTGTATTTTTTTTATTTCCCACTTTTATATTCTTTTTTTCTTGCTCGTTCTAAGGTTCTGTTTGAATTTTATTGGGTTTTTTTTTAATTTTGGTGAAGCTTGGGGCTGTTGGTAGATGCTCGCCCAGGGCTAGGACAGGAGAAGCTGACCAAGTGCTTGGTGTCCCCCCTGCCCACACTGGGCTGGGAGTGGAGACACACTTGGCTCAGGATGGAGGAAGTACAAACCAAATGTCCATCAATGAATCATGGAATGGTTTATCTTGGAAGGGGTCTTAAAGATCATCCAGTGCCACCCCCTGCCATGGGCAGGGACACCTTCCACTAGCCCAGGTTGCTCCAAGCCCCGTCCAACCTGGCCTTGGACACTTCCAGGGATGGGGCAGCCCCAGCTCCTCTGGACAAGGCTGGGGAGTCCTGGGCTTTGCTGTGTGCCAGAGTTGTGTGCCAGGGTTGGGGCAGGTGCCCTGGGAGCTGCCAGGCCTGGGGGGACGTCTGTGGCTTCTCCACTCACGTGAAATGGTCCCACAGCCACGTCCTTCCTCTCTGCAGTGCTGATTGGGCTCTTGTAGCCGAGTGTGCCCTCGTGGAGCCATCCTAAATCCCTTGGGATGGGGCAATGGGGCAGGGGCTGTGCTGTGTGTGCCAGCAGAGCCCAGCTCCCCTTCCTGTGCCCAAGGGATGCCGGGGAGGAAAAAGATTCCCAAGGGCTCCATCAGCCTGAAAGCCTGGCCTGTTTTTTCACTGTCACGCTCCTGCCTTTGCCAGGGTTTGAGCTGAACATGAGCCTGAGATGAAAGGGAGCCGCCCCACCTGGGGCACACCTGGGGCACACCTGGAGCACAGCTGTCCCCTCCCAACCGCGGGCTCCCTTTATGGCCCGTTTGTGGTGCCGCGGTGATAAGACTCGCCCCTGGGGAAGGTGCAGGGTTGCTGTGCCCGTGGTCCCCTCCCCGTGTCTGCATCAGGTGCCCCTGGCTCTGCCTGAGCCTGGAGATCACCGTGCTTGGAGCACAACGAGGTTTATAGATCTGCTGTGAAGCCAAAAGGCCAGTCGGGTTTGAGAGGCTGGGAGCTCTGAGCTGAGTCCTCACAGCCTGCCCAGGAGGTGGAGTTTCCCCTGCAGAAGGCGTTTTGGGATCCTGTGGGATGATGAAGCCATATGTCAGTGTTGGATTTAATACTTATTTAAGGCTGTCTGTGAAAGCCAACTTTCTTAAGCCAGAAACAAGTTGTCTAGTGGAAAGCTCAGAAGGAAGAAAACTCCCAAATTGTGATTTCTGGATTCTCTTTAATTTTAGGGATTAGGAGTCCAATTTCTGCCTCTCTCCAAGTTACCATGAGTGTGTTATAAATTAAAGCTGCTGCAGGGCAAGTGCTGCTGCCAGGGCTCTGGAAGCCTGGATGCTGCTTGGCTGCAGATGTCCTTGCTTCACCTTTCCACAGTCCAGGGAAAAAACGCTTACACTTGGCCAGGGAAAGGAGTGTCAGCAGTGAAACACTGAGTGGGTGCCCTGTGAAACCCATCACGTAGCAGCTGGGCCCCGCTCTGCTCACTTGGGCTGGGCTTGGACGGGCTCAGTGTGAGAACCCAGAGCCGTGTCTGTGTGGTAACACAACCCAGGAAGCAAATGAAAGGGGATATGCTGAAAATTTTCTTTATGTTCAAATCTCAGGATTCTTTTATTTTTTAAGTGATCCTGATTTTTTCAAAGAGCACTGAGCCTGAGGAGTGATACAACTACCGTGTGCTGCTGCTGTCCTGCCGTGCCTGGGGAATCCTGCTGTTGATGTCGGGTTATCCTGGAGATCCTTAATTAAGATTAGTTTAAGTAAGAGCTGCTTCTGCTGAAGTTGGCAGCACGTGAACTTCCCTTTCATATACCACAAGTTTAAAAGTTGTCTGGAAGGGCTTTTGAAGGATGCTGCAGAGGTGCTGCCTGTTTTGGGGTGAGGGGCTGTGTCCTCCTCACCATGCCAAGCAGGCGCTGTCGGTGCTGTGTCCTCGCTCACTGACGTGGGCACCGTTGAAGGCTGCAGGTTTGCTCCTTAATCATGGCCTTCCTCCCCAAATCTCCCTTAAGGTATTTTTTTCTTTTTCATTATTTTTTTTTAAGTAGTAGATCCTGTCTGGGGCTGTTTCAGAGGATTAGGGTCCCCAAGAGCTGCGGTGCGGGACGGGGGGGCTTGGCTTACCTCTAATGGCTCATTACTGGGGGCCGAGAGATTTGGGGGCTGCTCTCGCCCTCGGCCACGTGAGCAGCCTGGCTGGCACTGTATGATTAAATTAGTTTCTGGGAGAACAAATCCCGGATTAGTGGAGCCATTTGCCATGCTGAAAGTGGAGCCCTGCTAATTAGGTTTATGTAACGGCGCTGGGTAATCGGGCAGGGGAGCGGGGGCGGCTGCAGCGCTTAATTGGGAAGCACGCTGGGGTCTCTGGTGGCCTTTGGAGCTGCTGAAGTCTGGGCTGAACTTCTGCAAATTAAAAAAAAAAGAGGAGAGATTAAAAATGGCATTGCAAAGCATTGCTTCTGCAAGTGTTGAGAAACGTTGTGCTGAGCCATCGAGCTCCCGCTGTTCTCCGCTTGTGGCTGAGACCGGAGCTGTCACGGAATCACGGGGTATCCTCAGTGGGAAGGGGCTCACAGGGATCATCCACCTCTTGGCCCTGTGCAGGACAACCCCAAGAATCCCCCCATGTTCCTGAGTGTTTGTCTTGTATCACCTCTTTTCCTGGGGCCCCTGGGAGAGCAGGGGCTGTGGCTCCCTGGCTGTGCTGTCCCAGCTCAGCACCACTGAGCATCTCCCATCTCCCAGGAACAGGTGTCTGCAGGAGGGAGTGTCAGAGTGCTTATCCCTCCAGGAGTGAGGTCTGGGCTTTGCTGGGGCCCAAATATGGTCACATCCCACAGGAGATGCCGTTTCCCAGCTGGATAGGCAGCGTGCAGCACCTGGATGGCCCTGCCAGCCGTGTGCTTCCCACCAAACAGAGTCAGGAAAAACTGCCCAGTGAACCTCAGGAATAATTACAGGAGCAGCCCAAAGCTAAAACATCCCAGGAAAACGCAGATAAAATCCCTGCAGCAATGGGACTTCATTTCCAGCTGTGATGTTGTGAATTTTCCCTTTCCCTCCCCAGCTGCTGTTCCCCCTCTGTCTCTGCAGGGTCTCTGCAGCCCTGAGCCTTCCCTCTGAGAGTGCCAGTGGCTCATCCTCCCCCTCCACTGGCGTTTCCTCCCTTGGATCCAGCCCTGAGCCCAGCTGATGGTGTCGGTCACAGCAGGGCCTGCTCAGCTCTGGCTCCCTGGAGCACAGCAGTGATCCCACGTCCTGGGGAGACACAATCCCTGTGGGCAGGTGATGGGGCTGTTCCCATCGTGCAGGCTTTTCCTGCTCCTGCCTGCACATCCCTGCTGGATCCCTGTGTCCAGCCCACCCCCGATAGTGCTGCCCAGCTTTGATCTGCTCAGAGTGATTAAATTCTTATCATCCAGACTGACAGCTTAATATACCCCAGCTAAATTAGTTGTGTCTGTCTTGCCAAAGCTGCAGAAATGTTTTCTGACAGCTACAGGCACTTGATACATTTTCCCCCCCCCTCTTTTTCTCCGTGTACAGGAGGGGTTGTCTTTGCTCTCTTCGGGACATCCTTCCTCGAGTTTCCCATAAGCTGCTCCACTGCTGCTGGAGTCACTTTGTGCCTGCTGAGTGGAAACAGCTGCCCTGGAGCTCAGGGCTGGGATCTGCATGGGAATTGGCTGGTACCTCCATTCAAAATTCCCTGTGAGGGTGGTGAGAGAAGCTGTGGCTGCCCCATCTCTGGAAGTGTCCAAGGCCAGGTTGGATTTTCACATGGATGGCCTCAGCCTGGGCTGATGGATGAGACAGGGGGCATCCCCCTGTGCAAGAGGCTCCCGTGGGTTGGGTCAGACAGGGGAAATAAGACCAGATCCACTTTTAACTAACCCTTTTCAGCCAACCTGGAGAAAGTGTTCCCTTGCCAAGAGCTTAAAGAAGGGGGGGGGGGGAGGAAAAAAAAAACCACCACCCTTCATAATTGCCACATTTAGAGGAAGGAATTCTAAATAAAAAGTTAATCTCCTCCAAGGATTAGCAAAGCATGCGGCGTCTTGTCAGATGTGGAAGCAGAGTGGAGGCCTTAATTTTTTAAGACAAGAGGGATGTTTCTGTTGGAGCCTGTCCCTGCCACGTGCTGGCCAAGTGACCCACGGGCTGGAAGGGGCCGAGATCCCTCACCCCACACGAGGAGGATGAGCTGGTGCTCTCGGGCTGTGCATGGCTGTGGTGTCCAGCAGCCCTGGGGGAGGATGGAGAGGCTCCTCCAGCGCCAGCTCCTCTGTGGAAATCACTTCTTTTGGCAGAGAATTCCCCCTACAACGTGCAAGAGATTAGGTGCTGCTCTTGGTACCCGGTGGCTTCTGTCTCCTTGGAGAGGGAGATGGATCAGCGTCCTTTCATCCCCAGGGGAGTAAAGCCTCCTGCATCCTCTGCAGCCTGGGAGGGGTGGCCCTGGCTTCGGGAGGTGCTGCTTTTGGCAGCTGAGCTGTGAGTTTGCCTGGACGGTTTGGCTTTGGCAGGGCCCGAGTGCACAGAGTCATTAGTGGCTGTTAATTGCGGTGGGAGGTTTGGGAGTTGAGCACGTTTGGTGCCTGGACGTGGATATGTGGAATTAAAAGTTGCCGTTTCCAAACGTGGGAGCTCTGGTGAAACATCCAGGCTGGAAGGGATGTCTTCCAGCACAGCACTGGGGGAGCTGCCCTGAAAAAGAGCAGGGACTTGGTGGGTTTGGTTCCTTCCTCCTGGTACTTGTTTGTAGTTTGTCTATTATCTGCTCCATCTTCGCTTCACAACTGATAAAGGAATATGCAAACCCAGGGCATGGCTTTTGAAACATGGATGCAAATCCACTGTGGTTGCTGTGGAGATGTTGTCTCCACCGTGCAGGGGGTCAGGTCCACCAGCCTGGCATCCCAAGCACTCGAGCCCTCAGGGCTGGTGTTGGGAGGCATCCACAGGAGAGGATGTTTTCCATCACTTGACAGCTCTCCAGCCTTGCATTCCAGCTGGGACAGGCCGTTCTTTTGTGTTATCACAGAACCATGGAATGGTTTGGGTTGGAAGGGACCTTAAGGCCCATCCAGTTCCACCCCCTGCCATGGGCAGGGACTCCTTCCACTGTCCCAGGTCGCTCCAAGCCCCCTCCAACCTGGCCTGGGACACTTCCAGGGCTGGGGCAGCCACAGCTTCTCTGGGCAACCTGTGCCAGGGCCTCCCCAC
>JAYRBT010000043.1:1423332-1434297 GCA_036023395.1 Myiotriccus ornatus
CTCTGCTGCACCCCAGCCCTTGCTCTCCATCACTTGTACCTTCCCCCAGCAGGTGGAAATGGTGGGGGTGCTTCTCCACCTGCATGTGCTGGCCCCCCAGGTGACTCAGAGCATCTCAGCTGCAGCACAACCTCCTCCTCCGGGTTGCCTTTGAGTCCAAGTGCCCGGGGCAGGCAGGAGGGAGGGGAAGCATCTCCCGTGTCCCGCTGCAGAAACGTTCCCAAACACTTCATCCCACGTACAGGGAGCACTCCAAGTGTTCCTGCAGTGCCAGGGCTGCTTGTGGAGGGGATCATGCTGGGTGCCTACATGCCTCTGGCACTTCTGGAGCAGGTAGGCTGTGTTTATCCTGGGGCCTGGCCCCGGGTGCTGTCAGCTGGGGCTGAGCCAGCCCCGCAGCCAGGCTGAGCTGTGTGTTATCCAAGGACTGCTGAGAGGCCAAGCCTGCTCCTTGTGCTGATGAGAAGCGTGGCTTCGAGCAGTTTTACCCAGTCTGAGCTGGTGGAGCTGTGCCAGTGGGCAGGGGGGAGCTGGGGGGTTCACCCCCTCCTCTGTGGGGTGTGAGATGGGTTCAGCACCACCATCTTCAGGGAGAAGGCTTTGAGGAGCCTCGAATGGCTGGAGCTGGTGGGTCTCCCCCTGGGCACAGGGTGGGTGAAGGGGTGCAGGTGGGGGTAGATGCCCAATTTTCCCCTCTTACTTTTGTTGCTTGAAGTGTTTCGCTGGTTTTAGCATGCAGTGGCGTGGGGATCTGTCTCCCAAATGACTCTCTGGTCTCGGTTTGGGACTGGGGACAGTTTGCAGAAGAAAGACCATAAAGCTGGCAAAGCACAGAGTCTGCTCCCCACATGGCTACTTCCCTTGAGTCCTTCCCTGCCCTCAGCAGCCCAGCACGTGGGATGGATCAGCTGGCTTGCACGTGGATCTGCATCAGGAAGGGATGTGTTTTCACCTGGCCACGTATCCAAAGGTCTCCAGCTCCTCTGAGCACCCTCCTGGGTGTGGGGCCAACCTCTCCTCCAGCTTCTTCATCCAGCCTGGGAGGGAAAACCCAGCGGGCTCAGGGCTTGGTGGCTGGTCAGCTCAGCTCCTGCAGCCCTTGGCTGGAGTCCTCCCAGTTAATCTAAAGGGCAAAATTTAATTAAATGAGATGTAGATCTCATCTGCTGGGAGTTCTCCTTGTGGGCACTGTGCCCTGGATCATGGCCAAGGCAACAAAGGGAGCTGGGGGAGGAGGAGGGAGGAGGAAGGCTGGGCACTGCCTTCCTTTCACTTTCCTCCAGCACTGGCCAGGTTTTCCCCTCACCTGCCCTAAGGATGGGGCTGGAATGAAACTGTTCAGCCCTTCCCAAACCCCACCTTGGTGGCTTCAACCATAAAACTGAAGCCAGGAGCACAGAAATGGGTGTAGCTTGGAAAAAAATCAGATTTTGTGCCTGCCATCCTTTTATTATCCCATGAAAATGTCTTTCTTGGAAGCTTTCTTTGCTGCAGGTTTGCTTTTGCTGTTCTGGAGTGCTGGGAACTGGGAGCAGAGAGCTGGAAGGTGTCGGGAAGGGGGACGGGCAGGGCTGGACTGGGACTTACTGGGGATCGAGGATGGACACAGGGATGGATGCAGCTGTAGCCAACCTTCTTCCCCCTCAAATCAAAGTGATGATGTTGGGGACTAAGACTCATTTTTGGGAGCAGGAGAGGCCCTATCCTGAGCTGGACCTGGCAGGACCCCCTCGAGCTGCAGCATGAGCAGCATTCCCGCAGGAAACACCCTGGCTCCAGCAGGGAGAGCCCATTAAAAGGGAATAGGGCAATCAATAAATCAAGGCACCTGAAAAATGAAAGCAGGGGGCTGGGAAAAGAGGTTTTCTTCTTTCTTTTTTTTTTTCTTTTTCCTCAATTAAAGCAAACAAACCCCCCCTGCAGGCGGGGCGGGCGTGGGCGCTGAGCAGGGCCCAGCTCAGGGTGCTGCTTAAATGAGCTCCGTAAATCACAGCTCTGATACCTGGAGGTGTTGAAAGGGGAGCAGCTATTCCCCAGCTCGGGAAGGGAGAGGGCTGGGAGGGCCCATTTCTTCTGGAAGGCGGATTTGCTCCAAAAATCCATCTCTGCGTGGATCTGATGTTGACATCAGTGAGGGAAAGAAGATGCTTGTGAGGGTGGGTAGATTGCCCCAAAGGGATTTATCCCAGAGGTTTTGGGTAACAAATACTTGGCTGTATCCCTGCTCTAAGCAAACCTGTTTGTCTCTGGAGTGTTTTCAGGCTCGTTGATGGGACCCTTGAAACTCCCTGGCTTTATATCCCAGCTGGCAGGTTCTTGGAGGGGTGGGAGCACTGCCCTGTTGTATTTGCTGTTGTTGGGGACGTGGTTCAGTGGTGGCCTTGGCACTGCTGGGTTAATGGTCGGACTTGATGAACTTAGAGGTCCTTTCCAACCTAAATGATCCTGTGTGGGGAAATCGCTGCCTTTTGGCTTTCCCCTCCCCGTGTCCCAGGGGTGGAACACGACGACTTCGTGCCGATGATGGGAGCAGGAATTCCTGGCTCTGCTGCACTCCGTGCTTTAAACTAAACAGCAGAATACGTGGAATGAGTGGGAATAAGGCAGGACTGGTGCCCAGTCGGTGTGTGCCCCGTGGCTGAGGGCAGGCTGGGGAGGGCTGAGCGTGCCCTGGCAGCGGGAGCTCCGGCCTGGCAGCACCGCCGGCGTCCTCCGGCCGCAGGCACCGCAGGCACGGCTGCTTTGCCCCGTAAAACCCCTGAGGTCTGAGCCCTTTTCCAGGTGCACATCCCTCGGAGCCCCTTCCCAAGCCTCTCGCCCAGGGATGGCACCGCGGGGCCGCTCGGGCGAGGCGTCGCGCCGAGGAACAAGGAGCTTTTCACTTGGGTGCTTTTTTTCCTGACCTACATTTTTATATTCCTGCATCAAGTTTTAAGTTTCAACCCGTTGGCGTTTCTCAGCCAGTAACGGTTTCAAAAAAATTCCTGATTGATTCTAGGAAACGCTGGGCGGGAGGTGCATTTCTGCGTGCCCTCCGCTGAGGTCACGGCGCGGCTGGTGCTGTGTCCCCTCCTCCTGCTGGGAACGGTCCTGGGGGCATTTTGGGTCCTTCCCCGTCCCAGGGTGGAACTTTTGAGCCCAGAAATCCCATGTTGTCTCTGCTGAGGGCCAGTGGGAGGATGCTGGGATGACCCACGAGGAGCGTGACCTGGTGTCCAGGGGCGATGCCAACCCAAGCGTGGAGGAGTTTCACTCCCAGAGTGATCAGCAGTGGGGTCTGTGGCAGTGGCTGTGTAATGAACCTGCTTTTTTTTTTTTGAAGTTGATTCAAATTATTTGGGAAAAATTGCTTTTCCCCAATTTCAACGAATTTGAATTAAGACAAGGACCTTTTTCTTGCACCTTTTCCCTTTCTCTTGACACCCTGCCAGGCTGGAGGTGGGAGATCCATGTCTTTGGTCACTGTGAGTTAAAACTGAGATCACGAGGGAATGAGGAGAGCCTGGAGTAGGGCTCCAAGTGGGATGAAGGCTCTGCCCTGATTCCTCTCTGAGGATGGATTTGGGTTGTGTGTTTGTTTGAGGAGGGTTGTTTTAATCTTGGGTTGGACTGGACCAACTGCAAGGCTTGGTTGCTTTATCCATGTTTTCTGTTCCACTTGAAGGGAAGTTATTTAAATGTAGTAATTTTTAAAAATCCCTATTTTTTTATGCCTCCCCATTTTTATGCCTTACCCTTTGCAAACAAAGGGCCAGTGAGTATATGGTGCAAGCTTCTGCCTTGATTTGTGCACATAAAAGATTTTTGTTGTTGCTCTCTGGTTTCAAGGACCCAGAAGGGGCAAACAGCCCAAATTTGCTCCCCTCTGAACACCATATTTCGGGTGAGGGCAGTTCCTGAAGATTCCCACCCTTCCTCGGCACTGAGCCCTAATCCTGGCCCGAGGGCCCATCTCACTGCAGATGAGAGGTAATTTTGCCTCCTGATCCGGTGCTGAGGTGCATTGTGAGAATTAAAGAGTGTTTTGCTGTGCTAATTTCCCGCCGTGGATTGTATAATTATCTTTTTATAGGGATGGGTGTGTTCCCGGCTTTCCTGCCCCACGGAGCAGTGGCTGTGCCTGTGCCTGGGTGGGACAGGTTCTGGCACACCTGGCTCTGTGCTGGCTTTGCTCTGGGATTTTGGGAAATTAGCTGGGGACTGAGGGATGGAGGTGCCCTGGGGACTCCCCAGGAGTTGCACTTTTTGCACCCTCCAGTCCTGAGCCTCCCCAGTTCCTCTCTTCAGGAGCAGCAAGCCTTGGTGTGTCGTGGGCTGGGCTGCTGTGAGTGATGGCACTTGGAAAAGGAGGCTCTTGCACTCAGGAAGTGCAGCTGGATCGTGCCAGGGCAAGTTTTGCTGCTCTTGGGTGAGTCCCACCAGCATCTCTGGGACCAGCAGCTTGCAGTGCACTGGGACAGTGATGCTGATGGGATGGACCTCACCCTGACCAGCTGGATCCCTCCCCTCCCTCAGGGATATCAGTTCCTTCTGAATAAGAAGATAAAGATCTTAAAGCTGTGGTTTAAAGCTCCATAGGTGAGGCAGGATCCATCCTGTGGGGCTGGGTGAGCATCTCCCTCTGCTCTGCTCCAGCTGCCTCAGCTCTGCCTTGGCACTTCACCGGAATTCCATATCCTCATTTTTCATGGAGAAGAAGGAAGGGAGAGAGGGGAGAAGGGGGGCACAGAGAACTAATCAGCTTAGGGTCAGAACAGGAAAAAACACTGCTTAAATTGGTAATCCCCCGGGATAGAAATTAGCTCAAAGCTGCAAAATAAATGTGCAGCCAGATGTCTTTTCCTCCTTCCCTTCCTCCCATCCTCAGGAGGACTGGTCTCAGAGGGCAGAGGGGGGTGGCAGAGCAGCACTCCAGTGTGGCTTTTGCATCCTTGTTTGGGATAACTCCCTGATTCAAAGCTTTCCAGAAAACACCTTGACCCAGATGTGAGGACTTTGGGCATCCCCAGGCCGTGGGGAGCAGAGCTCATCCCTGGGATGGGACCCTGTGGGATGCACAGCCAAACCTGTCACCTCCCTGGAGCCAAGCACCGAGGTTTTGCAGTGCTTTTCCCATCCTGTGAGCCAGTGTTTTGCTGTGGGAGTGTGGGAATGAGCACAGTACCCCCCGCAATCCTTTTTATCCTGGGGATCCATCCCTGCTGAGCTTTTCTGGGATGCAGGAGGTGCTGCAGAGCATCCCTCCTCTACATCTGCTGGAGCAGCAAGCAGGTGGAGTTCTTTCTCCCTGTTGGTGAGAAGAGGAGGGGAAAGAGCCCTCCGGCTCATTTGGAGGAGCCCAGGGATCAAATGGATCCTCAGGGCTCCTGCTGATGGCAAACCAAGGGGAGCTGCTCATCTGCTCACAGCAGGGGCTGCTGCAGTTCTGGCAGGAGAAGCAGAAACTCTGGGAGATAAAGGAAGTTCATGCTCAGGGAACATCATTCTGCTGCTCGGGCCCATCCATCAGCCTGTCAGAGGGTTATCACTGTGGGGATGCTTTTAATAAAGGAGCAGAACTGTCACTGGGTGCCAGAGCCTTCCCGAAACCTGCGGCAGCTGCTCCCGGAGTCCGTGCTGGCCCAGCCTGACATCACTCCCTGCTTATCACCGGGCTGCAAAAATGAAGGAGAATGGGACTTTCTTCATTCTTTCACCTGCCTGTCAGTCTCCAGGTGACACATGGCTTTCAAGAAAGAGCGTGGCCTTTTCCTGCGGGGAAGGAGGGGGAAAATTGCTCGAAAGAGCCGGAGAGGGAGGCGGCACACGCAGAACAGGTTGGAGCGTGGGAGCGAGAAAGTCCTCGGGGGTGTTTCTGTTGGGGGCTTAAAAGTGCTATTTTTAGTCTTCCTGAGGGTGAGCACCTGTGCTTCAGGTCTGGGTGGGTTGGTCAGGGCTGGTATTTGAGGAGGGAACTGCAGCTGGTGCTGGGGGTGGCGCTTTGGGAGCAGTGGATGCTGTGCTCCGAGCGCATCCTGGCGGGACTGAGCTGCTGCCAGTGCTCACCTGCATCCCTGGCATCTCTCCCGGGCCCCCATCCTCTGGGATTGCATTGACCATCACACCCGTTGCCTTCCGTATCTCTGGAGAGCAGGATGCTGCTCTGGTGGCCGGGGGGCCCTTCCTGCACCTCAACCCCTGCGAGTTTTTTCCAGCTATCAATTCTTAGCAGGAGCTCTCGAATACCCTGTGCTATTTTTGGGGTCTCACACAGTCTGACCCCCAGATTGCCCAGCCCTGAGCATCCCCTCTCCCCCCGTGGCATGCAGGGTGGGTGTTTGGTGGAAGGGACGTGTGCTGGTGACTCAGGAGGGGCAGGTCGGTGACTCAGAGCTGACAGCACCTGTCTGGGCCTCGGTTATTTATTAACACCTTACCAGAAAGGGCGGCCTGGGAACAAAGCACTTGCTTCGCTTCCTCTGGCTGAGGAGGTTTAATGACACCTTTCCTGAGGCTGTCTGGGGTTTTGGCAGGGCTCTTGTGTCTCATGCTTAGGTTGGTAAATGGAGATAATCGCTTTGGACTGAAACTCCGGGAATTAGGTTGGCTCTGGCAGCAGAACCTGGTGGTTTAAGGAGAAGGCTCCGTGGTGTTGCAGTGGTGTCAAAGGAGCCTGCCTGGGGGCTCCTTCATGGCCAATGTAAAGCCTCCTGGAGTGAGACACCTGCTCCAGTCCTTGCACACCACTATAGATCAGGCAGCAAAGCTCAGGGCCCCCTGACCTTGCCCAGGGAAGCTGTGCTGCCCCATCCCTGGAAGTGTTTAAGGCCAGGTTGGACAGTCCATGGAGCAATCTGGGCTAGTGGTAGGTGTCCCTGCCCAGGGGGTAGAATGAGATGATCTCTAAGGTCCCTTCCATCCCAAACCATTCCATGGCTCTGTGATGCAGCACATCTCATGGTGCTGGTGATGGAACAGGCAGCATGGCAAGAATGTTTTCCCCAGGGATCCCAGATTCCCACCCCTGGTCACCTCCTGGTTAGACTGTGGATGTGAGCTGGCCCATTGTGTGGGGTTCTGCCTGTGGTGGAGCAGCTGGGCAGGGAGGAGGAGGGGAGGAAGGAGTTGCGAGGAGCCCCATGTGAGGTGGGACACGTGTGAACAAGCAGAGAGTGATGGAAACCAGCAGAGAGTGATGGGAACAAGCAGAGAGTGATGGATGGCTCCTCTTGGCAGCACAAGGGTCACACCGTGCCCCGACCTGCCCCGGTGGCTGCTCACACAGGGGGGACAGTGGTGGCAGGGGACCCTCTGCGGGGGCTGCCGAGGCTCGGGAGGACACTGTGTGTTGGCAGGCACAGGCTGTGACTCAACAGGGCTGTTTCATCTCTCTCAGATCTTTTGCTTTTTTACTTTTCTTTAATCCACTTGCCTCATTGACTTTATTTTAGTGGCTGGGTTCACCGAGGAGCACTTTGGTCATTAAGCACGTTGGGGCATGTGGATAAACCTGCGTCTCTGAACGTGAATCGCTTTAAGGCCGGGATCAAATCCTTGGCTGGGTGTGCCGGGCACAGCAGGATCCCAGAGTCCCTCCTGCTGCCCCTCACCTCCATCCTGCCCTGCTCCGTGCTTAGAAGGGATAAGGCCGATAAGGGTGTGCAGGTTGGAAGTCCCATCCCTTTGCAGGTCCCTCAGTGTGTCCAGGTCCCAGTTTCCCTCCACAGATTGGAATTTGTCAGGGCTTCCCTTCCCGTTTCCCGGGGTTGGGGCCAGGCTGAGCCCTGCCTGGGATGTGTGTGCAGGGGCAGTGCCACGAGGTGCTAAGGCAGCTGTGCTGGGACCGGTTCCTGCAAACAGGCTGTAGCTCTCTGGCTGCATTTTTCTAAATCCAGCCCTTTGGATGGGAAGTGTCTTGACAGTAAAAGTGGAACTGGGGCATGTTGGAGCAGGGCGAGGGGTCTGAGGGAGGGACACGCGGAGAGGGAGCAGCAGGGAGGTGTGTGAGCCCTAACGGGAGCGCTGCCAGGATCGTTTCCCTGCTCTTGGTTTTCTTTCCTGTTTGCCTTTGCTGCCTACACCGTTTGTGCTCACGCTGTCTGTAGATGCTGCAGATGCTCCCGTTCCAGCGCCTGCTGCCTCCCCCCTGCCTCCCGGGGTGTTGTGGTGGGCTCACGGAGACACCGGTGGCCTCGGGGCTCGCAGTGTGTGGCCTGGCTGTGCTGCTGCTCCCAGGGCACGGGGAAGCAGATGACCCCTCACCGGGAAGTGTGGGGAATGTGGGGGGCAAAGGGGAAAAAACACGTTGTGCCTGAGACGGTGCTGTCTGTGGAGGTTTGGTGCTGGGGGATGTGCAGTGGTGGGGAAGGAGGAGGTTGGTCCTGAGAGGGGTTTGTTCAGGTCAGTGGGGTCTGGGCAGGGCGGTGTCTGTGGGACAAAACAACGTGCTGTGTCCTGCAGTTTGGGGCTAAACTGGGGCACCCACATGCCATTGAACCTGCCTGGGCTCCTTTCCCCACTGAGGGGTGACAGTGTCCCTAATCCACGCAGTAAGGACGTGCTGACTGCCCGATGTGGGCAGGGGGCCATCCTGCAGCAGCCACCGGGCCGGGCACATCTCCTGTTCCCGGTGCCTCCATCCCTGCGGCAGCGGCGGTTCCCGCACCATCATCACTTGCTCCCGCGGCCGCATCCCCGGGAGGGACCGCGCCGGCTTCGCGGGGTGGAGGCATCAGGAAGCGCCTTTGATCTGCGGGCACCCAGAGGCTTTGAAATGAGCCGCCGAGCTGCCTGCCCCGCCGGGGAGGGGAGATAACACATCAGAGCCTGCGCCCAGGGCTGCGGTATCGCGCCTTTATGGAGCGCTGATTGCTCCCGGCCGCGCAGCTCGCTCGGGGGAACTTCAAAAGCGGCGCTGGAGCTGCAACAACGCCCTGTGCAAAGAGTCCCGGGCCCGGCTGTGCACACACACGGCCGGGTGTGCGGCTACACCCAGGGTGACAAGGCTCGGGGCCCTTCACGTCCTCACCCTGCGGTTTTTGGTAGATCTTTCTGGCCCCCTGAGGTGGGTGTGAATTGGATGCGGTGGGGTCGGACCCTCTGGACCTTCTGGGTGGGCACTGAGTGCCTCTGGGGTGTCACTGTCAATAATTTAGCTCCTTGCCTGTCCCAGATCCTGCTGTGCAGTGATCCCCAGATCCTGGGAATTTGGGATTAGTGCCTTGCAAACCCCAGTGGTTCTCGTGAGGTCCCTCTGGACCGTCTTGGTGGGTGCTGAGTGCCTCTGGGGTGCCACCACCAGTGTCTTAGCTCCTTGCCTGCCCCAGGCCCTGCTGTGTGGTGGTTCCCAAGGCATGGGAATTTGTGGTTAGTGCCTTGCAAACCTCAGTGATGCTCCCCAGGCAGGGAGATGCTCAGAGCAGGGAGCAGGATTTGCAGCTGCTCCCAGTGTGTTTCCCAGCAGCAGGGGAGTTAACAGGAGAAGATGGGGGAAAGAGGAGGAGAAGGGTTTGGATCTCCTCCTCTTCCCCTGCCTTCCCCTGGCTGCTGCCATTTCATCAGGCTGTGTATTGGCCTCCCGAGGATGGAGCTGGGTAACACCACAACATAAACAGAACATCTGGAAGCTCTTAAAGGGTTTTATTTTTTAACACATTTACAAGAGCCAGGGACACTTGTGCAGAGAGTTCTGCAAGCTGGGAGACGCTGTGCTCGCTGCTTCCCCACGAGCCCAAGGCTGGTGGTCAGGCTTTTCCCCAGAGGAGCTTGAGGGGCTGGTTTGTGCCTCCACATCAGATTGCTGAGGGGGTGGTGTCTGGGCCAGGAGGTGCCAGTCTTGCTTGCATATCCCTTGTGAGGTCCAAGGCAAACAGATGATAAGTGTGGCGCGAAAAATGAGCATAAACCTCTACCCTTCTTTCTTCCCCCTGGTTGATGGGGATGGGGAGTCAGGAAGGGTTTGTTGGGGAGAAAAGCTGTTTAATGATCCTATGGAGTGAACAGGGTGAGAATCAAAGAGCAGAGCAAATGATTTAATTCCCCACGTGGGCCGAGAGCTTGTCTGAGCCAAATGGGAGCTGCTTGTGCCACGCTTAACAGCAGGATTTGGATCCTCCAGTTGATTTGAGAGCTTGTGGGTGGAGATCCTATGGATAAAGGGATAAATGAGATCCATTCTCACTCTGCTCTATTGACTGTGTTTTCTTCTCCCTGTCTCCTTCCAAATCTCTGTGGCAGTGGGGAAGAGGAGCCCCTTTCTACCCAGGACAGCAGCGAGGGCACAGGGGTGGGCACTCTTCCCGTGGAGTCCTTGGCTCTATCGTGGTGGTCCCTGTGTCCTGGCTCTGTGCTGGGATGTTTAATCCATGACTTGCACGTCCCTTGAACTGGGTATGGCAGCCCATGTGCACAAAGGCAGCATGAGCTGCTTTCCCTTCCTCTGCATTCCCAGATGTTTTGGGAATTGTTTTGTCTGTGCACAGGAACGGCCATTTGAGTTTCTTCCATCAGCCCCTGGCTGTGTCTCTTATCCACCCTTGTGCTGTCCTGCACCCTCATCTGCTGCCTCCTGATCCCACAGGAGCCCAGCCTTGGGGCTGGTGCTGCATCTCCTCTTTTACACAGTGCTCCAAACATTTTGCTTGGTGGCAAAGAAGAATCATGATTTGCTCCACCCCAACCAGCTGCCTACGAGCCTGGACCTTCCGTTAACGGCGTGTTTTTCCTCCGCAGGGTCCGTGGTGAAGGCTCGGGGTGCAGGGACCTGCGAGGGGACAGCCAAGGCGCCGCAGCTCTGACCGTGGCCAGAACACCCAGGAGCACCCTCCCGAGGATGGGCACTTCATCTGGAGCACGGGGAGAGGGACACGGGGACCAGCAGCTCGCCCTGAGCTCGCCGGGGCTGCGTGGTGCTCAGCACCTGCCAACAACAGCCCCTGTACCCTCGCTGGGCTCCACAGCCCCTGCCTGGTGAGAGGGGTTTCCTCC
>JAYRBT010000043.1:1434397-1450283 GCA_036023395.1 Myiotriccus ornatus
GCTCAGCACCTGCCAACAACAGCCCCTGTACCCTCGCTGGGCTCCACAGCCCCTGCCTGGTGAGAGGGGTTTCCTCCCAGTGCTGACCTCGCTCCCAGCTCCCACACAGATCCGAAGGTTTTAATTAGCTGCTCTGTGCAGGGCTTTGGGAATTACCCCTGTGGGCAGTGCTGGCGACGGATGGATGGCCAAGTGCTCTTGGGCCCAACAGCAGCTCGGCGCTTTTCTCTCGGAAGGACCAAGCGCTTGTCTGGTTGTGAGGAACCAGCTGTGGAGTTTTGTCTTTTTTTTTTTTTTTTTTTACCTTTATGTTGTTGTTTCTGATGCCGTGTGGGGTTTTGGGTGTTTTATGAGGACGGCTGGACCTGCGCTGGATCCCAGTGGTGCCCATGGTGGGAACTGGAGGCCTTCGGAAGAGCCACGGGGCAGAAGCTGAGTTGGTCATCGTGGCGCCCTGGGGTTTAAAACTGCCTGGCAGAGGGTCATCCTGTGCTCTGGGTGTTGGGTGCCCTCAGGAGGGTCTTTGAGCACTCACTCACACGGAGCCCAGCCCAGGTGGGACTGGGAAGCAGGAGTGGGAGATTCCAAACTGCAGCAAGGGGATTGTCACCATGGGGGGAAATGTCACCCTGAGAAACAATTAAACTTCTTAATAAAACCCATTGGCTCTGTGAGTGCTGGATGTTGTTCTGCATTTGCCTTGGCTCAGCCACACTTACATCAGGGCCCTGTTTCGAGGCTGCTGGGGGGATGCCTTGGATTGTACAGGAAACCTGTGCCTTGGGAAACCTCTGCTCTAACAAAGCCAGACCAAGAGTTTAATGCCTTTGCTTTGCAGAAAAGTTCTTCCCTGTCCTTTCCCTTTTCCCTTTCTGCAGCCCTTAACCACAACTGCCTGATGGTGTGGCCTGGTGAGCTGTCCCTAACGCACCTCCTGCTCCAAAAGCCACTGAAATGCAGATTATTTCTCCTTAAATCCTCTTGTTTCATGTCCCTGGACTGCGTGTTCCCTCCCACCCTGTGCACCTGATGCAAATACAGAAGGGGCAGATCCAGGCAGAGATGCAGGGATGGAGCAGGGAATCTCAGAGCCCGAATGTGGACGCTTTTTGGAGTTCATAACTAGTATTTTCCTCAAAGGCCTCGTGCCTTTCGTGTGGGTCAGTCCCTCGGTCCCGGCTCGAGCAGAGCAAACACGGAGCCAGGCCGTTAAACGGGAAGGGCGTGGGGCTGCACTGCTATTTACCTGTGGAACCAGCAGGAAAACCTGCCTGTCACTCTTCCTAGTAAACACAAACTGGAAGCACAGACCAGCTCATGGGGATTTATTAGTTTGCTTTACCAAATGCAAATATTAAGACTAGTTAGGCCGGCCCAGGGGCTGCCTTTTGCCTTTTGTGTGCTGTGCGGCCACTGGCGCCTCTGGGTGCTGATAAGGGGGTGCTCTGTGCTCAGCCAGTTGTGCTCAGGGAGTTTCTTTTGCACCACTCCTGTGTCCCTTTTGCTCAGGACTGGTCCTGCCAGGGGCTCAGCACCCGGGGCTGTCGTGCTCCAGCCCCCCCAGCCCCGACCTGGGGATCTCCCTGCTCAGGTGAGTTCCCCTCTGGCGTGTCCTGACCCACCACGTGCCCTTGGCACAGTTGGCAGCTGCTGTTTGGGTTTGTGGGGCCAACCTGGAGCAGGTGAGAGCTCCCTGTGCTTGTTTTCACTGTAAAGGGTATCCCGTGATCCTGCTGTCATTGAATCCCAGAAGGGTTTGGCTTGAAGGGACCTTAACGCTCATCTTGTTCCAACCCCTGCCACGGGCAGGGACATCTTCCACGAGACCAGGTTGCTCCAACCTGGCCTTGGACACTTCCAGGGATGGGGCACCCACAGTTTCCCTGGGTAACCTGTGCCAGGGCCTCCCCACCCTCACAGGGAAGAATTTCTTTCCCAGTATCCGATCTAAACCTTCCCTCCTTCACCTTACAGCCATTCCCCTGCAGTTCAGTAATTCCCTGCAGGGTAATCCCTGAGCCTGAGCCACCTCCAGCTCCAGGGAATACCATCCAGGACCACACCAGGCATGGCTGGAGGTGCAGGTGGTGCTGGGAGCAGGGATGGCTCGAGGCAGGGATGTGCCCCAGGGCTCAGGGTATGGAGGCTGGGGACGAACAGATGGGAGTGATGGCCTGGAGAAACCGGATTTATTTTTCCTCGCCTTGTTAATGTGAAGATCCTGTTCCACAGAAGGCTCAGTGGGCAGAAGGCGCCTTCCTTGCTTTCATCCCAGTGCTTGGGAAAAAGGGGGAGTAGAGTCCAGCTGGGATGGGGAGGGTTTGGGAGGAGGAGGAGGCCAGGTGAGCAGCTGGGGGAGCACAGACCAAACCCAGCCAAATCCCCCCCCAACTTCCAGTGTTCCATTCTCATCCCGTTTGTGCCCCATTTCATCTGTCCCTGCATCATCTGGTGCGTATTTACAGGCAGTTAGAGATGCTTGTCTGGATGTTATTTTCCCTCCGGGGCTCGTAAAACGCATCTGCTGGAGCCGCCGACCAGCTCGGGGGGAGTTTGCAGGCCCTGCCCGTGTCCTGAGCCCGTGGCTGTGGGCTGGGAGGCTGCTGTGCCTTGTTCCCGTGTTTGTTTTGACAGCTTAGCAGTGGCTGCAGGTGTGTGCAGGAGGAATCCTGCCGGGATGCTGCAGGGCCACACGGACAGCGACACTTGGAAGCTTCTGGCAAACACCACCCTGGTGGGCTGTGGGTGGTTGGGCTTCCCTGCACCGTGGAAACACTTAGAGTGGGAAAGGTCATCAAGTCCAACGTTCAGCCAGCACTGCCAGGGCCACCACTAAACCAACCCTCAGCTAAAGCCCCCAGTGCTCTTTGAGGAGGAAGGGGTTGGTTCTCAGTCACTTTCCCATCACTCACCATCTCTAAAACTGCCTCTTTTTTTTTTATTGTTAAGAGTTTTTGGGTGTCACCTCCCAGTGACAGAATGGTTTGGGACAGAAGGCTCTTGTTCGGAGCCCCTGCCAGATGCACTTTTGGGCTGCACAGAGCTTTACTCACTTGTTTAATTCTTGCTTAAGGCTGAGCACCTGGGGGCGATTACTGACCCCCAGATCTCCTGGGAGCTCCCAAACCCCCTCCAGGTGTCCCCAATCCCGGTGTCAGTTAAAAGCTCCCCACAGAGGCGGGGCCCAAGTGATGTGAGGATGCTTTGCAGGAGAAGCAGCCACTGGATCCTGGGAACCTGAGCAGTTTTCTTGGTGCTGGAGGAGGCAGGTGAGGCTGAACCTCTTCTCCTGCCCTCTCTGTGTTGGACTTGACTGTGTAATCTGGAGCTAAACGGGGTGGGGGGTTACGTGCCTCGGTGTGATGTTGCCAAGGGATGTGGTGTGTGAAGAGGGTTGAACCAGGAATGAAATAGCTGATTTTTGTTTTTTTCATTTGTCAGACAACACAGCTGAGCAAATCCCAGCCTGCTGTCTGTTCATGAAGGGGCTAATCCTTTGTCTTTTCCTGGAAAAATCTTTTCCAGGAACCCCAAGGTTTTCTAAATAGGGCCAAGCTTAGAAGATATAATGGGAAAGGGGTATATTTCCCACCCTCAGGTGTTTCTTAACTATTTCTTCAGTCGTTTCCCCCTCTTGCTTGTCCACATGTGCTTCCCTCCTGTTTTCCACCTTCTGCCCAGGGACTGTCCTCTGGGGAGCTCTGGTGTCCTGCCAGGAGTGACATGACTCTTCCTCCTCTGGCACCCAGCAGGGTGGGTGTTTTGGGGCCACGTGTTGCCCCAGCAGGGCTGGGGGTGCTCTGGGTGATGATAAACCCCCTCGAGGAAGGGCTGCGGGGCGGGGGGAGCCTCCAGCCCCAATCCCCAGGAATGCTGCTTAGCCCCAAAGCCGCTTGGAGCAGCGCTCAGAGCTAAGCCCGTTTTCCCTCTAAGCCTCCGTGGTTTGGTTGCCTTCAAGGAGAGGAAATTCTGTTGCCGGGAGAGATCTCCCCTCCCTTCCAGCAGGGTGATTTTTGGGTTTTTTTTTTGGTGCACGGAGTTAAACCTTCCCGATGAGCTCTCCCCAGTCCCTGCTCCCCACGGCTCGGGTGGTGTTGTGTGGGTGCTTGTAATGGCACAGCCTTCCCAGAACATGGTCTGACGTTCTCCCCCTCCCGTTTAAATTAACGTGCCAGCCGTGCCTCGCCCTAATTAAAACCAGCAAAGAGGACTGGTCCAGGCTGTAAAATTCTAGGACAGTTTTATGTAGAGCAATTAAAAGGAAGGTAAAAAAAAATTGTTAAGAAATTAAACACTAATTACTTTTTTTTTTTCCCCGGCTGAGCTGTTTTGGCAGTGGGGCTGCAAGTGGGATGCAAAGAACTGGGATGGTTGGTTCCTTTCTGCCATAAATCAACTGGATCAAATGTTCCCTCGCTTTTTAGCCGTGTAACTCATCTGCTGTCAATTAGCCTAAATCACATTTTTTCAATTAAATGGGCTTAGTGGCCTGATAGCAAAGCCTGGTGGGGAGGGGGGAGGGAGAGGTAGAGCCTGGTTGTAGGCAGCGAGGTGGAAATATCTTTTTAAAAGGTGTGATCCTATTTTAGTGTTTTCCATATAAAATATGATCTAAATGTCTGTGCTCTGGGGAGCAGTAAGAGCTGGAAGCCCAGCTGAGGAAGGAACCTGTGCAACAGGGGGGACTGGCCACAGAGGTGGCCTGAGGGATTAAAGGAGAATCCCAGCTGGGATGCTGGAAGGAGTGACAGCAGCTCCCTGACTTCAAGGAAACTCCTTTGGGATGGACTTCATTTGTTCCCTTAAACTCCTACCCTAATTCCCCTCAAGTTTTCAGGCTTGCAAAGAGGCTGCCCATGGTGTGAGGGCTCCTTTGTGCTCCAGGGAAGGTGAAATTATCCCGTTGTTTGCAGTGGGAATGGGTGGCTTGCATAATACCGGGAGTGATTTGCGTTGGATGGTGAAGTAAACCGCTGTTTCCTCTCTCTGTGTCTAGTCTTGCTCACTGAGTGTTTTCTTTCTTGATTGGAAAAGGAAAACAGGCTGTGAAGTACTTGGAAGGGGATGAGGAAGGGCAGGGCTTGGAGTAAATGGCTCCTTTTACACCTGGATCTGCCCTGTGCCTTAAAAATAAAGGTAGATAAAACCTTCACACATTGGAAAGAAAGAGCCACTGGGAGTGGGATGGGGAGCTGGTCCTGGCCCCAGGAGGAGGGAGAGGCACGTGTGGCCTGGTTAGGGGTCTAGTTACTGCGTGTATTACCTGTCTCCCTCCCCTCCCACTGGAGTTTGGTCCCTGCTGGAGCCAGACTGTGCTGGGACAGTGTGGGGTGGCCCCTGGCTTGGCCGGGGAGTGCTGAGGAGGTGCAAACATGGGGCTTCGAAAGCCCCTGCAGATGCCTGGATGCTGGAAATGGAGCTTCATCTCCCTGGTTCAAGGCTTTGCAGGAGCTGATGCTTTCTGGGATGGGGAGGGCAGCCGTGGTCCTCCCACCTCTCCCTGCACCAGGGCAGGATGTGCTCCCAGGACCTCTGGAGATCCCCCAGTCTCACCCTGCAGTGCCAGATGTTCCCCCATCAGCTGCAAAAAGGGCTCAGGCCTCCCGGTTCTGCCAACAAGCCCTTACAGGTTATCCTGTTAGGAAAACCAGACTCATTTATTAATAAACATAACGTTAATTGCTGTAATTGGAAGGCTGGCTTCCCGCTGCGAGGACGTGGGTGTGTGCTGCCAGTGTGGAAATGCAGGAGGAATGTCATCCTGCCCAGCCCCTGCGGTGAGGGGAGGGTGCTCCTGTGGTTATTGTGGTGATGGGTTTGTATTGTGGGTTTGGGTGCTAGAAGAACAATGAGAAAACCGAGTGTGTGTCCTTGGGGTAGGCCAAAAATACAGCCCAGGGGGGATTTAGGTGTTAACTGGTGTCATTCCCCAGCGCTGCCCCAGGCAAGCCTGGTGTGATGCAGATCACCCTCCCTTCTTGCTTCCTGAGCAGATAACTGCCCTCGGCCTCCAGGAAGAGCTTTGCTGGTCACTTGGAGAAGCTGAACTGGGGTAATCCAGGCTGAGGAATGTCTCCAAACCCTCAGGAAGATGGTGATGCCACCCCACCATCAGTGCCAAGGGAGCTGGGGGTGTGGGACCGAGGTGGTCCTGGAGGACTCCTGGCTTTGTGTTTTTTCCTCCCGGGAAAGAAAGAACCCCCCTGTCTTTGTGGTCCTTCGGTGCTGCCAGCAGCAGGCTTGGCTCGGGGCCTCTGTTCCCACAAAAGCACCACAATCAGGTCCCTCCACACCCGGGGTGTTTTGGGCTGCGCTTGGGAAATGGCTCCTGTGCCAGGAGCCTGTGTGTCCTCACGGATCCGCCGCTCCAGCTCTCCTGCCCTGTCCCGGGGTTTGCTTTGGAAAAGCAGCGCTGGTGGTTTCTGGAACGTGCTCCATCTAACCCGCCATCAGAAAACAACAAACCCGAACCTGTAATTGCCTTTGGTCTTGAGCAATTTGAGCTGGGTGTGAATTGGCCACGAGGGCTCCTAAAGCGCTGGGAGCTCCAGGAGCGCTGCTGGCAGCGGCAGGAGGGAGGGGATGGGCTGTGGGAACCAAGAACACCCCTCTTTGGCCTTGACCCTCCTTCACTGTCACCCTGCACCCCAGAGAGACCCCACTGGGCTCTGCTGGCATCGAATGCACTGTGAAACCCCAGCCTGGCAAAGCCCCCACTGCCAGCGTTGGTGGGTGAGCGGCGCCACGAGTCCCGGACCCGGCTGGGGGGGTTTGGCTCCTGGGGAGGATTATGAGAGGTAGAGAATTAAGCCCTGCATTTCCTGATTTCCCTCCTTTCAGCGGGGCTGGTGCGAGGAGAACAGCCCTGCCCCCTGCCCTGTCATCCGAATTCCTTTTGGGAGACGGGAGAGGGCGAAGGGGGGAGTAAATCTGATTTAATTACAGTGACACAACCTGCATGGCCTCAGCGGCTCCGGGGAGGGGGTTGGTTTAATCTGATTTGGAGGGGGAGGAGGTGCAGCAGCTGCCCTGGCACGAGCACCCACTGCACATGATGGACTTAGGGCAGCGCCAGGCACGGGCAGCACCGGCCTGGGGGCACCCCCCTGCCCACCCGGGGCGGGGGGACCGGGGTGTGGGACAGGGATGGGGTCCTCAGCCCTTGGGAGTGCTCTGCTTCCCACCAGGTGCTGTTCTGGGATCCAGGCAAAGAGGTGGTTTGGTTGGAAGTGGTGATGCCCCATCCCTGGGAGCGTCCAAGGCCTGGTTGGATGGGGTTTGGAGCAACCTGGGATAGTGGAAGGCACCCCTGCCCATGGCAGGGGGTTGGAAGTGGATGATCTTTGAGGTCCCTTCCAACCCAAACCATTCCGTGACTCTGTGATCTCCTGTCTCTCAAATGGATCCCGATGGAGAGGCCTCTTTCCTCCTCCTCCATCACATCCACCTCTTGCATCCCAGTTCCTCCACAGCGTGTGGCTTTGCTCTGAGCTCTTCCCTCTGTGCTTTCCCTGTTCTGCTGTGACTTCCCACTCTGGGCTGTCACCTTTGGGGACAGTCTGGAGTGTGCAAGTGGGAAGGGTTTGTGGGCAGCCCTGGAGCTGTGTCCCCACGTGCCTGAGGGGTCTCCCCACAGAGCCAGGGGAGCTGTGCCAGGCTCGGGGATGTGCAAATCCCAGACCAGGAGCTCCAAACCACAGGGTTGTAAAGAAAAAACCCAAATGACCCAATAATGTGTTTTGAGGTTCTCTTTGTTTAGCTTCTGGGTTTTAGGCTTAAATTGGAGCTGCTTTGTTTTCTGTGCAGTTGGGAGGTCTGGGAGCCTTCCTGCAGGAGGAAAAAGTGAAATGCCTGCTGACTTTGTGGGAGTTGAGCAGTGCTGGGGTGAGGGCTCTGGACAGTGACTTTTGGTGAAGAAAGAGTGAGGCACCAGCTTTTTCATCCTCTTTTTGAGTTCAGCCACATCTTCTCAGGAAAGCGCTGTGGTGGGGTGAGTGCTGGGGCTCAACCCAGGCCTGACTGCCCAGAGCACTGAGGCTTTGTATTTCTGCTTTAAAAACGCTCATTTTAACATCCCCCTCAGGGGTAGCACCTTATCCCACCCCTCCCCTTGAGTGCCAGGAGGTGGGACACGTCCTCCCCTCTGGGTGGGACAGCAGCTGGTGCTGGAGCATCCCTGGGGTGCAGGTTGTGCCTGGAAAGCTGCTCCGTGCTGGGGAGGTGTCTGTGGGACCTCACCCAGCTCCAAGCAAGGGGTTTCTGCTGACACAGCCACGTGCTTTAATTGTGGATTATTAAGAACTGCTTTTATTTTAAGAAACTGGCCCCTGGTCACAGTGTGAGTCCCCCAGCCCTTTTCCCTACAAAAGGGGTGTTGTGCCTCTTACCTTTCAGGTTCCATTTCGGCTCCCAACCCTTGCTGGGTAACCCGGAGCAGGGGGAGCTTTCAGAGAGCTCTCACCCCATAACTCAGCCCAGGCTCCAGCACTAGTGAGGTATTTTACACCTGCCAAGGCAGATAATTAATCATTCCTGAAGAATGAAGAAATGTTTCTGGGCCTTTTTTCCCCTCCTTTTTAAATTAAAAACAGGGATTTTGATGCCCCTCTGATAGGGGTTTTGGGTGAGGAGTGTGAAGGCTTTGGGAAAGCCAAGTGGGACGTGACTGGCCAGGCTGGGAGTGGTTTGGTGTCCATCTCATGGATTAAGGGATGTTGTGGGTCAGAGCCTTCCAGTGGCCTTTTTATCCTGTGTGTGTTGTCCTCTGTACCTGGGAATGTCTCTTGCAGAGAGGTGATGCTGGTGGCCCTCACTGAAAGGTTGATCTCAGCTTCCCAAGGCTGATCTGGAGATGTTTTCAGGCTGGAGTATGTGGGAAATAAGGAAAAACCCCCTTGGAAAACCTACCTGCCAGGTTCCCAGTGACTTGTCTCTGGCATCACCATCCAACTGGGAGCTGGAAACACAGGTCAGCTCTGCTGAGAGCCACCCAGCCCTTTGTTCCTGCATCTCCTTGAAGTGATATTGTGGTTGACTTAATTAACAACACAGCATTATTGTGGGAATGACAAGGAATTAAAAAGATTAAATCTGGGAAAAGGCCTATCTGACCATCCAATCCAGCCCCCTACTCTGCTGTTCTCTGAGCTATCCTGTGCAGTTTGAGGTGCCTCAGGTGATGTGCTTGCTCCTTGTTCCCCAAGGAAATCTGCCTGTGGCCCGTCAGGGAGCTGTTTGTAGGGATGAGCTGGCTGGTTTCATCTGCATCCTGCTACTTCCCTGTTCTTCCAGCTGTGTTTCCACCAGCACTGGCTTTACCAGCAAGCCTGGCCAGGCCTGGCAGAGAGGGCTCAGCTTCTCCTTGCTCAGGCCTTGCTGTAGAGTGGATGTGCCCAAGGAAAGTGCCCTTGCATAATTGGAAATCGGGGTCCTTCCTCCTTCCTTCACAGCTGCTTTTTGAGGCTTCATCCCAACTGGAGTGTGTTTGCATTTTGGGGCATCCTGTGTTGATTTCTGGACTGCTGGTGGTTGCCTACTTCAGTCCAGAGGTTCTGGAGCAGAAAATGTGGCTTTAGGCATTCTGGTGGAACACCTGGAAAATGAGAAAATGCTCAAAGGAGCCTTTTCCTTCCATGCCTGAGATACAGATCCGTGTTGGAAGCTCTAAAGTGGGTTTGTCTGTGTTCTTTTCGTGGCTGTCACTGTGGGCTCCCCTCTCCTCCTTCCTCCCGTCGTGATCCCTGTGCCAGCAGCTCCATCCCCCTGTGTGCTGCAGGGAGCTGGGCCAGGCCTTGTGTAGTTGTGCTCCCAGCACTTTCCACGCTGTTTTCAGAGGGAGTGTCAGTCTCTTCAGTGTCTTTGGGTTGACTGGGGTGCTTTTGGGGCAAGCCTGCTACTTCCCCCTCATGTCAGTATGGAAAAGTGAACTTCCAAGTGCTGAGGATGGTGGGACTGGGAGATCAGCTCTTTCTGGGAAGGAGGGAAGCACCTCATTAATTCAGAGGACGAACTCTGCTGTGGTGCCCCTGCAGGGATTTGCCCACAGCTAAAGCTGGGGATGTGCAAATTCCAGCAGCAGCTGCTGAGGGGGGTCCTGTGGTTCAGCGCTGGGACAAAGAACACTTTGCATTTGCACTGCCCCAGGCTCCTGTTTGACCTTGTGTTGTCTCCCTGGCTGCATCCTGGAAGGCTGTGTGTGGAGCTGGGTCCTGCCAGGATGTCTGGGTGTGGGAAAGGTGCCTCCCTGCCCTCCACACGCTGCCACCTGCTAATGCCTGGTTAAACATGGACTGTTTGCTGCACCTTGGCCCTGGGGGCTGTGACAGAGGGAGGCTGGTCAAAAATTAGGATTTTTTTTCCCCTTTGGAAGAGCCTTTCTCCCTGCCTGGCTCTCTTCAGGGGGTGTCTGTGTGTTGCTCCATGTTGGGATCTGCCAAAACACAAATCGCTGCCTGGGTTATGAACTGAGGTTGGCACTTGAAAACCTCACCTGGTGAGTGACACAAATCCCAGGGAGGCTTTCTGAGCACCAGGGAGTGAACATTTAGCTCTGATTTAGCAGGAAATCAAAACCTCCAAGGCTTCTTACTGAAAAGGAACCCTGTGCAAATACTGTTGCTGCTTGTGCTCGGTGGGTGCAGGAGCAAACACGGCTTCCCCACACGGTTCTCCCACTCCACTCCATGTGCTTCAGGACATGTACAATGGGCACACAGAAATGATGCATTTACTTTTAAAAAGCGGTTTTGTGGAGTTTTTGATCTATCATTAAATGTCAGCCCTTTTGGGGGGGGGGCGTGTGGTGTTCCAATAATCATGGAAGAAGATCATCCTGGCAGCCTGTGGCTCCAGAAATGTCACTTTTCTTTTAAAAACCAAACCCTGAAGTTGGGGTTCTAGTTTATTCCCATGGCTCCAGGAGCTGAGGCTTTAAGGAGAGCTGCTAGTTTTCAACAACCTTCTATTAGTCATGGGAACTGGCAGTCCTGAAATTAATATTTGCAGATGCCCCCCCTCCCCACTCCTGCTCCCTCCTTAATGCAAAGAAAACTCTCACCTCCAGCCTGGCTTCCAAGTACGTGATTGAGAACATGTGAATCCACAAGGATTGAACTGGGAGTGACCTCTGGGGAGTAAGAGGGTTAATCAAAGCTGGGCTCTTCCCCACACTTCACTCCTAAAGCTCCTGCATTTCCTCCTGATGGCTGATAAGGGGGGGATTGAGTTTATGAAGGAGATGAAGATGTTTGGATAAGCTGCAGTACCAAAGCAATCCTGCCGGACGAGTCGGGGCCTGAAGGAAGCCCCTGCAGCTGCGGGGGGTTTGTTGGTTTGGAGTTTTCTTTCCCAGGGGTTGTGTCTGTGAGGATCCCTCTGGACATGTGGTGGCAGCTCTGTGACCTCAAACCCTGGGTACCCTGGCTGGAAGGATGTGCTCCGAGTCCAGGAGCTGTGCTGCTGTGATGGGCACTCAGGCCATGGCACCCAGGGGTTTTTGAGGACCCTGGCACACTGAGACCTCAGAAATGTGCCCTGGTTCTCTGTCACCCCCATCTCTGAGAGATGCAGGGCTTTGAGGTGGCCTTGGCCAGCTTGGTACTCTCCTGTTGGCTATTTGGTACTATCCTCTTCTTCCCTGAAGGCACCCCCAGGCAGAGGGCACTGGTGTGTCCATGACTGTCATTCCACAGCCAAGTCCTAAGCCAAAAATATGGGCTCATGTTATTGAGCACAACACTGGGTTATTTCCCTGTTCTTTTGCCGTGCCAGGAAGGCCAACACCTGTGTCTGAGCTCATGATCCGTGTCTGAGATCACTATCTGTGTCTATTTTTAGACATACCTGATCGATGCCGAAAGAAGGTGAATCATGTTTGGGAAGGGAGCTGCTTCTCTTCCAGATGTGTTTTGGAAAACAGGGCTGAGCTCCAAGGGGAGGGGAAGGGAGGCAGCAGTGGGATTGACCCACCAGGGGGATGAGGCATTCCAGCTGTCTGTGGGTGCTGGGAGGGCAGTCTGTCTGCTGAGCCCCTCCTGCAGCCTTGCTCCTGGTCACAGTGGTTCCTGGAGCCTCCCCAGGAGTTCTCCACTTGGATGCAAAACCATGGAGTGCTGAGGCCACAGGTTACCCTCCCGGGGAGGACTCACATTGCCCTCCTTCCTCCCCAGTAAAGCTGGACCCCCTGGACGCTGCTCCTGTGACCTCCCATCAGCTCTGAGGGGCCTCAAAGGCTTTTTGCCTGCAGGAGGGTTGCAGGTGAGGTGGGGGAGGTTAAACTTTTGGCCCTCTGGTATCCCCCCACCTGGGCAGGAGGAGCGAGTAACGCAGTGGTTGGGGTTGATGTCTCCGTCAAGGGGCCGTGGCAGCGGAGCGGCTGTTTGTGCCGAGAGGGGAATGCCCACAGGTAATTCATCTTGACGTTTATAGAAAGCATAAGGGTTTACTCATTCATAAAATGAAGGGACGGGGTGTTTTGCTGCACGGGCTGAGCTCTGGAGCTGCTCGAACATTATTGTAGCTGATCGTAATCGTTTCCGGCCGTGCCCCGATGTGCCCGGGGGGGTTGCATGGGAACAGTAACAACGTGGGACAGGGGAGAGAACCTGTTGGACAGGAACGGGCCGACTGGAGCTAACAAATCCTCTTCCTCCCAGGCCTTTTCCGAATGACAGGACAGGGCCAGAGCCAAGGGGAGGATCTGCTGGTGGTTGGCACCCTGAGCTGGCAGGCTCTGGGCTTGTTTTAACTGGAGGGAGTCCTGCTGCAGGGGCTCTGCAGCTCTGGGGGGTGGCAAGGAAGGCTTTGTTTTTAGAACAAACTGTTTTGAAAATGGTTTTTGTTGATCAAGCACAGAGAGAAGCTGCTCTGTGCAGGACGGAGCAGAAGTGGAGGGTTTGGCTCCGGCCCCGGAGCAGAGAGAGTGAATAGCTCAATTCCTGTGCTGATCCTTGCCTCTTTGGGGAAGGTCTGCAGATTCCATTGAGCTTGGACCTGCCTGCCATGTGGACAGTGTGGCTGGATAGCTTGGGACTACCCAGGGTGGCTCTGTCAGCTGATGGTGAGCAGGGATGAGTGATTCCCAGGCACCTCCTGGTGTTTCCCAAGGCTCTGGAATGTTAAGCACCAAGCTGCAGTGACAGTGACTTGTGTCTTGGCTGACAGGGGGAGCCCAGGGTGGTGTTGGAAGCAGGACATGACCTGACCCATGCTGCTGCAGAAGAGATGCTGAGGACTGTGCAGCTTGGGGCATTGGCTGCCTGACTCCCAAAACTCTTGGTTCTGAATGGGTTTTCCCCTCTCTGGTTGCTGCCAAAAATAAGTGCCCAAACTGGGAAATGTTGGGCACCTGGGGCTCACTGATCCATGGTTGCCACCAGACTGGAAGCTGTAGAATTTGGAAAAATGTATTAATGCTCTCCTGGAAGGAGAGGCTGAGGAGGGGCAGCTTTGGCTCCAGGACAGCTGTGAATCCTCGGGGTGCTGCTGGCACCTCACAGCCAGGACAGGCCAAAGTGATCACCCAACCCCACCTCCATGAACTGGAGGAGAGAGGGGACTTGCCTGTGCTCTGCTGGCCAGGCCGGGGTGTTTGATAAACAGTGGGACTGACAAGGAGAAACCTGCCTGGAACTGTCTCCAGGTGATAAAATTCCTGTGCTGCTGATGCACTGATTAGTGTGGCTTTGTGTGAGGTGACTTTGGGTTTGGCTCCGGGTCTCTCCCTCCCCTCAGCGCCTCCTTTGAGCACCTTCCTGGCCGTGCCCACCTGCCTTCACTGGAATGCCATGTGGGATGTGGCTCCAACGCCACCTTTCTGCCCCCTGGGCGGGTGAAGAGGGGGATTGAAGGGACTGGGTGGGCTGAGTGGGCCTTGCCCCTCCTGTACCTGGCCAGGTTTTCCCCCTGTCTCTTGGGAGTGGCTGAGACAGTTTTGGCAACAGTGTCTGGGGGGAATGACATGTGGGAGTGTTTGAGCAGGTGAGCTGAGCAAGGACAGCCCTGACTGAGGTGCACCAAGTGCTGCCTGCACTGGGCTGGGCCCACCAGGGGATGCAGGGGATGGTCCTGGCTGAGGAGATGGGGGGAGCCAGAGCCTGGAGCAGGGGATGGTGCCTCTCGCTGTATCAGCTTTTAGGAGCTTGGGTTAATCTAAATCTCGATTGAACAAAGTGCTTCATCACTGGCTGGGTTGGAGGTGGGTGAGTCACCCGTTGAGTCACACTGTTCCCCTGCCAGGGGGGGACCGGAGAGGGGACAGTGCTCAGAGGTAACTGAGCTGCACGGTCCAGAGCCCTCCTGGCACTGCCCTGGCAATGTCTCCGCTCCCCCTACTCCTTTCCCCTCTTTATCCACTGTTTCAGCAGTGACTTGGCCGGTGACGGCTGAGCTGCAAAGCCCCGGGGCAGCCCCTGCCTGCAGCTCCCCTGGCTGCCCTGCCCGAGTCGGGGGGCCTGTCCTGTTCCCTGCTTTCACAGAGTGGCAGCCGCGGTGCCCACGAGCATCTCCTTGTGCCGGGGTCCAGCCCCCCGGATCTCCAGGCGCTGAAGCCCCTTGTCTGCAGAGCCAGGGTGGGGTCCAGTCGAGTGGGACACGGCAGCGGGATGGGGTGGGTTCGCCGTCCCGGGTGCCGCTGCCGGGGCCGGGATGCAGGGACGGGACACCCCAGACCCTCCCAGGGGCCGCCCCCGATGGTGCCCCCGCGCCGGTGGCCCCGGGGGTCGCTCCCGGCGGGGTCCGTGGGGCCGGGGGCGAGCCCATGACATCACCTCCGCGGCCACCCATTGGCTGCCCCGCCGATGACGTCACCCAGCCCATCCTTTCCCAGCGCGGTCCCGCCGGGATGCGGCGTTGCCATGGAAACGGGATGCGCGCTCCCCGCCCCCGGCCGCGCGCGGCCGGGGAGCGTGGGATCCGCGCGGACTTTGCCTCTGACACAGGGCGGAATCGCTTGTCTGCGGCGAATCGCGACAATTAAGAGTTTATTTTAATGGAGTCGGGGTGCGTTGATGCTCCGTCTGGAGATGAAACCTCTCAGCCAACACCTTGAGCAGCCTCTGGTCTGGTCGGTGGGAGCCTTTCCCATGCTCGGTGTCCTCAGGGAGTCAAACAACTGCGTTCATCCCATTTAGCAACACTTAATCTTTCACCAGCCTCGAAACAATGCTCATTAAAGACCTGGCTGCGGTCTCTCTCCTGGACGGAGAAAGTTAAAAACAAACTTTAAAGCATTACGAAAGAAACATTTTAGCAAAAAAAAAAAAAAAACAACCAAACCAAAAAAAAAAAAATCCACAAAAAGAAAGAGCAGAGCAGCAGTTTCAAGGGTGAGGTGGCTGGGAATGTCCGTGGGAGAGGGCAGTTGAAGGCAGCTGGGCTGCCGGGAGCGGGGGCTGCGGTCCCGCCCTCCGCCAGCCCACGGTCCCCGTCCCGCTCCCGCTGCCGGTCGCACGCTATTCCCAAGGACAAAACAAAGCCCTTTACCCCGGGCTTCAACTCTGACCTTGCCGTGGCAGGATTAAAATCTCATGAAGATGGACAACTCGATTGCAAAGAGTTAATTCCCCCCTCCCCTCCCCTCTGTTTTTAACTCCTTTTCTTTCCAACTGGCCTGGTTTGCTGTGGAGAAATTGGGAAAACAACCAGAAAATAGTCGGTCTGTGGGTTCTGGTGGCTGGAGGATGCTGCAGGTGCCCCAGTGGAGCTGCATCCTGGGGCTGGATGGACAACTGGGGCTTTATCTTCTTCTTCCCACAGCTGGGGCTCTGCACTTGGTTGTCAGGGTTCATTCCTCGGTTTTGGAGCAGGAGAGGTTGGTTGTAGGACCCCCCCCGGGCCAAGGAGGGGCTGTTTGTGAGTGCAGGGCTGAAATGTGTTGCTGCTGTGCCTC
>JAYRBT010000043.1:1462799-1489674 GCA_036023395.1 Myiotriccus ornatus
GTTCAGGGCAGGGACAGCCTTATGTACACATCGCCCTGGCAACATTTAGCTAAAAGCCTCTGAGAAGCACCGGGCTGCGTATTACGGGCTGTTGCCTCTCTGTGCCTGCGCACATGCGGGCTGTTCCCTGCCACTAGCCCGAGGTGCAGGGAACACCCGAGCTGCTTTAATTATGTGCTTTTGGAAATCTCCACCTTGTGCAGGGTTTTTTTTAAAATTTTTATATAATTAATTTCTTTTTTTGGCTGTGTCAGTTCCAAACCCCGTTGCAGATCTGTGCCTGAGATCTCCCAGGGACAGGGCACAGCATCCCCGAGGTGGGGTGTGGGCAGGGTGGACCTGGCTTGGGCTGATGCAAAGTGCCCGAGGGCTTTGGAACCAGGATGGGTGGCCCTTGGATTGACTGAGTGTATCACCGGGGTTAATCCAGCAGCATCTGGAAACTCTTCTGCGTGAAGCTGCTTGAATGTAGCTCAGGCCAAACCTGTCACGACTGATTTAGTCATTTAGGAATGAAGAAGCTGATCTGACTGGATTAAGTCAACCCACCAGCCTTGGACATTTCTTTTAGGATGGATGTAGGCTCCCAGCCCTCTCCTTTGACTCCCAGGGGAAGCAGAGTAGCTGGAGGGGGTGACTCTCCTTCCTGGTGAGATGTTCCTCCCCAGGGAGCTGACAGTCCTTGGGACACTGTGGTGAAGGGGTGGCATTTATTCCTCTGCTTGTATCATCATTTTTGATGATTATTTCTGAATGCTCAGGGGGCTTTTTAAAGAGCAAAGCCCCTTTAAAAAATGGGCTTTTAAAGCCACTTTTTTAAAAGGGGCTTTTCAAGGCCAGGTTGGATGAGGCATTGAGCAGCCTGGTCTAGTGGAAGGTGTCCCTGCCCATGGCAGGGCAAGTGCAACAGGATGAGTTTTAAGGTCCCTTCCAACCCAAACCAGTCTGGGATTCTGTGATATCAGACCTGGTAGACGGTGGGTGTGGTGAGACTGAACTTCTGTGCTGCTCAGCTGGGCTGGAGAAGGTGTTCAGCTGACCTGCAGTTAGTTAGGAATTCTCAAATAATCGTTTTTAACTTTATTCTATGTGTGCTGATTAGGCCATTAACTTCATGGGTGTCTGTTTGTGTTGCTTTCTGAGGCTCATCTGAGCTTTGAAATGTTCTTGGGCTCCTGCCTTAAAAATTGGATGCTGTGCTAGACTTTAGCAGTGCACTGGAGTGCAGAGACTCCTGATTTTCACTTTGCTGCTGGTGGTTTTCAGGATCCCTGGGCTCATTGCTGTCTACCTCCCTGTGTCCCCGTTTCCCTGGGGAACATTGGGAATGGGGATATTGCCTCCCTCCTGCCAGCACCTCGCAAAATGGTGTTGCTTCTCCCCTTGGGAAAGGAGCAAACCCTTGTGTTCATCTGCATTGCTGTTGTCTGGGACACTTGGGGCAGAGATTTTTCCCGAGAGGTGCTCGGGGGCATCCAGAGGCCTCCCGGAGAGGAAACAGCGTGTCCAGTCTTGTCTGTGCCGGCTGTTTGCGCCCTGCAGGCAGCCCACGGCACGGAGCAGCGTGCCCAGTGCCACCAGGGCTCCTGGCCTGGGCATGCAGGGATGGAGCAGGGCTTGCTTGTGCCTTGCCATTCCTGGCGAGGTTCCTGCCTCTCCACGGGCAGGTTGTGTTAAAATCCACAGCTGATTTTTGCCTCGTTGCAGAATGGTTGAGAATATCAGTTAAATCAGCTTCCCCCCCACCCCACAGAGGTGCTGCTCCTGTCCCCCTGCATCCACGAGCAATGGGTTTGGGTGGCAACGCTGGATCAGCTGGTGGAATTTGTTGGCTCTGGTGGAACCATTTTTAGGCAAGATGTTTTTGCAAACAGTGTTTCATCACAAACCCCTGCTGTCAGTCACCTGTAGGCGAATGACTCTCCAAAACCCAGCCCTAGATTGAAGGAAATGATAAGGAGTTCTGCTTGCCTTAAAACCTTTCTCTTTTTTTGGTCTCTTTGTTTAATATAACACTGGGTCAATAATGATTGGACTCCCATAGTGCAGAACGGGTGGGGAGGGTCAGCAAGTGACTTGAAAATGGTTTCAGTTCTGCATTCGATGGCCAAGCCAGAGGTTTCCATCTGCACCCAGGACTGCCTGAGCCACATTCCTCCAGCCTGGGGAGAGTGGGAAGGTGGGTTCTCAAAGGTAGAAATGCCCCTGAGCTGCTGCAGGAGCTGTGCCCTGGCTGGAGAGGTGATGGTGGAGGGGATTCCTGGCCACTGCTTCTGTGATGGTGATGGACAGACCCTGCCGTCCTTCAGGGCCAGGTGGAAAGGCAGCTGGGATTACACATAGGGAACAGCTCTGATTTTCAGTAGGAATTACTGGAACAAGGTGAATTTTCCTGCAGCAGAGACCAGCCATGAGCCCCAGCCTGGGGGCGGCTCCTCCTTGGCAGCGTCGCCCTGGCTGTGCAGCTGGAGATTGTCTTTACTTGGCCAAAAGGTATCAGGGCTTAAACACTGATTTACATACCTGGCATATTGATGGCAGATATTTTAAGGATTGACTCAGTCCAGAAGCAGCACCTGAGCGGGGTGATGGCAAGGGATGGGGTGATGCACCTTTCCAGGAAGGTGTTTGATACACGAGCTCTCTCTCCCAGGAGACACGGAGACACCCAGGGCTGGAAACAGCTTTCCCACTGGAAAAGAAAGTGTGAGGTTTTTTAATTTGGAGTTTTAATTAAATGCTGGACCAGTTTGTGAGGAAGGAGAGAGTAAATTCCCATCCCTTGGAGTCTTTAATGAGAGCAAGCAGCTTTCTGAAAGCCCTGCTGTCACTGCTGATCCAGCTGATCCACGCGCAGGAACTCACCATGGGAGTCACCCCCTCCTGGCCACAGCAGGGTTGGAAAACCCCTCCCAGGGAGGCTGGGGGTCCATCCTGGGGCCACATCACCCCCATACCATGTGATGGACCGTTATCCAGGCTGCTGTTCTCCAGGAACAGGCTGGTTACACACACAGCCCTTCCCCTCCCCAGCTCCTGTCAGCACCTCTGTTTAACTGCACTGTCACTTTTCTCCTGCTCGTTTCCAAGTGTTTTCTCCAACTGTTGCTTTTTATAATTGTGATATTTCCCCCCCTCCTCCCCCTCCCTTTCTGTTGGTACCTGTTCCAGCCCTGGGGCTCTGAGCTCGGAAATGCATTTGCTGGGGTTTGCCCTGGCCTGTCTCCTACATCATCCCAGGGAGGATGGTGTGTGCATCCCTCTGGCATTTGTTAATGGCTGCAGCCTGACTGAGCTCCTTCTGCTTCTTGTGTTTTCTGCTCCAAAATTATCTGCCTAAAATAACAGAGCAGCAACTGGGGGGAATGATGCTCTGGCTGTGGCACTGGGGGACAAGGTGGGGATGGGGCACAGTGTGGGCTCGGTGGTCTTGGAGGTCTTTTCCAACCGAAATGATTCCGTGAAATTCAGTTTGATAGAGGCCAAGACTCGTCACTGTTTAATATCTCCTTGTTGCTATTCCCCTTCCCTCATACCACTAAGAGAAGATGAGCTTTAGCCACTGCCTGCCTTCAGTGGCCATTTGGAACACCCCAGTGCCCAACTTTTGAAGGTCTAGAGAAAATTATGCTCCCATCTGACTTGTCTCCTCTCCTAAGGGCTGACAGGCTGGATTTACTTTCCAGTGCCCTCAGCTCATCCCTGTTACCCTCCCTGAGCCCTGTAATGTCATGGTGGGAGCAGAAATGCCACCAGTGGAGTCTCAAAGGTCTCCTGGCTCAGGTGGAACTTCATCTGTGAGACGTGTTTGATCCCAGCTCCCTCTCCCCAAGGGAGAAGTCTTTCACAACAACACACCAGTTAAATGGAGAATTCCCACCTTTCCTCTTCTCTGGGAATATTTAGCTATCAGGCATCTAAGGGCAGGAGGGAATTGTTCCCAGTACAATGTTTTTTTCCATCTACACCTAATAACATCTTTAGCTGTGTGTAATTAACTCCGAGGTGATGGAGTTGTAATTACCAGCAGAAGCCTGTGAAAAGGATTGCGTTAATCTTTACCTCGGGAACTTCATTAAGCAGGGTGTTCTGGACTGCTCTGGGTTAGGGAACTGTCTGCTGAACTGTCTGCAGGGGTGCTGGGGCTGTGCAGGGCCCTGGCTTGTCTCCAGGGTGTCCCCAGCAGCAGATGGGTCCAGCCATTGGTTGTGATGTCCTGTTTTGGAGGTTCATCGGGGATGACACTGGTCCTCCCTCAGAGCTCTCGGTTTCTCCTGGTTCTATCAGCCTGTGGGTGCCACTGGAGGGGTGGGAAGGAGGAGGCCTGTGGCTGACTTGTGGTGGCTGTGCCTCGTAGGAAGGACTCATAAAATAACCACACCATGTGAAATGACTGTTCAGCCCTGGAAATTGATAGTTAAGGCTTCTCCTGCTTGAGTGTGATGAAACCATCACAGCCTTGCTGTGGGTGCTGTACATTCTGTAGGGCTGGTGCTGAAGGAATGAGGGCTTTGCCTCCAGGTTCCCTTGGGGGCTTAGGCTCAGTGACTCTGTTTGTTTGGTGTGCAGCTCTCATCAGTTTGTTCTCGTGGTACTTGGGAGCAACACCCTGAATGGAAAACAGGAGCGTTTAATTCTGCTTTTGATTGTCTAGAGGAAGTTCTTGGTCATCTTCTAGAACTGTTCTGCTGGTTTGAACTCACAAGTCTTGGCCGCTTCATGGATGTTGTTTCACACCACATCCCTTGAGCCTGTGACTGGCTGGAGACTTCTTGGTGCTCCCCCAACAGCTCTGCAGGGCTCACTGGCAGGATACAGGTGTAGGATGAGGGGAGATTTGCCTTTGAGGTCCAGCTGATGACCCACATGTCCTTTAACAGTGTCAGTGACTTCAGGCACTGCCATGGTAGAAAGGACTGTCCTGTCGACACTGGGGTGTCCCAGGGCTTGGAGCAACCAGGTTAATAAATGTAAAGGTGATTGGTGAACAAGAAAAAGAAAAAAAAAAAAGCCAAACTGGTTAAATAATTTATTTGGTAATTAATTATTTTTGCCCTGTCATTCGAGGCGTTAAGAGAGGAAGAATGGTTCACTGATTAGGGCACTGCTCTGCCAAGGAGAAGCAGTTTGTGGTGTGCCCTGCCCTGGCTGTCTTGTATAAAACAGGGCAGGGAATTGAATCTCTTTATGCTCCTTGTGTTTTGAGGCTAATTATAATAAATTTAGTAGTGTTGTTCCACTCACACTTGAATATTGTTCCTACTAAGAGTTCAAGATGCAGCAGGAGTAGTGCTGACTGCAGGGAAAAGCAGAGAATATCCTGAGCTGGAAGGGACCCAAAAGGCTCAGCCTAAATGGGTGCTTTGGGTAATGATACTTAGGACACTTCCAGCCTGAATTAACTGGTTTGTGTGATGCTCCTGTGCAGGTGGAGTGGGGACAGGCAGCACTGGGAGCACAGGCTGTCCTGGGCAGTCATAAAAGATCATAATGAGCATTAACAGCTCAAAATTATACACAGATATAACAAGTCCAACACATGCTTTCAGCAGAATGATTATCCTGAGGAATGGACTCTTCATCCTCTCCTTTTATTGATGTCTCACAGTCCAGCCTGGGACTGTCTTTGTGTTCATCCCTGTTTCTTGGGCTCAGTGGAGACACTGCAGGATGCTGATACTGGAAGAAATCAGAGGAGAGGATGACACAGGACAGATGTTCTCCTTGGCTGAAGGAAAACCACATTAAAATAAAATTTGTAGCACTGAAACCACGGGGCTCGTTAATGGTTTGGAGTCCCCGGCCACAAAAGTTCTCTGTAAGGTGTCAGACCTTTCCAAAGACCCCACGTGCTCAGGGTACCAGGGGCTTTCTGGCCCTGCTGGAGCCCTGCAGGCAGCTGTGAGAGGGGGGAAATGTGATTCTGAATTGCAAGGAAGATGAAGCCCTTCAGGACAAAATTCTAGCAGGACACTTTCAGTCCTTTTTTTTTTTTTTTTTAACTCTGTTGCCTGCACAGGTTGGGTAAAACTCTTCTTTTCTGCCCCCTCCCTGAATTTTAACCCACCTGTTTCTTTGTTCCAGGTCCTGGGCTCGTGAGAACTTCCAATGACTTGGCAGATGCCTGTGAATCGCTGACGTTCTGCTGCCACCTCCACCCACCCGTGGCTGTCCCCTGAGTGCTCCCTCCCCGGTGTCAGCTCGCAGCCTACGTGCTGAGAAGAGAAGTTAAAAAGGTAAAAGTCTGTAATCTGATCCCACAGTGACCTGTCTAATCCTGTTCCCGGGTACAGTGAGAGCTGAAATACTTGTACTGCAAAACAATGACTTGAGGAGAAGAGAGGAGGAAGACGAGAACCTGCAGGGATTTATTCTTGGGTTTCTTTTTTTCCCACTGCATCCTCTGTCTTTTCCTGACCAAAAGCTGCCAGCTGGAAGGCAGGAGGAGTTTGGATCTGAGTGTATGTGTAGCAAAGCATTGGGTCCCTCTTTGCAGGGTAGAGTTTTAGGCAGCCCAGCCTAAACCTGCATGGTTGTGGCTGCACTGGGCTGTCCTGAAGGTGAAGGGCTCAAATGTGATGGCTAAACCAGTGCTCCTACCTGTGCAGCTCCCAGGAGCTCCAAAATGTTTCCACATTGGGTTGAAAATTGTGTTTTTGGTATGTTGGACTGTTTTATTTCTTTTTTCTCTCGCACTGGGAGTGGCTGAGCTTTCTGGGCTGCTCTGGGACAGCAGCTCAGCCCTGTGCTCTGCCCTGCCTGGGTCACAGCTGCTCCCAGGCTGCTGCTGCCCTTCTGTGAGGCCAGGCCTGCTCTGTTGGTCTTTCCTTTCCCTCGACCGTGTGTTGGATCCAGGAGCTTTTTGGGATTGCCCTGTGCAGGGCCAGCAGTTGGACTTGGTGTTCCTTGTGGGTCCCTTCCAGCTCAGGGTATTCCATGAGCTGACCTGGGCTTCCAGGTGTGGGACAAGGGCTGTGGGGCTTTCCCGTTGTTCCCTGTGCCGTGCAGAATCCTACATGGACATTTTGGGGTATCACGTGGCCTCTGTTCCTCTAGCTGGTTGTTGAGGGAAAGCTTCCCTGGACTGAGCCTCGGTGCAGGTGCCACCAAGCCCACCTGCAGAAGGGTGTTTTGGGAAAGCAGCCTCTTAGGTGGAGCCGGGTTTGTTTCTGCGGGTTCTGCTCTGCTGGAAACACAACAGGTCGTGTGAGCTGAGCAAGGTCTGGTCACAGGGGAACAGAGGTGATCCCAGAAACTGCATTGCCCTCACTCCTCGAGACCTTCCCCCTGTTGGGGCTCTGTTTTTCCCTGTACCAAAGCCCCCAGCTTGCTGCTCCATGGAATGGAACCGTGTTTCCAGAGCAATCTCCAGCTGGGAACTGGGTTGTGCCGTTCCTCGAACTTAATTATTCCGAAGTATTTTGCCTGGATTGCATTATTTCCTTCCTTATTTTTTTGGGCATAGTACCCTCCAATCCATCTGGTGTTGCCAATGCTGTTGATGCAAGTGCCACAGAGCTGTAGAAAGGGAAAGCTTGGGGAGGCATGGAATTTATCCAAGGTCAACTTCCGTGGTGCTGGCGGGGGTGACTCGGGGTGTTCTCCTGCAGAAGGAGCCCCTCTGCTGAAGGGGGAAGGCTCCTCTGGTGTGGAGGGGTGGTCTGGGGTTAGGAAGCTCTGTCTGGAGCGTGGCTCTGCTCCGTCACAGCTGCATCCAGCAGAAAACACTTCTCATGGAATTCGTGCAACCGGGGCTCTGTAATGGAAAATGTGCCCCACCTTAAACGCTCTCGTGTTACTCATGAGCACAACACTGGTAATTAGGCGAGTTAAAAACCAGATTTATGGCGTGTCAGTTATCACCCAGCGAGCTGGAGCGTCTGAGAGATGCATCAGAGGGCGGATGTGCTGGTTTCCCACCTGAGGTGAGGGAGGTCACTCGCCTTTCCACCAGCGCAGATCCGATGGTTCTGGCCGTGTTTAAATAGATCCTTGCTCGTGTGCAGGAACGTGGGTGACACCTCTGGGCTCCCAGGCTGTGATGTGAAATATCTGGTGGTTTCATCACGATTTTGTCTCCCTGGAACCTTCTAGCACCTCCTGATTGCTCCTGACATCAGAAATGTTCTCAGGCTTCGCCCCTCCGCCCTGGTCCTGACAGCATGTGGCAGTGTTTGCTCCTCGCTGCCAATCTGCAGCAAGGGCTGTGGGAACTGCTGGGATTTGCTGATTCAGCTGATTAAAAGGGAAATTTCCAGGCACCCTGTCTGTGCAGGGCAGGCAGGGAGCAGGGTTACAACACCTGGGCTCAAATCTGCAAATCATCTATAGCTCCGAGTTGCACTTCAGATCTTAGTCTTCAGTTTAATCTCCGCCCTTCAATCTGCTACTCAAGATGTGTCTTATTTCTCTTCTTGTTTGGGAGGCTGAGGTGCCTGTGGGCTGCTGGAGCACCACATCTTCTGTGTTTTCAAGTGTTGAAAGAATTCCAAAACGTGTGAAGTTAGTGTGTCTGCAAACGTCATTATTCGAGAGAAGGAAAAGTTAAAGCATTTGGAATCTAATAGAGCACATGGCTTTGACTTTCTTGTTGCAAACTAGGAAAATGGTGATTTCTGGTGTTTCTAGGTGTCCATCTGGGTATGCAGAAAAGCACCAGGAAACTTGTTTGGCTTTGCCTTTTTCCGTACCTGCAATAATTCACCTGCATTTGCTCAGGCTGGCACAACCTGGACAGAGATGGGGTTGGAATGAGATGTTCTTTAAGGTCCCTCCCAACCCATTCCATGATTCTACGATCTCCTGGATCAGCCTGACACCTCTGAAACCTGACAGCTCTGCTGTGAGACCCCCAGCCAGCAGAAGATCCTGAACACCAGGAATAAGGGTTAGGAATGTGATGTGGGTGGGCTGCTTTGAGTGGAGTGCGTGTGGGGGAAATACTGTTGAATTCCTTTTCCCCTTCCAAGCTGTGTTTGTGTCCATCTCAGCTGAGTCTGTGCCCCAGCTGGGAGCAGCCAGAGGTGTCCTGCCGTGCCGGGAGCTCTTGTGCTGACACACAAGCACCAGTTTATTCCCTTGCCCAGGGGCAGGCAAGTGCAGGCACTTCCCAGCTGCCCGTCCTGCTGCTCCCGTGGGCTCTGGTGGAAGGAAGGGCAGTGAAATTCCTGCGAAGGCCGTGTTGCTCCGGCTGGAAGCGGGACAGTAGGCGATTCCCATCCCCCTGGCCCCGCTCCCCCGGCTCCCCCGCAGCCCTGCCTTGCCCTTTTGTGGAGATTTATAGAGCCGAGTGGGCTGAGAACAAATGAGCAGACATTAAGGGGATGTGTTCTGCATACTAATGACAAGATACTGCTCCTGCACCTCGGGGCAATACTGGGTCAGGCCAGTTTAGCTGTAAACTTTATTTATGCGCTTATTACATCGGAGCTGCAGTTTGCCAGCCTGGGCCAAGGGCTTGGGGATGTGTCCGGCAATAAATTTTGTTTGTTTATTTGAAATAAGATGCCTCTTCCCCCCTACCCCCAGCCCTTCCTCTCTTTCCTTCTTGGAGGGAGGGATGGAAAGAAATCCCTTCTTTGCCATCACAGATTTGTGAGTGAAGTGAAGAAGGTGGGATGAAGAGGAAGGAGAGGTGACAGACTTGTGCTGTGGGGAGCAGTTGGATTTATTTGAGCCTGGCTGGTGAAAGGAGGATTTTACCTTCCTCTGCAGGCAGCAGTGGGAGAGGAGAGGAAGGGTCTTTTCATCAAAGCTTGGAGAGACCAGGAGTCCACTTCTGGCTGTGCCACTGAACCCTCTGGCCAGACACGGTCCTTTGCCTCCAGCCCCATGGGGTGCCCAGGGCTCAGACACCCTTTTTTCCCCCCTTGTTTTCACCATGGATGGGTTTTGCTGCTCGGGTTTGGTCTGGGGAGGATTTGCTCTGATCAGGGCAGAGATGGGCGGTGCTTTGTGCCCACAGCAAAGAGGTTCTAAACCATGCCATTTTTCTGGCATCCCCTCTGGCCTCCAGCCTGTTCCCTCCTCGTGTTACATCTTGCCTCTTGGGTTTATAAGCGCTCTGTGGGCAGGGATTGTCGTTCCCTCCTGTCCTGGCTCTGAGCTGCTTTCTGCCTTGCCCCGTCACTCACAGCAGTGAAACCCACGGGGACTGTGATGAGTTTGGAGCAGGAGCTTTGCCCCCTCCTGTAGGAGAGGCTGAGCAGAGCAGAATTAGACCCTGTGCGTTTTCCAGAGCCTCCTTTGGGATGCCCAGCCTGGCTGAGCCTTGCTGGGGTTGCTGTGATCTAAATGAAGGATGCTCTCTCTGGGCTGGTGCTGGGACTTTTATGTGATGAGCTTTGCACGGATAAAGTGTTAAATCACTCCTCAGCCCTGATGGCCTCTCATTCCTGGGGCTGGGGAAGGCTGGATGTGGTCACCTGGGGCTGGGAAAGGGCTGCATCGAGGCTGCAAGTGAACTGGGTTGAGGCACAACCCCTGGCAGGGTTAACTGGGGAGATGGGGCGGAAGAGGCTTTGCAGACCGAATGCCCTGTCTGGTAAATCCACCTCCAACACCTTCCCTTGGTGCCCAGCTCCAGGATGTGGCTCCATACGTGATCTGCTGCCAGATAAGCCTGGCTGGGCAAACACTGAGCCCAGCAAGCTGGCAAAGACTGTCTGTGCCTTTGCACCGACAGAGACCTCAGCAGTAACCATGTTCAGCATCCAGCCCCGCTCACTTCTCACCCACGAGGGTCAGAGGTTGTGGTGGAGAACTGTGTGTCCTGTAGGGAACCAGGAACTACTGCCTGGAAAAAAAAAAAGAAAAAAAAGGAAAAATCAAAGGAAAAAAAACCCAAAAGAGCCACCTAAACTCCCCCAGCCCTTCTCCTTTGTGCTCCCTGGACAGAAACCTCCATCCCCACCGAGCCTTTCCCGGGTCCCAGCAGCGCCTCTGCCCGTTGCCGTGCAGGGGATGGGAGCTCTGACTGGGGTGGGCTGCACTTCCCAGGCCCTGTCGCCTGGCAGGGGCTCCAGATGTGTCCCCGAGGTGATGGAGCAGGGCTGGGCCGAGGCAGGAGGGCTGGGATGTGTCTGGGGGCCCTGGCAGGAGCAGGAGCTGCTGGCTGCCAGCCTGCTCCCTCAGCCGGAGGTAACAGCCAGCCCCGAGCGCCGAAGAGGAGATGGGCAGGGGGGTGGAGGAGGGATGAGAGGAAACAACCTTCAGAAGAACATGCCCTGCTTCTTTTTTATTGTTATTATTGAGGGGAAAGGTACTGGGCTGGTGAGGACTCCTAATGAGCTTTCCTCGAGGAAAGCCCTTCTTTGGCATTGAATCCAGAAATGCCTTTGCTTGATAAAAATGTGTGTTGGTATGGAGTTATATGTTGCTTTGCCATCCCTGCCTGTTCCAGGACCAGCTTGTAGGGGTGTTTTCTGTCTTCCAAGCTGGTCTTAGGAGGGAGAGGGGTGAGTGAGGAGGTATCACCCCACTGCTGTGGTGTCCTGGAGTGAAGGCTGGTAGCACTGTTGACTTAAAGATTAATCCTTTGCCATTTCTGCCATGAAACCTGAGATTTGATACCTTTGGGAAATGGGCTGTCAGATGATTTCATGCATTTCATCCTGATTGCTGCTCTTCAGTAGCCAAGAACCAGGAGGTTGGATGTCCAGGGTCACGGTCCTGTACCTGATGACCTTCTCAAGTACAAAGAGCTCTGTTCCTCCTCTAACCCATCATTTGCAAGTCTTCCCCTCTGGCCTAAATAGAAAGTGTACAGGATTTGTATGGAACAAGTCCTGGATGTGCCCCTTATTTTCCTACCCCCATTTGCTCTCAGATACCCCACCAATCAGTTACTTCTCCAGGCATTCCCAGAGCTCAGGGTGCTTTGGGAGGTCTCTGAGGGGCTGTTTTAGCCCTGCAAATTCTGTTCAAGGACTCAAGCCCTGTGCAAGAAAAGGCTTTACCAGCAAGGTGGTGCCTCATCCCTACAGTGCTGTTGAGACTGGTTGGGTTCCCACTTATCCCGTGGGGGAAAGGAATGGAGAGGAGGAAGAGCACAGCCAGGGCAGGATTACAGGATCAGAGACCCGTAGTATGCTGATGGATGAGATGGGGATGGGGAAATGGTGGTGGGACACACTCCTGGTCTCTGCAGGCTGTCCCCAGGGAGAGCCCTGCTCTCTCCCCGCTCCTCATTAGAGGTTCAGAAGGCTCTAACTGGGATTTTCAGTTTGCCTCTCCCAAGGCTTTGGCTCAGAGCCTCCTGTCAGCTCATGTTTGGAGCAGGGAGCTGTGTTTGCAGGTGAAACCCTACCCTGGAGGAGGCTCCCCTGCTCCCTCCCTCCTTGGCTGGCTGCAGGCTCGTGCTCTGGGAGCGGATGTAGGAGTTTCCTCCCCATGGCCTTCAGGTAACTTGCCCACCTGCAGCCTGTGAATTCAGCACAAACCTGTTTTTGCAGCGCTCCGCAGAACCAGGCTGGGGCTGCAGGAAAACCACTTCCCAGCAAATCCACCCTGCCTGGAAACCTCCCAGTGCCCCCCTCCCCGGGAAGCCCCAGGGGCTGTGCTGGATGGGGGTGACTGAGCACGGATTAACCCTTCCAGCCTTGCTTGTCCAGCAAGCTCAGACACCACTCATGTCCCAGTCCAAGGTGTGTGGTGCAGGGGGCTGTGGCTGCACCCACCGTCACCCCTGCACCCCACAGCCTTCGGGGGGCAAACCAGGAGGGGGGTGTGACAGCAGGGTTAAGGTAGTTTTGGAGAGGGAAGTTTTCTGCTTGTTGTTGGACACGGCCTCCCAGCCCCACGAAGGGAGCTTTTAGCATGCAAATGCACTTCGCCTCACGCTTTTTAATGTTTTACTTCTCGTAATTGCCGAGACCGGTTGTAATTTCTGGACGTGGCTGGGTTTCCCAAAGCAGCTTCCCCTTGCAAGTGGTCCCCACTGCTGGGGAGGTTTCAGTGTCTGCCCCCTCCCCTGGTTTTCCTCTTATCAGGTCGAAGGAAGCAAACACGACTAACTGTTAGTGCCGGAAAGTCCTGAGGCACAGGAGTGAAAAATAACACGTGTTAACCTCTGAGTGTTGTATTCTGCAGTGTTGCTGTGCCTCTGGTACAGCTTTGCTGGGAAACAATAAACATTTTGGGCCAGAACAGCTCGTCAGCTGCGTAAGCTGCTGGAGCAGCTCCAGGGCAGCCTCATGGCCACGCTCTCGGAGGAGGCTCCTGCCCCTCCTGGGTGCCCGTAGGACATGACGCCTCTCCCTGACACTCCTCGCAGGGATGAGCTTTCCAGAACTCCAGCCCTTAACCCTGAGCCTGGATTGCAACACCACAGCTCTCCCCAAACCCAGAGAAATATCGGTGCAAGCTGTCAAGATGTTATCATGGCTGTTGCACAACACGCTATTCCATGGAGGCTTTCCTAGGGAAGCGGAGTTGGAGACGTGGTGTCCATCCATCCATCTGCCCCTCTCACTCTCAAGAAACTTCTAAGTGTTTCTGGGCAGTGCCAACAAGATTTGCCACCGTGTCAGAGGTGTAAAACACCCCCAGGTCCAGCAGGGTGTGTGTAGATGGATGAAGGTAGAAGGGCAGGTCCTATTCAAGTTGTTGCTGCAGGAAACGGTGCAGCCACAGTTCAGCTCAGGCCTGTTGGACACCAGAGAACCCAAGTGTGGTGTGCTGTCCTGCAGGAACCCAGCCCTCATGGCTTCCCCTGCTCCCGCTTTCTCCCTGAAAGCTCTGGCTCCAGAGCATCAGGGAGCTCAGCTTTCAGAGTCAGGGCTTGGGTTTGTGTGAAGGTTACAGAGAGAAGCCTGAAAATGCGACTCTCCGAGGACTCAAAGCTTGCAACACTCAGCAACGCTTGCAGGGAATCTGGCTCAGGTCTGGGCTCTGGCAGTCAGGCAAGACAGACGTGGTGTCAGAGTTTGTCAGGAGATTTGCACTTGAGTGTTGTGCAGATGGGGGGTTTGTCTGCCCTCGGTCTGTAGGGCTCGTGCTGCTGGATTTTTACCTTCGTGCCAGTCGCTCCGGGGGAAAGGACAGAACCTCACTGACTGGTTGGGTCGTGGGTCTCTCTTCTAACACCCTAAGAAAAAATAGCCCAGAGTGTTCTCACCCTATAAAACATCCCCTGGACAATACACATTGTCCAAATTCACTGTGGGTGTCCCTGGAGCAGGGACCTGCCCCGTGCACCCCCAGTGCCGAACGAAGAGGGGTGAGCATCCTCCCGGCACCTGGGCAGCAGGAGCTGCGCTGGCCGCTGGAGCCGCCTGCATTCCCGACCCAAGGGTTGATTGCTTCAGGCGGTCCCATCGCCCCGTGCCGGAGCGTTCGTGCTCTGCCGGAGGGTCCAGGTGCCTCCCCGCCACCTCCACCCACCCCTCCCCGGGCGCTTTAACTTGTTTCCTTTCGGCGGAGGAAACATGACTTTTCCCATTGAGGGAATTCAGCGGCGACAATGCCGAGTGACACAATTTCCCACTCCGGGGATGCCATCGCGCCGCAGCCGGGCCGGGGAGCCCTTTTGGGATCCATCTGCATGACAATGCGGCGGGCTGTGCTACCATTAGCTGCCCTTTTGCTATTAGTACCTAATGAAAATGTAACCATATTTAACCCCCCACAGTCCGAGATTAGCGAGAAAGGGGCCTAAGTGGATTTAATTCTTTTGTAGGGTGAGCATCAAACTCTCCATTTTGATTGCTCTGTCCCCTCTTCCCCTCTCCAGCGGGAGAGGGAGGCAGGAAAGCTGTGTAAGGCTAACTCTATCCTCTCAGCTGTCCCCGGCACAATGGGCAAAGTATCTTTTGTGGCATTAACGGCTTTGGCTGGGGGCTGGGGGGAGCCGGGCAGGAGAACAATGTGTGAGAAGCTGAGACTGTGGGTTTCCCACACGGCCCAATATGTCTCCCCGCACCCCCCTCTGGGACAGGCAGACCTGCAGCAGCCCAGCCCACAGCTGATCCCGGCTTGATTGGCTTTTTTTTTTTTTTTTTTTCTCCTCTTCTATTTTTTTTTTTTTCTTTCCTCCTTCCTTCCCCCCTCATTGTGCTCTTGAGAGATGAAAATCCTTTCCTGGCGTGAAAGGAGAGGCGTGCCTTAAATCCCCTCCCTCGGACGGACCGGGCATGTCATATGACGGGCAAATCCCCCGGATTAGTGTGTGTGTGTCTGCGTGCGTGTCCTGCCGGGGGCTGGAGGCGGGGGGCGGGATGCCCGATATCTATATTCCTTCCCTTCCCCCCCGCTCCAGATTGATTTCTGCCGGGATATTTATTCATTGCACCTGCTGGCTGCCGCCCTTTCGCTGCGGGTTCGAAGATCCAACCCTTGGGGCAGTGGATTCCCGACCCTTTTCCCGTCTCCCATCCCCCTGTCTCTTCCCAAATCCGAAGCAGGGCGAAGGGGATAGAGGTGCGGTCGTTCTGGCTCTGTGCAATGGAGGGTTCTTTGCGTGGAGAACACGGCAGCTCTCCGAGGAAGGCTGTTTGGGAGTTTGGGTTAATGGCACAGGTGTGGAATTTGGGCTGGCCAGGAGGCTCCACAGGACCAGGAACACAGCCTGGATCCCAACTCCACCTAGGTGGAGACCTCCAGGAGCCTCAGCCAGTTGCAGCTCTGGATAAACCAGGAGCGGTGGGAGAACTGTCCCATCGTGTTTGTCGTTCCTTGTGGGAACCCTGATTGTGAAGGATTTGGATTTGTGGGAAGTAACCACTTACAGGGTCACCTCCTCCTTCCACGTGGGGAGGACTGAGGCAAAGAGCTCCTAATTGACAAAGCCAATGTCATGAGCAAAGGCAGATTTGGAGCCAAGAACAGCATCAATTACCACTTGATTCTTGCCTCTGTTTTTTTACTGTCCCAAATTCACGACTGCCTTGGTTTCCCTCAGGGTTTTCTGACTTGTGCTGCGTCACTCTGTGCTGGAATTCCTGCAGTTTTTACAGACCCCACCAACCAAACCAACATCTCCCTCCAGCCCTCAGTGGGAGAACCTGTGTGCTCATGGAGTGAGTCTGTACGGGTAGAGATGAGTTCAGCAGGATTAGGGTTCAGGGTCTGCACCCTCCCAGCTCTTTCTGTGTGCACAAAGTCTTGCTTAGCAGGAAAGGAAGAACCTCTGTGGGGCAAGCACAGGGATGAGGGGGTGGGTGATGCTCTGGGTCCGTGTGGCCACCACTACCATGGTCAGCGCTGCGGGCAGGCCAGTGGGGATGGTTCCCCAGCCACGGGGAAGCTGCTCCAGGCACTGGCCAGGCTGGCTGCTCGGGAAAGGTGCCAGGAAGCTGCAGTGCCTGGCACTGCCTCCTCCATCAGCCTCTGTCTCTGTGCCTTGCCCCAGAGTGGGCACCTCGGGGAACAGGCCTGGTGGCTCCTGGGCCAAGCGGCCCCCACTGAGGAGATGCCCCACCTTGGCAACTTAAAAAAGCGTCCCAAACGAGGGATGGGGAGCCAGGGCCGGGGCAGCAGGAGCCGTGCCCGCCGGCTGTGGTCCCCAGCGGGAGGTGGAGGTGAAGTGCTGCAGGGCTGGGGCGGGAGGAGAAGCGTGCGAGGGGGTGGGGAGGGCGGCGGGGGCCGCCGCTTGTGTGAATGTGCCCCCGCTCATTGTTCCGCGGCTTTATTCTGTGGCCTCGATGGGACTGATTTAGAAATCCTAATCAGGGAGCAGTCTCCGCGCCTCCCGAGTGTGACACAACTTGAGCTGCTCCGGGGCGCCTTTGTTCCCTAATGACAGCTGACTTCATGCAGCAGTGGGAACAGTTTGAGCATAACTCCGCACCGCCGGGGCTGGCAGCTGCGGCCTTAACTCTTTCTTGCCCACCTGCACCGCACAGTGGGTCGGGGAGAGGGGGGGCCCGGGAGGAGGCACAGCCCGAAGGCACGTAGCCCGTGCGAGGATGCTCGGGCTGCACCTCTCCTGAGGGCCACTGCAGCGAGGGGGCTGGAGAGCACCAAGCTGCAGAGGTGCAGTTCTGCTTGTCGGAGGCAAAGTCATTTCCCAGGGGCTGTCTCTGCTCTGTGGCTGTTTTTTTAGAATTACTAAGGTTGGAAAAGAACCTCCAAGGTCTTCGAGTCCGGTCTTTGACTGAATGCCCACTGAGCCATAACCATGAGGTGAAGGGGTGTCCGCCGCAGGTAATTCCTTGGGAAGACTCAAACCAGCCCAACCCAGGGCAGTCTTTGCTGCTGCTGCTGTGGAGGAGGGAAAGCTGAATTTTAGAAACTGCTGGTCCAGCTTTGTTGGTGCTTTGAGTGCTGGAGAATGTCGTGAGCCTGAAGTGCTTCCACGCCGGCGGCGGGGCATTGACATCACTTGCATTGAAAGTAAAAGGCATTGAGTCATTCCAAGATGTTCCCGGAAGAGACTCCTGGCTCTGCCAGCAGAGCTTGGGAGCGAGCCCCTGTTGGCCTGGGTTCGTTCCCTGGCAGAGCAGGGCTGTGATACACTGTCCAGCCCAGAGCCGTGTTCTCCGGCCCTGGGACCGCGCTGGGGATGCTCCCCGGGCCGGTAACGGCAACGGTTAAACCCTTCCCTTTCTGTTTGTTGTCAAACCACTGCTGTGACCTGGGAAAATACTTCTGGAAAATTACCCTTATTAAAGGGGGACGGCGGGGGGAGAGGCAGAGCCGGCTTGGCCTGATGGGTTGCAGTCCTTGGTCCCTCAGCTGGGGCCGGGAGAGCCCAGGGCGGCTCTGCCCCGGCAGCTCCGGGGCTTCCACCCGCAGATGGGTCCGGGCTGCCTTCCCAGCACCTGTGTCCCCTCTGCCATCCCCAGTCGGCCGCCCATGCTTGGCCAGGGTCTCCCTGGCGACGGGGCCACGGGATGCTGTGCAGTCCATTTGTCACCAATTGTCACTGTTTTGTTCTGCCTTGTATGCGCACTCGATTGTGTCACGGGGGAGGTGAGGAGGAGCAATCAGGCCTTGTCTAATGGGCTGCTGGGCTCCTGCTGCGGGGAAAAAACAGGCTCTGCCTGCCAGGGAAGGGCAAAGGGAAAGGCGGGTGCTGGAGCTGTGCCTGACCGAGCATCCCAGGTGGAATTGGGTCCTGGAGCGGCTGAGGGCTCCGCACTGGGCAGGCAAAGGTCCTTGCGTCGATTAGGCAAGAATTTAGGTCAGTTTGGCTTTCTGCAGCGTGGCTGGACCCCAGCAGAGCCAGGGGGAGTGGAGGGCTGTCAGCCCCTGGTGCTTGTAGTGCTGGCAGGGACTCCAGTGCCCCCCAACATCTTCCACAGTGGCATTCACCCCCTGCCACGCTTGTCCAGGGCTGTGGGTTGGGGTTTGTTCTCCCTGGGTCTCTCCCCATCCTGAGGTGGGCTGGGTTTCCTGCAGAACGAGCCCACCCTGGGGTACCCCTGACCTGGGAGCTGCAGCACCCCGAGGGAAGGGGGTCTGGCTTCCCAGGTGAGGCTGTGGGAGGCTTCAGGCTGAAGATGGATTAACACCTCATTCAGGGCCCAGCTTCTGAGCAGTTCTTGTTTCCCCCAAATCTGCTGCTGACAGGGATGTGATGTGTTGTGGATTTTGGTACAACTCTATTAGCATATGTCAGGTTTTGGCTGAAGATGTGGCCTCATACTAAATGCATATATATATATATATATAATTTTTTCCCCTCTGTCTCATCACCCCCAACATACCCAAGTGGAATGATTCACCTCCCTGCTTGGCTCCATCAGACCCCTTTTTTCTTTTAGTCTTCCAGCTTCAAGAGCCACCGGGACCAGTCGTGGCCAAGTCTGAGCCTCAGCACCCACACTCAGGTTTTTCTGTAAACCCTTAATTCGGCCCAGGCTGGCCAAGGAATTTACAGGAACTCAGGGAAGCTGCTCAGCAGAGCTGTGAGGAGGCTGGGAAAACTTGAGCAGTCAACCCCAAACCAGGCAAGCTGAGGCGGTTCCAGTTTGGCTTCCAGACCTGGAGCTCGGTGTGGAACACCGAGGAGGAGGAAGGAAAAAGAGGGTGTCCCTGGCAAAGGAGGCAGCAGAATCCACTGAGCCTTTCCAGCATGTGGGGTTGGGCAGGTTTCTTTCTTTGCCCTCTGTTGGTCATCAGTCCATGTCTCCAGAACGACCCGAGCTTCCTCTCCTTTGGCTGTGTGTGTTGGGGGAGACCTGGAGTTGCCTGTGTGATGGTCCCATCCTTGGGTTGTGTTTTGGTGGGATTTTGGGTGTTGTGCCAGTTGCCCACCCAGACTTTGCCATCTCTGAGCCTGGCAGGAAGCTGCTCCTTCAGGGTGTCCTCTGCTTGCTCAGGATGGAAGGACCTTCTCCTCCCACCACGTGGTCCTCTGGCATATGGCAAATGTAGTTTAGGCTCTTTTTCCTCAATGGTTTGGAAAATTCTGGGACCCCTGTGAACTGGAGACACATCCTGTGTGTATATTTGGTCCTGGGGCTGCTCTGGGGGCTGGTTCAGGGTGGTCTCAGTGTGGAGGGTGGTCATTGAGCTGGGGGCACTGCAGCAGTGTGAGTTGCAGTGGGAGAAGAGGAGATGGATTTTGGCTGTGATTAAGTTCAAAAGGGAAGAAATTTGGCTTTCTGTGAGCAGTGCCAGCCTGGCAACCCAAATTCCCAGCAGGCAGCTCTTCTCTCTCAGCCCTGATTTCCACCAGGTGCAGTCCTGGGAGACTTGCTTTCTACCTGAGCCGAGCTGCTGCCAACCCTGGTGGGGCCTGCCCGGGCTCATTGCTGCTTTTCAGGATCCCAAAAGGCCCTGGTTGATCCCTGTCCCGCTGCTGTGATGCCTCTCCACCCCCCTGGGCTCTCTGGTTTTTAACTCTCTTTCCTCCTCAAACCCTGGGCGGATCCGCTCTCGCCTGTGCGAGGAAGTGTCAGGGATGATGCAAATGGGTTTTGTCAAAATATTTTTGGAGGGAATAAAAATAGCTCTTGGACCAAACTCTGTTTCTGCCCCCGGGAAGGAGTGCTTGTTTGGGCTGTTTGCTACAGGTGCTGTCAGAGCAGGGCTGGGAGCTGCGAGTGCTGGGTTATGCCTTGGGTTTGGGATGAAAAGCACTTGCTTTCCCACAGTGGTAGGAAGGGTGTCTGGAAGAAGAGGCTGGTTTCTCTCTGCTGTCCTGGCTCCCTCAGATATAGATGAGTCGGTGCCTCAGCTTCTGTCCAACCTCGTTCCTCCATCCCAGAGAGGAAAAACTTCCCCTGGTTTGTATTCAAATGTGCTCTAGTGAAGATAATGGGAACACATCCATCCTGATGGTCCTGACCCTGCAGGGAGAGGAGAATATGTGTGTGTAGGATGTTCCCCTGGCCCAACCCCAGGGCAGGGGATGCCTTTCCTGTGCTGTGGGGGTTGTGCTCCAGCCTGGAGCCTGAAGGTGCCTCAGTGGAGGAGGCCCTGGAGCTGCTGATAAAAATGCATCTTGGTGGGGTTTTTTTAACCACTTTTCATTTGGTTTTCCCAGCGTTTTGTCCTTTTTCTCTTCTGAGGGTTGGGTTATTTCTCATTCTGGCTCAGTGCTGTGTTCCCAGCAGGCTCCCTGTGCCCCCCCAGCTCCCTGTGTGTGGGCAGAGGGGCAGCAGCTCCCAGCTTGGACTGTGTGCACAGGGGGTTGTGTTCTCCTGGGCCAGGCACCGGGATATTGTCCTTGGGGGACTCCAGGAGCCTTCCTGGCAGTCACCTGCCTGTCCATCTTTGGGACCACCCTCCTTGTACCTGTCTGTGTGGGCGTACAGGCAGACTGAGGGCGAATTCCATAACTCCAAAGCACTGTCTGCATCCCAAGCTTCCCAAACAATGCACACGAGTGTTGTTTTTTCCTCTTGCTTTTTATTCTGCCTGGGAATTTTGCTGTAAATCCTTAGCAAGGTCTCAGCACGGACTGAGCTGGGGGCAGTCTCAGCTCTGTGACCACAGTCCCAGCTCTGTGCCATCTCTGCATGGACATGTGTCTGGTGGGGCTGGGATGTCTGTCTGGGAGAGCTGGCCAAGTGGCTCCCAGTGCACGTAGCTCCCTGCAGAAATGATGGGCAGTGGCTTGGCCAGAGGTCTGAGGTTGGATTTTATGCCACAAGTGTATTATCCTGAAATATGTTTGTCCTTGGGGCAGAATGCAGATGGTTCTTGCCAATTGCAGAGCAAAGGAGGTGGCTAACGCTTGGGTTTGGGGAACTCACAGTGGGCTGATGCTGAAGTGACAAGAACTAATGGAAGTGTGGATGGGGCTGCAGGGGCAGAGGGAGGCCGTGGGTGATGCTGCAGGAGAAGGGTCTGCAATTCCAGCTGTGGGAGCAGCAGCCTGGTGATGGGTCTGTATGTGAGCCCTGCTCTGGAGCACGTGGATGCTGCTGGAGGAGCCTCCTGAGCACGTGGCCCCCGGGGATGACGGAAAGGGGGGTCCTGGGGGACGGGGCTGCTCTGCTCTGCTCTCCCCAGAGCAGCTCCAGGAACCCCTGTTTGCTTTGGCTGAACACTCCCTGCACAAAGGGGAGTAATCCAGTGCTCCAGGAGGAGGGAGGGGACAGAGAGGAGAGAGGTCTTGGGCGTTCCCAAACACCACAGCGTGCCTGGGCCACGTGGAGCTGGAGGCTTTGGGCTGCTCTCCTGTGGGGCTGTGGTTGGGGTGGGTGATGCAGAGCTTGGGGGACCAGCCCTCGTCACTCACACGTGATTTTCATTGACCTGGTTGGAATTCTTCAACCAAAGCTCAACCCTTTCTTTCCCAGAACCTTAACTAATTACTCTGGGTGACGAAAAGTTCTGGTTTGAATTTTGTGATTTTCAGCCTCTGAAATGGTTTCTCCTCCATCCTTCCCCCCTTCTTTGTAGTTTCCTTTTTTACTGCATTCCCTTTTCCCCTTCCGTTGTCTCTGGTGGAGCAAAATGGCGAAAATTAATTCCAAGCAGAAATCAGGAAGGTGGAAATGTTTGAATAATTTTAATTTGGGTTCTGAATGAGAAATAATCCTTTGTTTGAAGAGATGGCAGAGACTGATTCCCATCCAGAACTGTACTGATACCTTGGAGGCACCGTGGGCTTAGGTGGTGGCTGAGCACTCCAGCCACTTTCCTTTTCCAGTGCCAGTTTCCAGGAGCCAGAAAGGAGCAGAAACAGGAAAGGAAAAAGGGAAAACTTTTATTTCTCATTTATCAGTGGTATTTTTGTGTCTGGCACCCCGTATGAGCAAAGAAAATGGTGGCCCATCTGTTTCTAGCACCATTAAAGGCATTTGACTGCATGTGGTCCTCAAAAATAAAATAAAAATAAGACCCTTTGGTCTGAAAATGTCAAGTGCTCTTTCATCTTGGACGACCCCCAGCCGGGCCCATATCCTCCCAAAGCTGGGGAGGAGGAGAGGGTTCCCACCAGTGTTCATCCCTGCCCCCTGCCCTCCCCGTTTTCTGGGAAGAGAAGGAAGTCAGGCACTCAAGGCTCACGCTGGCTGCTGACCTCTGAGTGCTGCTCCCCTGGACCTCTCCAGCTCCTTTCCTGCTCCTCAGCAGCCGCTGGGGCTCAGGAGGGAAGAGGTTAAAGCCTCTTTAACAAGTGTTCCGAGGAGGGAAGTGTTTGACATGTTTTAGGACCAGACTTGGAGAGGGCTGTGCCAGCAGGATGCAATTAATGACTGGGAAGATTGCTACAATATGGGGCTGCTTTCTCCTCATCCCTGTCTTTCTCACCACTGGAATCCATGGTTTGCATCACGTCCTGCTGGGAGCTCCTGGAGGCTGCTGAGGGCTCATGTTCTCTGGGATGCACTGTAAAAATTCAGCGTGGTGTTACCTTTAATTTGGCAACAGTGCACCTACACGAAGAAAGTTTGGGTCTAACTTCAGGCTCTGGAAACTTCTGCTAATTAAAAGAATATTTTAAGGGTTGCTCGAGATACCTGCATAAATACATGGCTTTTTGGACATGAAAGCTCTTTTTATTTATCAGGCCCAGGGATAGCATAAGTCCTGCTGTGTTGGAAGAGGGAAGAAAAGGATTTTAATTTAGGAGGAGAGGCTCATTATGTCCTTCATAAAACCTTTGAAGTGTTCTGTGCATTTTTGGAGGGGTTGATGTTGACACCAGGTACTCTGGCACTCGCTGTCTGCAGAGCCAGCTTGGGGCTGCTCTGCTGTGTCTGTGCAACTGGGATGAAACGGGGCCAGTGCAAACCTGACCCCACTCCTGAAGGAGGGGCTGTGACCTGTGGCCAGGTGAGGCAGCCCCAGGGTCCCTCAGCAGAGGATCCAGGGCAGGAGCAGGGGCAGGAAGGTGTCAGATGGGACTCTGGTGGAAGAACTTGTGGCAGCGTTCAAGGGTACTTGTTGTACAAGTTTCAAGTGACTGTTGGTCTCTTCCCCAAACCAGGGCAGAGCCATTTGGTGGCTCCTTGAGTGACTCTGGAAATATTCAGTGTGTGATTTGGTTTATTTATTGCCTGAGGTGACAGCTGTGACATCACTGTGCCTGAAGCTCTGGCAGCAGAGTGGAGAACTTGCTGTGCCATCCTCTCGTGCCACGATGGAAAACTATTAATCTAGAGACCCATTTTTGATTATTTTCCCATTCAAAAAGGTGTCACTTCTAGGGGTCAAGTGGCTCCTGGGACCAGTGTTGGCTCAGTGGGGCTGGGGGGTGTGAGGACCCGTGGGAGGCAGGTCTGTAGGCAGCTGTGTTCCTCCAGCCTGATTTTCAAGTGGGATGGGGATGTAAACAGCTTCAAATGTAAGAAAAATGGTTCTAATGAAGATCTTGCCCCCTAATATTTGAAACAGAAAGTGTTAAGGGTCTGTGAAGTTCAAAGGAGCTTTGCCTGGCCCTTCACCACGACTTGTGTGTGCGATTCCTGGGTCCCTTCCCGGTCTCCAGTGAGTCAAAGCAGCCCTTGGCCTGCAGGGCTGGGTTTGGCTGAGGGCTGGTGCAGGATCCACCCGTGGTCCCAGTGCCTGTGCTGCTGTTCCCAGCCTGCTGGGCTCCTGAGCTCACTCCTTGGTTTGGCCCCAGTGGTTTCCCACTCTGCTGGAAGGACGGTCCGGGAAGTGCGGCCGCAGCCGGGGAGGTGCAGGCAGCTCCTCCAGGATCCTTGTTTTCCTTGGAAACGGCCCCTCTGAGCCAGGGAAGTGCTTTATCCTCCTTTGGTGGCTCAGACCTTGGACGCTGAGCTCCAGCTGAGCCGTGGTCACCCACTGTGGCACTGGGTGACTCCTTTAGGCTGCTCTGTGCTGCACCTCCCAGCCTGGGCAGGACACTCCTCCCTCCTCCTCCTTGCTCCTTGCCCAGCAGCCACCCATTCCTGCTGGGTTGGTGGCTCCTCTCCCTCCACCTGGGGCTGCTCTGCCAAGGGCCTAATGTTGGTCAGAATCCCTCGGTGCTACTGGTGGCACACAAATAAGTGGAAAACCCACTTGGTCTCCCTGGAGATGTGCTTAGGGCAGGGCATTATTACTTTTTTTTGGCTAAGCAGGCCCACACAGCAGCTGTTGAGCAATCCTCTGTCCTCGAAAAACAAACAGGGAACAGGTCTGGTGGCCAAATGTTGCGGGACGTGGTGAGGACTGTTGGCAAGCTGTGTGTGTGGTGTGGGGCTGTGGAACAAAGCAGTGTCACACCCCTGGGGAACATCAGCTGGTCACTGGTGTGGCTGGGCAGGGGATGTTGTGGAGCAGGCTGGAGTCCCCCTGGGATGATGTCTGGGGACGAAGACACTGCACTGGCCACAAGTGTTCTTTAACATGAAAGGTCTGGGGGGTTGTAACCCATGGGCTGCTTTTCTCCCACCTCATCCTCACGTGGCTTGGTGGCTCCTGGGGTTCCTGCCTGTGGCTGGGAGAGGGATGTGACAAGTGTCTGCATCCCATCCTGCTGGAGGTGGCACAGGGACAGCACGTGCTGTCTCACCTCCTCCTCCCCTGGCTGAGCACAGCTCCAAGCCTCAGCTCCCGACTCACCTACGGTGCTTCCCAAGTGAAAATTGGATATTGCTTAGTAATAACCCTGCTGCTGGTTCACTCTGAGACCTTGAGAACTGAGACTGGCTCTGCTAAGGATTGTTCTGGGTGTAACACCTGACATCTGGGTTGGGATGGAAAATCTTTCCCAAGATAACCGTGCTACACATGGCTAGGAAAATGTCCTTAGCCATTTTCCCCTGATTATTTTCATTATTGTTATTATTTACTGGCATTTTTTCAGCCTGGGTAACGGAAAAAAGCTGGGCTGATTGCACTGCTGTAATTTCTGGCCCACTGTGTTTCTTCAGTCCACCGTGCTAACAAGATGCTTCGTGGCTCTGCAGATCTGCGGGAGAGACGGGGTGGTAATGAAAGCAGTTTCTGCTGCTTGGGTCTGCTGGAAGCGTTTTCCAGTTGTGAAAACTGCTTGATTACAGTGTTTGCAAGCATTTTTGCTCTTAGGTAACAATAACAACAACAACAAAAATAATGAGGGGAGTAAATGCACGAGCCCAAGGGCAGGGTTCTGCTCCAGAAGCTGGGACACTGGTGTGTCCCAGCAGCATTCCTCCCAGGATCTCAGGCCCTTCTGCTGTCACAGTCCCTGTTCCTCCCTGGGGCGAGCAGAGTGCTCCCATGTCACGTTTGTAATGACACTGGGGTTGGTGCTTGCAGAGGGATGGATCAGATCTGCGGTTGGGTTTGCCTTTGTGTAGGAACAGTTCCCGATGGCAGCGGCGCGTGAGGGGGTTTGGGATCAGACTGCTCTGGGCTCCAGAAATCCGGCCTTCAGTCCCCACCTGGCAGCTGGGGTAAATCCCTTAAGCTCCCAGAGTCTGCCCTCTCTGCCTGTCGCACCTTCTCCCGCCCTTTACCCGGTCGGTTTGTTTAGTCTGGGAAAGGTTTAAAGGTAAAAACTGGTTGTTGCTTCCCGTTGGAGCCTCGGCCGCCCTGCGGAGCAGAGCCCGGGTTTCAGGCTGTCACACGGACTGTGCTGCTCATTAGCAGCTCCAGAGGCTACGTGCAGAACTCCAGAGATCCCATTAGTTTGGGTCCATCAGGCCGCTCCCTCTGCCCCGAGCGCTGGAGCTCGTTGCTCTGACCTCCCCTGGCACCGCGGCCGAGCTGCTGCATCCAGGGCTCGAGGGCTTTGCCCTGCACTGGCCTTGGCTGAAAAAGTATTGTCTTTTCTTTGTGTTTGCTTGCACAAAAACACATGCAGGACCCGACCCAAATCCTGTTGGAAAAGCCTTGCGGTGACTGAGCAGAGTTTTTATTATTTCCCTTTTTTTTTGTGGGTGGTAGTTCTTGATACAAATTTAAGGTAAAATTTCAGAGCTGATTAACAAACTCATCTCCACCTCTGGGGATATGTGGAAACAGCATGGAATATGTGGCCACAGGTGATGGGGATAACTCTGGCCTGCTCCAGGGACCACAGGAATCTGTAAATGTCACTAAAATAATTCAAACCTGTTATGCATCTACAAAGAGTGTCCAGCCTGTATCTGAAAGGTAATTATCTGATATTAGGGGAGTTCCTCTCCCTCACCTGTGGGCTGATCTCTCAGCCACTGCTGAGCCTCCCTGCTCCCCTAGGAAGTGTGCCAGGGAACCAGTCTCAGTCTCCTGAGGATATCCCTTCTCTGGATTGCAGCTGGTTTCCTGTACAATAATGCTTTGCATGAGCCTCCCACAGGATGCTAACTAGCCCTGAGCCTGTCCCTGTGTCAGCAGCACTGTAGGTGAGGATGACTGAAGCCACTGCTCCCCAGGTATTACCCAGCCCCCAGCAGCACATTTTGGAGCAGTGCAGGAGCCAAGCTGGCAGGGAGGGTCAGGAATTTCTCTGTGGAAAGGATGGTCAGGCACTGGCAGGGTCTGCCCAGGGAGGTTTGGAGTCCCCATCCCTGGAGGTGTCCAAGGAAGGCCTGGCCGTGGCACTCAGTGCTCTGGGCTGGGGGAC
>JAYRBT010000043.1:1493904-1508066 GCA_036023395.1 Myiotriccus ornatus
GCTGCCCAGAGAAGCTGTGGCTGCCCCATCCCTGGCAGTGTCCAAGGCCAGGTTGGATGGGGCTTGGAGCAACCTGGACTAGTGGAAGGTGTCCCTGCCCGTGGCAGGGGGTGGGACTGGATGGGCTTTAAGGTCCCTTCCAACCCAAAGCACTCCCTGATCGTGTTACACAGAAAGGTGAACCCCGTGGGTGGGTGGATGGATGGATGGATGGATGGATGGAGGGGTGGGTGAGTGGGTGGGTGCAGGAGCCGGGGGCCCTTTCCTCGAGCAGTGATTGGGGCTGTGAAGGGAGCCCAGCACGCGTTAATTAATTAAAATCTCCAACCCGTGCCCGGGCCGGTTTGCCTTGGCTAAAACCAGTGTGAGAAACTTCCTCGCAGCGCTTCTGCGTCGTCCCGGCTGAAGTGTTGTCATCCGAGGCTGCTTTGCATGACAATGCCCCGGGCTCTAATTATGCACAAGGATGCTAATGGGCACCGAGCGGGCTGGATCTCCATGGGAAAACTATCTGTTTGCGAGGGGCGGGGGGAGCAGAGAGAAAGAAAATCCACCCAAACAAAATAAACCATGACAGTTCGGGAAGGGAGGAGGAACGGGGGCGAGGAAAGGGGCCGGGAGGAAGGCAAGTCTGAAGCTAATAGGGCAAGGAAGACAGCAACCTCCACTGTGTCCTCCCGAGTCTTGGAATCATTTTCCATATTCCTCTCCTACTTTGAGAAGGTTAAAGTGACTCTGGAATGGGCAGAGTTTGAAAACGGTTGGATGGAGCTGTCCTGGGTTTCCAGGAGCGTAAAATGACAGAGATGTTAAATATCCACCCAAATGGGGGTGAGTGGGACAGAGAAACCCACGTTACCAGGGCCTGCCACAGGCTGGGCCTTGAGGCCTGGGGTTTGGCATCTCCAGGAAAGTAGGTAAAATTCCTGGTGCTCCCTGAAGAGCTGTGGAAGGCGCCTGATGCACCTGACACCTGCCCTGGGTTGTGAGAAACGCTCGGCAGGCCCGGGGATGGAGCTGCCCAGGGTGCAGGGCTCTCATTAACCCTCACTGAAAGGCTCCCACGCTGAATGAAAGCAAAGAGCAGTAAAGAGCCAGGTGCAGGAGTCTAAGGAGCTTAAAGCTCTCCCTCTCTGCCGGTGTTGATGGAGTCATCTGGCTTTAATGACACTGCTTTACCCGCTCCTCTGGCGTTTAAAACGGGATGGATTTTAATGTCCAGCTTACAGGGATCATGTCTGGGTTATTCTTTTCCAAACTCCCTGTGCACTATAAGAATTCTGGGTGAGGACAGTCCCCACTCAGCCTCCACCAGCTGCTGCCACCAGAGCAAACACAACTGGAAATATCTTGGCTGCTTCTTCCTTGCTCAGAGCCCTGAGAGTGGCAGGGGTGGACCACACTTAGTCTGTCAGGGTAGAACTTCTTTAGGAGTGGCTGAGGGAGCTGGGGGGGCTCAGCCTGGAGAAAAGGAGGCTCAGGGGGGACCTTCTGGCTCTGCAAGTCCCTGACAGGAGGGGGGAGCTGGTGGGGGGTGTCGGGCTCTGCTCTCAGGTAATGACAGGGCAAGAGGAAACAGCCTCAAGCTGTGCCAGGGGAGGGTCAGGTTGGACATCAGGAGGAATTTCTTCCTGGAAAGAGTGGTCAGGCACTGGAAGGGGCTGCCCAGGGAGGTGGTGGAGTCCCCACCCCTGGATGTGTCCCTTGCACTCAGTGCTCTGGGCTGGTTGACGTCATGGTGATAGGTCACAGGTTGGACTCGATGATCTTGAAGGGCTTTCCCAACCTAAATGATTCTGTAGTTCTCCATGCCCAAGGGCTCAGCAAGCCAAAGCAAGCTGGGAACAGAGCAAGTGCTGGATCTGGGGTCTCTTCCCTGCTTGGACACTCAGGTATCCCACCCTGTTTCAGACACACAGGGTCTGATTTCCCTGCCCTTCAGTGTGAAGCGTGTTCTCCAAACGCTGTCCCCACTTGCTTCCATGAAACATGTCATCAGGGGAAGGGCTGGAGTAGTGGGACTGCCCAGCTGCTGGGCCTGGGAGCTCCCGTGGGGGTGATGTGTCTCTGCCCACCATCACCCAGCTGATACCAGTAGGATCTGTTGGCTTGGCAGTGACTCTGTGTCCTTGGGCGGTCCTTGGGATGCTGGGCTGAGAGGGGCCCCCTGAAATCACCCTCCTGCTACCTCAGGACCCCTGCACGATCCTTCCCCCTAAACTGAGTGTGTGCCAGCCCCAAGCTAATGAGCTTGATTGCTGCCCCTTGCCTTCCATTGCACCTCCGAGTGGGAAACCTGAGCCTGGTTTGCTCCAAATCATTCATATTTGAGGGAGGGAGACGGGGACAAAAATCTGAGCCTTGTTTGCCTCAAATCCTTGGGGTTTGGGGGTGGGAGAGGAGGAGCTAAACATCCAGGGTGGAAGAACAATCGTCTGCAAAGGGAAAACTCTGAGTTTTTCCCTGAGAAAAGGGGGACAGACCGAGTGAGGGACCCAATGACAGCCCGAGCTGCCAAGCACCCTGGCCCCACAGTGCGGGAGAGATGCCTTATTGTTTGATCTGGCTGTGAGACAGATTAGCAGCCCCAGGTGGAAAGTCATAATCTGCATTTAAATGGGCCGGTTATAAAAGGTGGGGAGCGCAGGAGCCCGCAGCATTGAGCTGTGTCTTTAGGACTCCCTAATCTCTCTTTATTTTCTCCCCAGCCTGACCTGGGGGCACAGTTTCTAATTACCAGGTCACCCTGCTAATATTGTCATTTCCAGCCAGTGGGTGTGAAACCATGGCAACGCCACATTTGCTTCCAAGTTTCTAGAGGAATAAAATTTGCCTTTTAATCACAGAAAATGACTGGGTGTCTCCCCCCCAGCCCAACTTACTCCTCGCTGACGCAATTCATTACGGGGGCTTTTAAAAGGTAGTTCAGCTGGGACCTTTCTGGAGCTTCACCTCGTGGCTGTGGCCAAAGATGAGGGACTGAAGTCTTGCTCTGTGAGATGTAGGATCCACGTAGGCTGGTTTGGATGCTAAAACTTCCTTAAATGCTGTTCGTAGAGTCACAGAATGGTTTGTGTGGGAAGAGACCTTAAAGCCCATCCTGTTCCACCCCCTGCCATGGGCAGGGACACCTTCCACTGTCCCAGGTTGCTCCAACCTGGCCTTGGACACTTCCAGGATGGGGCAGCCACAGCTTCTCTGGGCAACCTGTGCCAGGGTCTCAGAGTAAAACTCCGTAATTTCTTTTCAGCATACTTTTATCTTTAAAAACTCGTGATTGAGTTGGTAAAAGAGGGAGAAGTGGGTACTGGACATCCTGAGTTACAGGGATGGAGCCCCTCCTCACACTGCAGGGATCTCCATGTGTACCTGGTTAGTCTGGCTCAGGGGGGAGGTGACTCCTGGGATGGTGGCTCCAACTCATGGAACTCACCTTCCAGCTTGGGAAAAGCCAGTGGAGAATCAGGATGTAACAGGGCTGGTGTGGGAGGTGCATCCAATGCTCTGTGGTATGATGGCTTTGGGTTTTCATCCCTTATGTGTCTCTGGTATTTTGGGGCTTCAAAATCCACATCTTCCTCTCCCTCACCTGCCTTGCAGTTGCTAAACTGAAGGTGTGTTCAGCCTGGGGTTTGTCTTCTTGGAGAAGTTGATGAAAACTTGATTGGCATGAGCTCAAAGAGCTCCAAAGCTCAGGGAGGCTGGTTTCCAGCTTCCAAGGGCTGGACTGGTAGTCCTGTGGGATCCCTGGTAAAAGTCTGCCCCAGTGCTGGGAGAAATTCAGGTCAGGTCTGGGCTGAAACTCTGCCCCTCAGGCCTTCCTCCTGGCTCTGCTCGAGGCTTTTACTGGGATTCTGAGGCAGTTTCTAACTCTCAAAGTGAGTCAGACGTGAACTGGAATCACATTTTAAGGTGATTTTCCAGCTGACAGGAGTAGGTTAATTGTAAACTGTCTACTGAAGCTTTAAAACTCCTGTCCAGCCTTATTATTAGCAGTTTAAAATTTATGGAGCGAGACTTTGCTTGGTGATAGTTGGTTTCTGCCCAGACGATGTGTGCAATTAATCCCCACGCTGGGAGAAGGAAAATCAAATATAAAGCTTTTTCCCCCCCCACCTCCTTTTCCCTCTGACACATCTCGGGGTGTAGAGGGGAGCTGGGAGGGATGTGGGGCAGGAAAGCTGTCCTACCTGAACTGGGGGACCACGGGTGAGTTGTCACCCTGGGCCCTGAGGGTTAAATCCTATTCAGTGTGGAAAACTTTGTGTTGGACAAAACTCCAGCCTGGGGACTCAACCAGACCCCTGAGCCTGGGAAATTTGGTGGATCTGGGATCTGTGGAGTGCGGAGCCTCGTGGGATTTTTAAGAAGGATGATGGAGGTGATACCAGAGCAGGGGTTGGATCTCACCAGTCCCCTGAGCCTGGGAAATTTGACGTGGATCTGGAATTTGTGGAGTGCAGAGCCCCGTGGGATTTTTAAGAAGGATGCTGGAGGCATTGCCAGAGCAGGGGTGGGATCTGACCTGCTGCAGGGCAGGGGATGGGGCCGGGTTGCCACCACCCTGTTTGCTCCCCCCGGTTCCTCTGCAGCTCTGACTGTGCCGTGGATGTTTTCCACACGCGCCCGTCCCGGGACAGACACGCGTTGTTCAGCCTGTGGGTTTGCTGGAGCGATGGCCTTGTTGAAAATGCACTTCTTTCCAGGCTGAAGGGCTGCATGTGCCTGACTGGGGCAGCTCCCCGGGCCTGGCTGTGCCTCCCCGTGCCGGGCGGAGCAGCCGCGCTGTTGGGTCTTGCTGCCGGAGCGCCGCGGTCACCGCGCTCCCGAGCGGCACAGACCCGGCCCTCAGACGCTCTCCCTGTGAAATGTTTCAGCCACTGAAAGCTGAGAGCAGCTCCCAGGCAGGTCGTTAATTAGAAATGTGGATTTGGAGGCTTGTTTCCCTTCCCTTCGCCGAGCCGCTGTTATTTCTTATTTCAAACGGTTTTTATGGAGCCTCCTATAAACGTGACTTTGTTTTAACGGAGGAGTAACTCCCCTCCCCACCCCAGCTCTGCAAACAGCGCGTCTCAAAGCTCAGGCCGCTCGCCACTGATGGTCCCAGGCTGTGTGTGCGTGTGTGTGCACACACTGGAGCAACACACACACACACGGAATGAAAGTGGAATTTCACAGCCGCAGGGTTGGCTGAGCAGCTCTGATCCAGCTCCCTGTGCATGGGCCGGGCTCCTGGTGACTTCAATGGAGCCTGGCCTGGTTTATGAGCCTTGGGAGCGCAGCCTGAGCAGGGGCTGCTCCTATAAAGGCTATTGCCTGATTAGTAGTTGCATTACAATGGCACTTGAGGCCCGGACTGCGGCTCAGCGCCCCATTAGAGCAGTCCCTGTGCAAACGTGGAGTAAAAGGGTGGGCTCCGACCCAAGCAGGGGATGGACAGCCGAGGTCTTTACAGCCCCCAGGGCACCCCAGGACTGATTATTTCTGTTACAGTAGCACTCAGGGCATGTCTGTGCCCACATGGATGCCGGTGGCTGTGATGGCTGGGGCCCCTTCCTGGGAATTTTGGGATTGGTAGGATGGCAGATGACACCGGCCCTGTAGCTTGACCTGGGAATGGCCATGTGGTGATGATCCACTCCTGCCTCAGAGGGGTTAATGCTGCAGTGGAGGGGGTTTTGCTTCCCCTTAGGAGGGCAGATGGCTGGGGGAGCAGGAGGGATCTGTGGGAACCTCTTCCTCTCCTCCCTTCCTTGTCACAGCCAGAAAGGCAGGAGGTTGTGCCAGAGATGCTTAAGGCTTTTTTTTTTTGTTTTTTGCATCCTCCCTGATTCCTTGGACCCGTTTGTGCCCTGTGTCTCCAAGTTCTCCTCTTTTCCCACCTTTCCCGTCTTCGCAGCATCGAATCCAAGCGTCTTAACCGAATTTTTCTGGTGTCAGCAGAGAAAGGGGGCTTGTGTTTGTCCTCCCTTCCTGACACCTCTCCTGGGTGGCAGCAGTTCCCTGCTGGGAGCTGAGTGTGGTCCCCAGGGAGGCAAACACCAGGTGCAGAGGGGGAAACCCAACTTGCTGCTTTCACTTTTACTTACAAACCTCTGTCTCGCTGAATCACCTGATTCCTGGAACTGGGCCCTGAAAAGGGGAAAGAAAACCCCCAGCAACACCTCGGCCGTGCTGATCCGTGGCTGGTCCGTGTCCCAAACGCCGCAGCCGGGCAGGAGCCGCGGCCGGTCCCAGGATCCCGGCACGGCACAGCTGGCTGCGAGCTTGCCTTCCCTCTTGGAGAAAGCCCCGGCTTTTCATGCGATGTCAACACGAACAGCTGGCTGAGGGAAATGCGAACTGCAGCTCGCTTTGGGAGCAGCTGCCACCGCTGCAGGCGGCCGGCCCGGCACACCGGGGCATCACCGGGACCCGCCCGGGGGGCTGGGGCTGCGCCGTGGGGCTGCTTCGAAACTTTCTCCCCAATTTTTTTTTTTATTTCATTTGCAAGACCTTATTCTTCCTCTGCACCGACGCAGAAAAGGCGAACTCCTCACTAAGCCAAACAGAAGGACGAGCAGCCCGGCGCGGGGCTCAGCCGCTCTCTGCCCACCCACCCCTCCGCCCCCGAGGCTCTCTGCAGGTTCTTGGGGGGCTCCCCCCCTGCCCCCCACGCCCCCCGGCCAGCACTGCGGCCGCCCCGCTGCGCATCTGTCCCCGCACCCGCCCTTACCTGCCGCGGCTCAAACCTGCCCTGCAGCATTGCGCGAGTTCCCTTCGGTTCATTTATTATTTGTCTCCCCACCCCTCCTGCTCTGCTTTCTAGCACACGGTGCCCTGAAGCTGCGAGGCTTTTCCAGCATTTTTCTCCCTCTGGGTGTCCCTTCATCCCCCCCCAGCCCGTGCAGGGCGCAGCCCCCCGAGCCGTGGGTGGGCAGGAAGTTTGGAGCCGCTCAGGGACCCGCATCCAGCTTTGGCTTCCCCGAGTGGAGGCCAAGAGCATTAAAGCCCACACCATGAGTAAACAGTGCAGAAATTACAGGTCCAGGGCTGGGTCATGAGCTTTGCTCTTTTGGTTGCTTGTGAGGAAGATATCCCCGGGATGCTTCCGGTGGGAAGGTGGAGCTCGTGGAATGGGAGAGAGAGGGGAGCCAAGGGACGGCAAAGCCACCGCACCCCCTGGGAGCAGCTGGGGCTGTGCTGGGCTGCCTGCTCAGGGTCTGGCAGGGATCCCTGCTGGATCCCACGCAGACATCCCTGCTGGATCCCATGCAGATATCCCTGCTGGACCTGCCCCGCTCCCACCCTCTGGCCCTCGCTGCACCCAGTGCAAGCAGGCGGAGGGATGTGAAGGGTCCCTGCTGACCCAGACTCCTGGAGAGGCAGGCCATGGCCATCCTAATTTTGGGATGTTTTCCAGCGTGTTGCTGGGTGACAGCCCATCCCACCCACACGAGCATCGGAAAGGCGCTGTCTGGTTTCTGGGATCGCTTTGGCGGTGCCGTGCTGGCCCTGGCCCCGCCGAGCTCTCCCCGAGGCTCCTCGACACAACTGCGGGGCCGTGTTTGTTCTTTTACCCAAAGAATCGGCAAAGCCAAAACTCGCAGCGGGCAAAGTCCGGCGGGGGGCAGGGGAAACCCGCCGTGTGCTGCGGAGAAACGTCCGGGAACGGAGCGTTCCCAGCCCGGGTGGCTGATGGCACAGGTGGAGTGACACCGACCCCAGCTAATGCTCAGGGTAAACGAATCCCTGGCAGGGAACTGGTTGAAGTGTAAAAACATCTCACACCGGCGTGGAGGCTTTGTGTGGCAGCCACGAGCTCCGTGTGCTCTGGGGCTGCAGTGGAGCCGCGTCCCGGGCTCTGGAGCAGCTCTCACTGCTGGGATCAGAATGGCTTTTCAGCCAGGGAAAGAGTCCAGAGAGGATAAACTGCTGGCAATGTGGTGTTCGACCAGTCTGGGGTGATGGGGCTGTGTGCTGCGCCTCGAGGGGCCCCACAGCAGCTCAGCTCTGGTGTGGGGCTGCCCCGTGCCAGCTGCTGCTCCTCGTGGAGTCTGGCGCAGGCTGGGACGTTTTTGCAGGAGTTTTCACATGTGAAAACTGTGGCCTCGGAGGGACAGTCAGGGAGGGGACCTGCAGAGACTCGTGTCACCAGCGAGCTGTGCAGTGACAGCAGCAGTGGGGTGAGGTGGCAAAGCCAACGGGCTGGGGCCTGCCCGGCGTACCCTGAGCTGCCCCAGAGGACCAGTGTGGGGGTAGAGACTATGTAGGATTGGATTAGTGAATTATTTGACATGGATCTGATAGGAAAAGCAATGTCTGGCTGAGCTGGGGGGGTCTTTCCTTCCTGGAGTGTCTGTGCTGTGTCTCTGGGGGACCGTGGCTCGGGGATGGGCAGTGACATTGAGCCTTGAGGATGATACACATCCTGCTCGGCTCTTCGGGAGGTTTTGGCTTTTTGCTCAGTCTGGGCTGATGGGGTTGTGTTTGGGAGGACTGGAGGATTGCAGCAGTTTTATGGGAATGACCTGAAAGCCTTTCCCCCCATCTGGTGCTCAGCATCCCTCCCAGCCAGGCACCTCAGAGCAGACAACCCAGGGAGAGGGGTCAGAGCCAGTGGGGCCTGGGGACAGCTGGAGCTCAGTTGTCACCTCTGGAGCTCACCCCTGAACTGTCCAGTCTGGTTTTACTCATCTCCAGCTCCCATTTATCCCCTGGCTCTGGTTTCCTTGGGATGCTGCACTCAGGACCTGCCCTGATAAAAGAGGGGGGACACCCCAAACCCCATCAATGAACCCAAAACCATCCCGGGGCTCCAGCTTGGCCCCAGTGCTCCTTGGAGGCTGATAATGAATCAGACACCTGGGGCATGGTTTAACTTTTAATACAATGTATATTTATTGCAAACAATAATATACAAAAAAAAAAAAAAAAAAAAGGTAAGTTTCACAGAGAGAAGGATCTTGCAAACAAACCAAACCAAACTTACCTAAAGACAAAATATGATTTAAATGACAGGTCTTTTAAGTTACAGAAATACTTTAAAAAGATCTGCTTTTATACAGAAATAGAAAGATGCCATATTATAAGAGTGCTTTAAGATTTTTTTTTCTCTTCTACTGAATCCCTAAAAAAAAAAAAAATTGTTAACAAATATATCATTTTTTTAAATAAAAAAAGTTTGCTGTCTTTTTTAAAAAGCAATCCTTAACTGTTCAGCCACAGCTTCACCAAAGTCAGTGTCCCCCCAGCTCTGAAGGCAGTTTTGGGGGGGGTGGAAGGCTAAAACGGAGCCACCCCCAGGCAGGGCCGGGGCCTTGGGTCTCGTCCTCGCACGAGCTCGTGTGTCCCAGAGAGCTGAGGCAGAAAACAAGGCAAATGATTCAGTGATACGCTACATTTGCAATCTTTAGTTTGCACAAATCTTATTTTTTTTTCCAGTTTATCCTTAAGACAAAAGAAAAAAAAAAGAAAACAAAAAACAAAAAAAAATAAGGAAGAGCACAAGTTTGTACAAACCCAGGACACAGATTCCAAAAAGAATAATAATAATAATAATAACAACAACAACAAAAAAAAGAATTAAAGAGATAAATAAAGGACTGGTTACAGTTTAAGACCATAATTTAACAGGCACGGTTACCTTCCAAATAATGTTCCGACTAATGCAATCGCTTTTGAAAGGACTTAAACCAGAGGGGAGATCAAACCAAAAAAGACAACGAGGAAAACTGTGATTAAAAACTGCTCTTCTCCCAAAATAAATAATTTAAAGTATCTGTGACGTCCCGCAAGCAGAGAGGAGCCCCTGGATGGGCTTTGCATCAGGCCTGGGGCGCGGAGGGGGTCGAGCTGAGCCCCCCCAGCCCAGGGACAGGCAGAGCTGGCCCCGGGGACTCTCCCAGGGCTGCTTTAAGGCTTCTCCCCAGCGCCTCGGGCTGCTTGGGAGCAGATTTTTGCTTTTAATCTTTTGTTTGTTTGTTTGTTTGTTTGTTTCTCTTTCTTAAGGCTCAAGGTTGTTAAAAAATAGAGTGAAACTCTTCTCCTGGCTGGTTTTTGCTCTGAGTTAGAAAAATAAAGCCTCTCCCGTGCTGGTCCCTGCGCGGTCTCAGCGCTGCCCACGTACAGAGCTTGGTTCCCAGGTCCAAAGCACGCTGGTTTAGTTTTATTTTTAGAGAAAAGAAAAAAAAGACACTTATCTATACAAAAATACCTCTGACTGCAAGAAAGCCTAGCGCTGCTCCACTAAGTGTCTTTTTTTTTTTTTTTTTTCAGCTGTTGGAAAAATAAGAGCCTTTTCAAAAAAATCTCTAAAAAATACATAGAAATCCCCTCGAATTGGTAACGAATCATACACAGTACATACTAAAAATATTTAAAATAGAGAATATTCCTCACAGAGGACTCTGAGTTTTCTCTTTTTTTTACCCCCCCCTTTTTTTTTTCTTTTCTTTAATTACTGCTAAAAAAAAAAAAAAAATCATTACAAAAGTCCAGAGAACAAGACAGCTGGGCGGGTTGAGTAGGAATCTCCTCTCCATGCTGGAAGCAGAGTTCAGGTCCAGTCCTTGGCAAGCATGTACCGAGTTTTGCTGGCTCTCAGCGGGGCCTGGAGGATGCTGTAGTGCAGAAGGCTCGAGGCGCTCTCTCCTCCCCGCCAGCTTTCACTTGAGCGTCTTTTTTTAATCATTATCTCAATTTCAGAGAAGGAAAACAAAAAAAAGTCTGAGGAAGTTCTTCTTGCTGCTTTCACGCTTTTCTGATTCTTTTCTTGTGTGTTTTGTTTTGTTTGTTGTTTTGTTTTTGTTTTCTTAATTTCTTTTTCTTCTCTCCCGCTTTTCTCCGCGGCTTTAGGGTCTGGTGAGCTGCGTGTAGACGGGCTGTTCCCAGTGCTGCGGGCTGTGGGTCTGGGGGATGGAGGGCACCCCCGAAGTGTCTGCAATGGGGGTGTACATGGGGCGCTGCGTGGGGTTCATGTAGGTGAAGGTGGAGTAGAGGCCGCTGCCCTGCCCCGCGGCGTGGCTGTAGTAGGAGCTGGAGTTCTGGTGGTCGGTGTAGTCGTACTGGGAGCGGGTGATGGTGGGGTAGGACGAGCTGTAGTGCTGCAGGTTGAAGGAGCTGTAGTTGATCTGCTGCGGGGAGTGCTGCTGCTGCTCGCTGTAGTGGCTGGGGCTCAGCTGCTCCGTCTTGATGTGCGTCCTCTGCTGCGCCGCCGGGCCCTGCTCCCCGCTCAGCGCCGGCAGCCCGTGCTGCGCCGGGGGCTGCGGCTGCGCCGGGGGCTGCGGCGGCTGCGGCTGCTGCTTGGACATCCACACGTGGCCGGCGCCGGCCGGGGAGCCCGACGTGCTGCTGATGCCGTAGGTGCCCGTGTAGGTGACCTGGCCGGGCTGGCCGTGCGCGGCCGGGCCCCCCGGGTGGCCGTTGGGCGGCAGGTACTGGTCGAACTCGTTGACGTCGAAGGTCTCGATGTTGGAGATGACGTCGCTGCTCAGCTCCCCGATGTCCACGTCTCGGAAGTCGATGTGGGGGGGCTGCCGGCCGCCTTCTGGCAGGGGGCGGCCCTCCCGCTTCAGGTCCTGCTTGCCCGGCTGCGCGTCCGTCTTGGGGGTGGTGGGGGGCGTGGGGGGGCCCTGCGATTGCCCTGTGGGAGGAAGGAGGGGGGACAGGGGTGAGGGGGGTGTCGCTGTGACAAGGCAGTCAATGGTTAACCCACCCACGGGGGGGCAGGGGAACAGGGGCTGCCGCTGTGTGGGGGGCACAGACCCGAGCCCCGTCAGCACCAACCTCCTGCGCTGGGTGAAATAACTGAGCCCTGAGACACAAGCTGTGACATGGGCCAAGTTTTTAGGGTACTTTCTATTTATTTATTTATTTAAGAGTGTAACTTTCTCACATGCAGTGGGGGGTGGAAGTGGCTGCAGTGGCACGTGCCCGTGCCACGGGCAAAGCTTGTGGGCAGCTCTGCCCCCTCTCCTGATGCAGCTGCCCCACCTTCTCACTGCATTTCTGCGTCTCCTTTTCCCTCCCTTACCCAATCCCAACTGGTTCGGGCTGCAACTTTCCTTAGGTAGCTGTAGCTGCGCCGTCCCCCCCCGCAAAACGCCTCGTGGGGTCGTGGGTACCTACCCGAGTGCTCCCCGGGGGAGTGCACCTCGCTGATGCTGGAGGACGACTGCGGGGAGTCGGCCTGCAGCGCCTTGAAGATGGCGTTGGGGGAGATGTGGGTCTGCTCCGAGCCCTCCTCCTGCTCCGACTGCCCGTTCTTCACCGACTTTCTCCTCCGTGGCTGGTACTTGTAGTCGGGATGGTCCTTCTTGTGCTGCACCCGCAGCCGCTCGGCCTCCTCCACGAAGGGACGCTTCTCGCTCTCGTTCAGCAGCCTGGGGGGGGACACGGAGGGTGCGAGGGGTCAGTTGAGGCTCAGGAGGGGCATTAGAGCGTTAAAACCAGCTCACGTCTCTCCCCTGGATCCCCCCGCTGGCGATGCAAAGCCCCCCACGGTGCTGAGCCCCCTGTCTGGGGCACTCGCTGGTTGTCACCCCTCAGGTTGCTTCAGTGGCCGGACAAGAGGTGCAGGAGCTGCATCGGGGTCCAGTCCTCGCCCTCCCCACCCCGTGGGCACATGTCCCTGTCCCCGGGCACTTTGGGGACAGCCCCATCGCTGCCTGCCAGGGCCAGGTTTGCTCACCCATTTCTCCTCCTGCCACAAATTTAGGATTCCCCCCCCCCCCCGCCCCCTTGTGCAGTCACAGAGTGCGTGTCGGCCAGGTGACTCACTTGCCTTCTGTTTTTCTCCCCTCCCTGCCTTATTTTGGCAGTCGGAGGGCACCCGGCCATGCGCCACTCGCCGCCGCCACCCACCCGCCCGCCCGCCACCGGGGCTTGGCACCGCCGCCCCCTCCCCGCATCGCCCCCCTCCCGCACGCCCTCCCCTCCCGGCCCGAGCTGATGCAATCCCCAAACCCATCATTTCCTCCGGACCCGGGAGCACAAACAAACAGCGGCCGGGGCAGCCCCCGCTCGCACGGCCCGGGGGGCTCCGCCAGCCCCCGCACGGTCCCCCCCACTCCGAGCATCGCTCGGGGAAAAGAAACCACTTCCAAGACCAGAAGGCGGCCACGGGGAACCGCTTTCCCTGCTTTCCCTGCTTTCCCTGCTTTCCCCCTACTACTCCGGCTTCTCCTGCGCCAAACAAGTTCGCCAGCACATGCAAAAGTTTTCGGCGACTCTTCCAGGCCGGGAACATCCTCTCCCTCCCGTGACCGCTGGTCCAGGCTGGAGCGGGCTCTGCATCCGCAGCCCCCGCAGCATCCCGCGGTCCCCCCCCAGCATCATCCCGCGTCCCGGCCCCGCGCTCACCTCCAGAGCTTGCCCAGGGTCTTGCTGAGCTCGGCGTTGTGCAGATGCGGGTACTGGTCCGCCAGCTTCCTGCGGGCCGCCTGCGCCCACACCATGAAGGCGTTCATGGGTCTCTTCACGTGCGGCTTGTTCTTGCTGGAGCCGTTCACCCGCACCGGCATCGGCACCAGCGTCCAGTCGTAGCCCTTCAGCACCTGGCTCACCGCCTCCCGGATGCACACCGGGAACTTGTCCTCGTCGTTCTCCTTCTTCAGGTCCGGGTCCCCCTTGGGGAAGGTGTTTTCTTGGGGTCTGGTGTTCTCCGTGTCCGACCCGGAGCCAGAGGGACAGGGGGACCCGGCGGAGTCATCCGACATAGTGGGGCTGGGGGCGTCGGAGATACATTTGTCCTGCTCTTCTGTCATTTTCATGAAAGGGTCGAGGAGATTCATGCGAGAAAGCGGCCGAGGGGGGGATCAAGGGACGAAAAAAAGTTTTGCTTTTTTTTCTTTTTTATAAAAGAAAACTGAAAAATTCGAGGGCTAAGCGGGCGGGGAGGAGTTAAAAAAAAAGGAAGAGTTAAAAAAGGGCAAAACTTAGGGAAGAAACGAAGCGGCAGCTTCGAAACCAGCGGCGGCGGTGCGGGGGGGAGGGGGTAAGAAAGAGTCGGCAAAAAAAAAAAAAAAAAGGAAAAGAATAAGAAAAAGAAAAAAAAGTTGGCGAAAACTTTTTTATTACTTTTCAGTCAAAAAAAAAAAAGGGAAAAAAAACCCCAAAAAAATCCAAAACGAGGAGGGGAAGAAGAAGAAGAAGGAGAACACTTTTTTTTTTTTGCCCGGCGG
>JAYRBT010000043.1:1508166-1539692 GCA_036023395.1 Myiotriccus ornatus
TGTGGCTGCCCCATCCCTGGAAGTGTCCAAGGCCAGGCTGGATGGGGCTTGGAGCAACCTGGGCTGGTGGAAGGTGTTCCTGCCCAAGGCAAGGGGTTGTAACTGGATGAACTTTAAGGTCCCTTCCATCCCAAATCAGTCTGGGATTCTACGAAAGATGGAGGAGAAGCGGAACTGTCCGTGGAGGGGTTGGGGTCAGGTTTGGGGCTGGTGGAGCCGTTGGCATCAGCAGAAACTGATCCTCTGGTGCTTTTCTGGGGAACACTGAGGGGTATGCTGGCTTGGTCTGGCTCAGTCTGAGGATGTTCAGCAGCTCAGGCTGAGCCTTGGAAACCTGTTGGAAGTTGGGTTGGAAAGAGGTGCACCCGTGGGTCCTCCCCAGGCTCCAGCCCTGCCTCCATTTTTAGGCTGAAGCAACATATTTATTCTGCAATTTTGGTTCTTCTTTCACTAAACAAACTCCCAAAATAGGGCAGTACAAGCAGAAGAACTAGACAACCATGTTCACAGAGGTTTTCCCCAGAGCCCAGCGGGATGCAGACTGGGGCAGTGTGGGTGGCACCAGACTGGCTTGGTGTCTGACCTTGCCCTGCTCCTGGCTGGTGGAATTTCTTCCCTGGCACAAGACCAGGAGCCAGCCCTGGGCTTGCTGTCACACAGGGAATGAGCCTGGTGGTGCTCATGGTGAAGGTCAGGAGGCTGAGCTGCTGCTTTTGTGCAGCCAGGAGGGGGAATGTGAGGTCAGTGTCTGCAGCCTGGGGGCTCACGTGGAGCTCGGGTGGTGCCGAGACCTGCACGTGGTGTGTTCCCACTGTGGAGTTCAGGCAGAGTTCGGCCCTGGGAGCTGCTGGAGACAATGCAAACCCCACCTGCTCCTGCCAGCTGTGCATTCTGCCCCTGCTTGAACCACTTGTCTGCAGATCACAATGAACCTCAAGGCTCCTGCATGAAATAACACTTTATTATTAATAATAATAGTAAGTAGAGGTAATTTGTGATTCTTGAAACTTGCCCAAGCCACCAAATTCAGATTGAGATCTGACTTCAGCCTCCTGAATGTGGGGTTTGGGCTGGTCCCTCTGCAGGCCTGGGACCAGTTGTGAAATGTGGAGTTTACCTCCTAAATGCCTTCTCCTGCCCCTGAGCTTTCAGAGCTGGGGGCTGGCCCCGGGCCAGCGTGTAACCATTATGAAAACCTCTCTATCTGAGGCTGTGCCACCTGTCTGCCCTTTTCTTTTTTCCCTGCAATTGTGATCTTCAGCAGGGTGAGCTGCATCGGTGAGCTCTGGGGTTTGCTGTGGTGGAGAGACCCTTCGGGGCTGGTGAATCCCTGGGGGTGACATGCTGGGACCTTGTTGAGCTTTGGGGCTGTTTCTGCCTGCTGGAGAGTCCCAGCCTTTGCAGTGGCACTGGCACAGGCTGCAGGAATGTGGTGACCAGGGGTGTGAGAGGTCACGGCCAGGCTTTTTGAGGAGCTGAGTGCTGGGTGTGCCACGAAACCGTGTTCTGGGCTGCTGAGCAGCTCCTGCTCCTGTGGCTCAGGAGTGCTACAAAGGAATTGCTCCCACCTGATACACCTTGTTCCAAAGGTGGGCTGAAGGACAGAGAAACTCCTCCTCTCTTAGCAGGGTAGCTGGGGGAAAGCTTTTCCCATTTCTGAGGTGATCACCAAAGCTTTCTCTGGGTAAAATCTCTTGCATCCAATCCATCCATGTGAGGGGTTGTCCTTTCCCAGTCACCATATCCATAAACTTCCCTTCCTCTCCTTGACCATCTTCTGTCACACAACTCCATCCTTCAGGAGCTCCATCTTTTCCCAAACAAGCTTAAAAATGGCCAAAGGCTCAGCTTATCTAAACAACTTCTGAAGCTGCCAGAATGACAGATCCAGGGAGACACAGGGGAACAGGGCACAACTTCTAGAAAAGAAGTAAAAGTTTGGGTTTTTTGGGGGGGATGTGTGTGTGTGGCAGCTTTCAGGTGGGGTACCCAGCTCATCTTGGCTCTTTTGGGTCCTTGGCAGAAAGCAAACTCTGCTGTTTGCTCAACTGGCCGGTGGCAGATGAGTTTGTGCAATACAGGAGGGTTTGTGTCACTCAAAACCAATTTAAAAAAAAAAAAATACACCAAAAAACCAGAAGCTCCGACCAACCCTTTGGCATTTTATTAATAATTTTTCAAAGCTGCAGGAGTACAACCTCTCCCTTGTCCCAGCAGGCGTGGGTGGGATAGGGTTTGCAGCCCAGCCTGGGCCCCTGGGCACGGGGGTGGGCGAGTGATGGCCGGGTGGCTTTGGCCAGGCACTGGCTGTGGTGCAGCTCTGCCCCCAGGGCTGAGGAGAAGCCAAGCCGGTGGGAACGGTTCTCCAGCCTCGTTTTCTGCCATTCAGGGTAATTTTTATTTATGTGTTTGCTTTTTCACATGCAGATGGGCAGCATCAATGGCTCGGGGCTGCGGTTTGCACCCCAGAGCCAAGCAAGTCGTCCTGCCCTGGCTCAGCCTCGGAGTGAGCTGGCTTGGAGTGTCCACCTGGGCTGCTCCTATCTCTGCAAAGTGGGTAGCTCATTCCACAAGCTTCCAGCAGTAGGTTTCTGACTGTTTGCATCATAAAACAGTGTTTAAAGTGTGGTTATGGTCAGCAAAGAGCCAGAGAGCAACTGTAAGATTGACATCTTAGGGTTTTTTTAGTATTTATCCCTTGTCTGTGCTTGCCCATATTGAATTTGCTCAGTTTATGAGTCGCAGTGAGGTTTCTCCTCCCCGAATTCCTTCCTTTGGGAAGGTTTCTCCTTCCCGAGTTCGGCGTGGCAGTCGGGAGCTGATTGCTTTGCACGGCAGAGGGAAAGCTTTGGAAGGCAAAGGGACACACAACCCCTGTGGCCTTGGGTCACCCAGACTCCAGGGCTGGGCCCAGCTTGGACCAGCCTGGTCTCGGTTTCTGTGGACTGAGTGACCTGTAGGACCATGTCTGTGTGTGGACTCCCTGTCCCAAGGAGTGTGGACTTGGGCAGCTCTTGAGAGCGCTCCAAGCTACGTGGTAGGTGCCCCAAAGGAGACTCCAGCCCTCACTGAGCTGGCAGCACTGCCCTGCCCGCCGTGTTTCCAGGGAGAAGTGGCTTTTCCCCAAGAAGAGCCCGAGCAGGAGGCTGGTGGCCATCCCGCAGGGGAGATGGCCCCGACCAAGAGGGCTCTGCTGTGGGAGCTCTGGCTCGGAGCAACGGAGACTTCTGGGCTCTGCAGCACCATCAATGGGTTTTATTGTCCTGCAGGGTTTTTGCTCCAGCACTTAATTCAGCAGCTCCATTCATTTGGGTCGGGACATACATATATACCTTGGCACCTGGCTGCCAGGACAGGCCAAGTGGTTTTTAGGCAGCCCTGGCCAAAAAGCACAGGGCGAGGTAGGGAGGCTGCACAGAAATTCCTGCCTCGCTCGGGGGAAGTTCCTAGAATCTGTGGGGAGCTGCAGGGTGAGGGTTGGCACCGGGGCACCAGGGGCTTGAGAAACTTCTCAGCTTGACTTGGAGCCTCTCCGTAAAGAATTCAGGGCAAACGTTGGAGGCAAACTGCTAAATCATGGCTTAAATCCCTTCCTCCGGAGTCGGATTCCGCTCCCGGCACAGCTGGAGAGGGGATGTGAAAGTCTGAAATTCACTCTCAACAACCCCCCCCTCCTTTCCCTTCCCACCTCCCCCTCCTGGGGACCTCCTTGAGCGTGGGCAGGGACGGGGGAACACGGGGCTCGTTCCTGTCCCAGACGGGGGGCTGAGCTGGCAGGGCTGGGCTGTGTGCTGAGCTGGGTGTGGGCTCTGCTCCTTCCTCCCACAGGGGAGATCTCCAGGTCTGGAAGATGGAAAAAGCCCTAGTCCAGTCCTCGAGATCCTTCCTTGGCTTTTCCCCCGATCCTTCGCTTCCCCCCCCCCCCCGATTTGTATGTCCTCCCCTAGATTTCTATTGCCCCCCCAGATTTGTGTTTCCCCCCTGGATCTGTGCTTCCCCCCTCCCCGATTTATATTCCCCCTCCAGATTTATATTCCCCCTCCCAGATTTATATTCCCCCCCAGATTTATATTCCCCCCCCAGATTTGTGTTCCCCCCCCAGATTTGTGTTGTCTCAGTTGGAAGGTCTCGTGCAGAGGAAACCCCTTGATGGGCGTTGAGTGCTGAAGGGGCTCTGTGGCTGAGTTTGGTGTCTGTTGGGAACAGGGAGGTCCAAACCACCTCCTGTGGAGAAATGAGGTTGGCATTTGGTGACAACCAGAGCAAAACCAGCGGTGGAGGCACCAAATCTGGGGAAACCTTGTCCATGATGCAAAGTTGGGTCATTTTGACGGGGTTTATTGCTGTAGTAGTGCTGGAGTTTGGAGCTGAGGGACACCCAGATCTCTTGTTTTCAGTTTGCTGTCCAGCTGCTTCCTCATCCTTAATTCCTGGCTCTTTAGGAAATGGAATTTTTCAGTGCTGTTGCCTGTACTGCTTCACACATAAGGGTGCCATGAGATTCCCAAGGACCTTCCATCTTGTTCCTGGGCAGAAAAAAATAGGATTACAGATCCTGCGTTGCTGCGTGGGGAAGGAGCAGATGGGCAAAGCATTTTCTGCAGGTTTCTCTCTGTGCCAGTGAAGAGAAAGTGGCTCATTATTGTAGGTCTGCAATAAAATTAAACCCATCCTATTTTCCAGTTTGAAAATGCCTCCTCAACTTGGAACTTTTATCCAAATCCCCAACAATATCTACATCAGTTTTGTTTTAATTAAAAAATCAGAGATAATGGGATGTTTCCCATCAGTTTGGGTTGTTCAGCACTGGAAGAGGATGGGCCAAAATACCCAGAGAGGGACAATTCTCACAGCACCAGCTTTCCGGCCTGGGTGTGAGGAGGAAGTGATGGAAATCTCCTGGGAAATTTCCTGATGGAAATCCTGTCCTCTTCTCAGAAGATTCCTGGCCCAACTTTCCACTTAATCTGAAGGTCTGTGGGAAAAATTATCTATATATATATATAAAGAAAATTATATGTATATGGAACTGGCCAGTTTTCAAAAACCTCAAGCTCACTGCTGATGCCTTTTGCTCCAGTGGTGCTTTAGGATGAATATTGCAAATATTTTGGTGCAGTTTCTTACCTTTTTTTTTCTTCTGCCTTTATTTTCTGTGGATCTTAATTTTAGGGGTTGCAATAGGAAAAATCTTTTCTCTTTCTCCTCCTTATCCTGTCTGTGTCCCAGGACTTCACCTGGCAGGGACGAAGAGCAGGCTCTTGGAAGGAGGTGTGTGAACAACAGGGAATATTGTCCATGTCCAAGGCAGTCTGGGCCTTTTGGAAGGGCAGCAGTGGCCACATCACCGCCCAAGCAAACCCCACTATTCCCCCCAGAAGTGCCTCCCCCTAAACCTTTCACCATCCTCCTGCCACCGCCTGGAGTTCTGGCTTGTGAAAGGGCACAAGTCCTTGACATCTCTCGTCACCACGCCGATCCAAAGGGACCCTGGGAAGCGTGGGAATGCTGGCAGGGCTGGCTGAGCCTGCCTGACCTCCCCTGGGTGCTGCCTGTGCTGCCCCACAGCCCCTGTGTTTGCTTTGGGTGGTGAAAGTCCACGAGAAGAATGAGAGGAATCCTGCTGGCTCGGGAAGGGTCAGGATTTTGGGGGTCCTCCTCAGTGCCCAGGGCAGCAACACCCAGTGCAGCTGTAGGGTGATGACAATTTTGGGATCACATCTTCAAACATTTGGGTTTTCACACTCCCCTGAAGGGCTACAGGGCTTGTTGTTTGAAAATGGGAGCACCCTATAGCATGTGCTGCTGAAAAAAACCCTGTGTTTTATATTTTACACTCCTCCAGTGTGGTCCTGGTCAGGAACTATTTGTCCATCTCATCAGGGTCTTAAAACCTGCTTGTCAGGAGTCCCAGATGGGAAGGCAGAGGGCTGGGAAGGCTGGGTGCAGGGTGTCTTGTTTGGAGGGGACGTGGTTTTAAACCAAAGTCCTTTCAGCGTCCGTGTCTGCCCGTGGTTAATGGGTTACTGATGCAAGTTGGCACTTGCAGCTCCTGCCCTGGGGTGCCCTGGCCTGGTCTCGTGACTGAATCAATCAGGGCCAAGAAATATCGACAGGCTGGCAAAGCACCAGGCTCTCCTCTCCCAGGAGGTTTTCCTTAAAGCTCCAGCTCCTGGGATTGCCTGAATCCTGACTTTTCCTGCCTGAAAGCTGAATTTTGCTGGAGTAGAGCCACTTTTCTGAGTGAAATTCAATGGTGTGAAAGCCAGGTGTCCTTTTCAAATCTTTATTTCTTTACTTCCAGTCAATGAGGGTTTTAATTGTATTTTAAAGTGACTGTTTGATGACTTTTGGGGACACTTCTTGCTTGTAACGCCTGCTTTGCATGAGCCCAGCCCCCCTTGGGGTGCATCCACACGCCTTGGCGGAGCTCAAGGGGATGCTGAATGTCTTGAACTGCCCAGAGCTGTGGGATCTGAGGCGAAATTCCTGCTCAAAACCCACGTGCAGTGAATCCCATGTCCTGTGAGGGTGTTTCCCTGGGTGCTGCTGGGGCAGGGGTCGGGCTTGGCTGAGGTAGAAGCAGTTCTGGAGTACTGAAATGTGCTGGTGGGTGGTGGTGGAGCCCTTGGGCACACGAGCTGATCCTCCTCAAACCCTGCAAGGCTCGGCTGTTCCCTCAGGCTGTGCTGGGAGTGGTGGATTAAGGGCCAGGGTATGTTTGGTTTGGAGGGTGTAGCTGTTTATGGACGTGTGTTAGAATGGGATATTTGGAGATGCCAAGGTGAGCACAAATCCTCTGAGAATCAGCAGGGGGGCTGTGCTCCTAAGTCACTTTGTCCCTGGAAGAAATCCCATATATAATGTGGATATGGCTACTCGGGGATCAGGTTGCCCTTGGGAGGCATTTTTATTTCTTTATTTTTGCCAGAAATGTTGCTTTATAAACTGTGTCATCCACCCCCAGTTTTTGTGAATGTGTCTGTGGCACTGCTGCTGATAAATCTCAAATAAGTGAATTACATTATTGAGAGAAAACACTCTGTGGCAGAGAGATCCTGACGTGCTTTGGGGCATCTGTTTCCCTTTGGCTTGGGCTTGGCTGCCTGCTGTGGGAAGGAGCCCAGGGTGGCTGATGTTTGATGGCAGAGTCACAGCGAGGGCAGGAGGAGGGACAGGGATGTGCAGGGCGTGGGGACACAGGGCAGGGGTCAGGTGTCCCCATGTCCTTGTGGCATCCTGTCCATGGGACGTGGCTTCACAGGGAATCATTTCACTGAGGCTGGAAAAGACTCCAAAACCTTGGAGTGTCCCCTGTGCCCCATCCCCACCTTGTCCTCCAACCCCAACCATTCCATGACTGAGGCGGCCAAACAGGCACTTGCTCTTCATGAGCAGCTTATTTCAGTTCAGCTTAAGCCCCTTCCTAAGCAGTTGACACCAGGGAGGATCCCCTGTGTCAACTGACACCAGAACCCGGCAGGGGTCAGACTCAGGGGTGAATTTTGAGCTGTGTTTAGAGCTGCCCTGAACTGCTTCTTGGGCATCACCTCAGGGGCCATGTCCAGCTGGAGCACTTGGTACCTGGTGACAGCAGCGATGCCCCCGCCTGCCCTTTGCCTTGTTCTCCCTTTGAGGAATATTTGGGCTTCCCTGTCCAAGCCTGTTCCCGCTCCTCTTGTAGCTGTGCTCACAAGGAAATCTTCAAAGGCTCAGTCCTATCAATTTTCCCCACCATATGTTCTCATTAAAAAATTTATTGTGCACTTTATCTTAGGATTATTTGCCATCAATTAATAAAACATGTTGCAAGCTTCAAATGAACATCCTCCCCTCCCCACTTCCCTTTAACGAGGGAAAAGGACAGAGAAATATGAAAAAAAATCACCATGACAGATGGTGTTTTTTAACCTTTCTTTTGCCCAATCTGGGGAAAAAAAAAGATTTTTCTCAGAATATTGGCATGGGTTTCTAATTATGAGTTACACGACTGGGAGGTCTAATCCAAAGCTTAGTGAGCTCAGCCAGCCCGAAATGTGTTCGTGTGTTCAGGTGGATGGTGCTGACACAGGCACAGGCAGAGGGACGGGGGCTGTGGGGTGACACTGTGGGTGGTGGGTCCCCCTTCTCCTCCAGGCACTGGGGTGAGCGGGGAAAACTGCAGAGAATCCACTCCTGGGAGCAAATGGTTGGCAAATGTGGGCAACAGCTCCCAAAGGCACGTGGGGTTGGCAGCCAGAATGTCCTGTCGTCCTTGGCAGTGGCTGTTTGGTCTTGTAGGGAGCCTTGGGCTGTGGTGGAGGCTTGAAAAAGTGGCTTTTGGTTTTTTGTTTTTTTTTTTAGAGTTCCCAAAAGGAGAGACCTCCCTGCTGTGCCCCTGCCCACGGGAATATAAGCCCTGGTTTAGGGGGAGGACGGGTGGCACGGAGAGCCCGATGATCCCCAAGCTGATGGATGACATTCCCTGTCCTTTCCCGCTTGGTGAGATCAGAATCGTGGCTTTGCCCTCCCGTTAATTTGGAATTTTGGGCTGCCCAGGGTTGGTCTCCAGGGGAGATGGGGTGGGAGGAAAAGCAAACAGAACATCCCCCAGCAGCGCCCGCGGCCGCTGCAGGGCTGGGACATCGTGTACCCTGCCGAGCCTTTCCTTGTGCCTGTGCCTACCAGGGGGAAATAAATACAGGAATAATGCACACAGACGGGTTTCTTACATAAACAAATGTCTGGGGAGAGACCTGGCTGTGGGCAACCTGCTGGGAAAGTCCTGGTCAGATGGGAATTGTAGAGTTAAACACTCCAGTCTCACTTGGATGTGTCTGGGCTTTGATTTATACTTCTGATTGGATGTTTGCCTGGCCTGATCAGAGAGCTTGGGCAGCAGTGCATGTTGACACTTGGTGTTTAGCTCTGGGCAAAGTTTAAACAGGACTTATCGTGGCTCTGACACCTCGCGGAGGCTTCCCCGCTTTAATGACACGCTTCGTGCCATCCCTCACACGGAGCTCTGCTGCGGGGCTGGCCCACAGGCTCGCCCAAATTCGAAGAAAAAAGTAAACCTGCAAGCCAAATTCATGGAAAAGCTTATTCGACACCTCTTCTAATTTTAAAGTAACCCCGCTGCCCTCCATCCCGTGGCCGTTTCTCGGCTCGCTTGCGCTGCTGGAATCTCAACCCTGGAGTGATCTCAGGTCAGAGAGGCCCTCCCAGCCCTGCAGAAACTGTTCACTGCCTTGCCCATGTTGCTCCAGTTTGTCCCAGAAGCAGCTTTGGGCTCTGCTGGGGCTGAAACAGCCTCACGTGGGAGGACAGGCTTAGTTCTGGGTCGGGCGTTCGGTGACGCTGCACTGGGTTGGGTCAAAATGGGACCCCTAACTTGGGACCATCTGGTATTTTTTCCACCCATTTCACCCTCTTTTGCTTTTAATGGATATTGCTCAAATTAACACTGTGAGGTTCGTTCCCCCACGTTTCTCCCACCCATGGAAGGCTGGAGGAGCCTGCTCTGGGTGCAGTTTTGGGGTCTCGGGTGGCCAAGGGCTGCCCCCGGCTCTGTTTGCACCCTCCCATGCAGGCAGGAGGAGGGGATGGGGACAATATTTACCCCACTTACCCCAATTGCTGTCCACCGGAGAGGTGCATTGGAAATGGGATTTAACACACCATTCCCAGCCTGACACGGGCGCTGGCCTTGAGTAAAGCTTGTGCTAAATAACACTGAACTAATTTAATTTTATGCCTTGATTTTTATGAGTAACAATTAAGGAAAAAAAAAAAAACAGCAGAACGTAATTACTGCACCTTGAAGTCCCTGGGCCAAAGCCTGAGCTGAGGTTACAATATGACAGCTTTTATCTGGGATCTGATAGGGGTGTTATTCATTGTATTAAAAGTTTGCCAAGAGAGGCTTCACTGAAAATTAACCCATGTTATCACAGTGAGTAATATCCTGGTTTTATCATGTGGAATAAATAAATAATGTAGACTTTAGGCTTTGGCTTAACGAGGTTACACCGAGTGCAGGGTGAGGAAACAGTGTTAACACCACTGCAGGGATTGGTGATTAAGGTGAGATGAAACTGGAATGGAAAGTTTTCTTGCATAATGACAGAGCTTGTATTACTATTAATTATATTATGCAACGGGAATAGGATGGAATTTGGCTCTATCTAGCAACAGGCCTGGGTGAAAAACTGCAGGAATTTTCTCAGGAAAATTCCACTTGTGACTCTCCTGACACTGTTTCCTCACCTTGACCTGTTGTGGTGGTTTAGCTTCGAGCCACCCTGGTGAGACAACTCCTTTGGCTCCTGGGGAGCCCTTTCCACATGATCCCACTGGTGCTTCTCCCACCTGGGATCCCCATCCTGCTGCTCTGCATTGTGGGGCCAGTGAATCCAGACTCCAAGTGAGGTGGAGCATCGGCAACGCTGATGGGAAAAACCCCAAAACCAGAATCACAGAGAGTCTCACACTGGGAATAAAAACAGTGGGATTGGAGAGCTTAAAAAAACTGATCAACCCGCTCATCCCTTTGTGCCACTGGATGTTAATCATGCCAGGAATGCCCTTATCCTCTGGGCCATCATCATCTGTAATACCTCCAGAGCAGCACCGGAGTGCAGGTGAGCAGAGCCAAAGCGGGCCAGAAGTGAGAAGGGGAGAGAGAGGGAGGAGAGAAAGGAAAAGTGAGAAAAACCCCAGTCCTTGTCTGCGAGTGGTGGAATTTCTGTGGAGATGTCTGCAGGGCAGGGTGGTTAACGAAAGGGATAACGCTCAGGGAAGCGATGGGCCCGCAGGGGAGGGCTCTGGCAGTGGCCTCCCTGGGAAGGTGATGTTTGGGAGAACAATTGCTGGGCTGTTGTACCGTGCCTGGCGCTATGAATGGAGCCTAAGAAAGGGTGTCCTTGGACTGTTGCTAAAGCCCATCATCTTCTCCATCCCCTGCGTGTGCCGCTCGCTGCCGCTGCCTCCCGGAACGGGCCGGCAACGGGTAAGCCAAGGGCATAAGAGATGGGATCAGAGCACGCTCCAGCCTCAGTCCCTGCTGGGGCATCAGCTGGCTCGCTGCTCATCCATCTCCAGCCTGGCAGGGTGGGGCTGGGGGGTCCCTGCTCTCTGGGAAGCTCTGGAATTGCTGAGAGCGAAGGCAAGGGTGGAGGCGGGGCAGGGGCAGCTGGTTCTGAGCAGGGATTTTGGGGCAGCTTGTCCTCTGAGCTGGGCCACGTGCTCCCCGTGAGCAGCTCAGGGGTTTGCTGGCCAAGCAGTGGGGGGGTTGGCCACTCGCCTGCCGGCTGGGATCGCCCAGCTCCCTGCAGGTCCATGCCATGACACCGTGTTGTTCCAGGAGCCTGGGTGTCCGTTCTCCAGAGGAGCGCTGGGATCCCCACCGAAGATGACGAGGGCAGTGCTGAAGAGCCCGATTTTGGAGTGGCTTCACACACCCCCTTGGATGTGCAGGTATGTGCTCTGTGTGTGTGTGAGTACAGCACAAGTGCCTTTCCTCTGCTCCTGCCCTGCCTGGGCCACGTTCAGCCCGTGCAAAGAATCTTCACACCTTCTTTTCCAAACTTGAAACGGGAAATAAATCAAGTTTTTTTTTTTTGCTGCTGAGAGTTTGAAGTTCAGCAGGCATTTGCAAAGGACTGGAGTAAAACAAGAACTGTATGAATGACATGAACTAGGGATCTGTGCTGTCCTCACCCAGGTCCCAGCAGAGTGTATCATGCACTGTGCAAGTGCAGAGCTTTTATCTAATACCAGCATAAAATTGATGTGGGTTGTAGTTTTGGGCTGTGCATATGGTTTTGGATAAGAAGAACTTGAGTTGCAATGAACATTTAGGACATCGTGTGTAGATTCGGAATATTTTTTCTTCTGGCACGTGTTGTGTGGTGCTTACCCCGTGATGCTGCCTCTCAGTATAATTTAATATATAATAATGCACTTTGCGTCATTATTTCTGCAAAGCAGAGTGAGATTAAAGGTGTTAGAGCTGTGTGTCCTCAGTGGGGGAACAGAAGGATGACTGTGGGCACCTGGAAAAGCCTGGCCTGGGGGTTAAACACAGGCTTGGGTTCAAAAGAAGTATTTCCCATTTCTGCTTATGCCTTTTGCCCAGGGCAAATTGCTTAACAAGTCTGTCTGCCTCAGTTTCCATCTGTTGGGCAAGAATTCTGTGAATTCTGGATTCCCCCAGAGGTGTGAGATAGGGAGGGGTGGCAGGCTCTGTGCATCAAGCATTGGTGTGGCCTCTTCAGTGGCAAGAATGAAACTGGAGTTACTCCACTGAGTTCCGGGGAATCCCACTGGATTGCGCTGTGCTGAGTCCCAGGGATCTGCTCTGAGCACTGCAGTGAACAGGAGTTAGTAGGGAATGAATCAGAGCTTTTCATTGGTTGTTGTTAAGGGAAAGTCTCCTGTTGGTTTGATTTGAAGAAGAGAGGAAGCAGCAGATGCAGAGGACACCTCTGACACCGCATGTGATAAAACACCCAGTGCAGCTCCGAGCTGTGAAATCGTCTGTCATCACACTGCAGGCTTCAAATCCACCCAGGGCAGGAGCTCTGCAGGGCAGGAATGTGTTCTGTGCGTGGTGCCACTTCCCGAGGGCAATGCATCACGAAACCCCAGTGCCACCTCAGGGCAGTGTCACGGGACAATGCAGCCTGCAGGGAGGGGTGACAGCACTTCCCAGGGGTTCATCTTCCCCGTGTGCAGCAGTGAGCTCCCCTCACTGCTGCTTTGTGAGTGGGTTTCACTCCCACAGTGCCTGCTAAAGATAAAACAACCTCGTCCTGTTTCATGGGAAGCAGAGTCAGGGGAGCTGCTGTGGGGCTTGTGCAAAGCCCTGTGGAAAAGGGCGCAGAGAACAGGAGGGAGAAAACCCACTGCACCCCAATTTGCCCCCTGTATTGCCTGAGGGATGAGGAATGGGCACAAACCCCGTGGATAACCAGCCCAGAGCTCTCGTTCAGCCCAGCATTGCTGCCCCCGAGGCAGGTTGGACCCCGTCTGGCGTTTGGGGTGGGCTCAGTGCAGCCCTGAGCGCTCCTGCTGGCTCCTTGCCACGCTCTGTTGGCCTCTAACTCCCGTGTTCTTCTTCTGTGGTGCATTTATTTGCCTTTTTTTTCCCAGTTGCAGACCAGGCAGGGCTGTGAGGGAGTCGGGGGCGTTGCTGAGCGGAGGGTTGGGTGGCGAGGGGAGCGTGGCTGGCAGCAGCCCGGGGCTGTCATAAAAGGAACTGAAACGGGAGTGTTAACGCTTCAGCTGAGTTATGGAGAAATGGTTTTACTGTTGCAAAAGAAACTGCAGCAGTTATATGTCTGGGAGGGTCTGGGAGCCCCTCCAGAGGCTCGGGAGCAAGTGCAGGCTGGAAGGAAATGGGAGCACTGGGGGTGTGGGTAGAGAGACACGGGATTTCTCCCTGGAAAGGGTGGTCAGGCACTGGCAGGGGCTGCCCAGGGAGGTTTGGAGTGCCCAGCCCTGGAGGTGTCCAAGGCAGGCCTGGCCGTGGCACTCAGTGCTCTGGGCTGGGGGACAGGGTAGGGATGGGGCACAGGGGGATCCATGGGCTGGGAGGGCTTTTCCAACCTGGATGATTCCAGGATTCTGTGTCTTTAGGAGAACACCTTCATCCAGCCTGGTCCTCTGCTGCCATGAGTCAGATTAACATCCCTGGAGCCAAAAGCTCCTAGAACAACAACCTGCTGGGAATTAGGAATAAATGCAAATAGTGTTTGTTTGATTTGCTCCTCGGGTCTGGCCAGGAAACCTTCAAGTAGCAGCACTTTCCCTTTTAAGCAGGTAAAGTGCTTTTTTAAAACATACCCAGGAGCGTCTGTGCTCCTCTGTGTGTGGCTGTAAATCTTCCCGAGCCCTTGACGAGCCTCTCACTTGGTAACTCCGTGCTGTGAAATCCAGGGCTGGGAGGAGCTGCAGACAGTGGTGGGACCTGCTCAGAAGGGACTGTGAGCACGTGGGGAGTGGGGTGATGGGGAGAAGAGTGGGGCTGAAGGACACGGGCACCAGGTGGTGGGTTGGATCTCTGGTCCAGACTGGGAGACTGGTGGGATGGTGGTGGAAGGTGGGGATAGTGGTTGATGGGGAATCGGAATGGGAAAGCAAGGAAATTCTGTAAGAACAGATGAGAACAATCAAACCAGCTGAGATTTTAGGCTTAAATATTTTTTTTTTTTTAATTCTAAAATACGTGGGATTTTTAGGTCTAATATTAATTTTTTCAACATTTTTCCGTGAAAGGCAGAAACTTTTCTAGGCAAGTGGGAAGTGTAACCCAACCTCCAGCTTTCTGTCCCAAACCAGTCTGAACCAGCCATCCCAACAATCTAACCATCTTCGCTTTCCCCCCCTCCTCAGCAAAGAGCAGGCCAAGTATCATTTAAAAAAAGAAATAATTCGAATCGCCAATAATTAAAAAAAACAACAAACCAACAGAACCCCAGCAGCTTTTGCCATAGCTGGCTGGTGGATTTTTCCTTTGGAAGTTGGCCACCCCAGGCACACACAGGGCTCTGTGTGAGCCTCCCTCACCCTCCAGGAGGGAGCAGGGCAGGAGAGGTCCCTGTGCCTTGGACGCTCCGCGGGGGCAGCGGGGCCGCCCGAGCGCGAGGCAGCGGTTTTGAACTCGGTTCCTTTTTCTATTTTATTTAGATTGGGTTCTGCTCAGCGGGGTGATTTCTTAATTAGAGCAGCCCAGTGGTGCAGGCCTGTCTCTCCAGACCCCTGCTCTGCCTTCTTAGGTTTCACGAGGGAAGTTGTCGTGCCTTATTTCCTGAGCTCTGACGCTCGGGCGGTGTGCGGGGATTGCAACGGGAGGAAAAGACATGTAATTTAATCATCTTTATTAGATTTTGGGCGAAGGAGGGGGCAGAGCAGGAGGAACCATGTCCTCTGCTTGTCTCTTGGCTTTCTCTTCTGCTTCTAGTGGCCAGAGATGAGATTTCACGGCGGAGGCAGCAGAAAAGGGATGGTCCTAAAGGACCGTGTAGTGATGGATTTTTTTTGTCCTAATTTATGGAATTTTCCTGAGCAGTTGGTGTTATCTCAGCCTCAGGGACATCCATGACCCTGCATGGATCCATCATGGGTTAGTTCATGACTAGTGGTGGTTAAAAATTCTGAGTTTTGATCCATTTGGTTACATGAAAGTGAACCCTGTCCCTCCAAAGGGAATCCTGTCCCTCCGAATGGAATCCTGTCCCTCCAAAGGGAATCCTGTCCCTCCAAAGTGAACCCTGCCCCTCCAAAGGGAATCCTATCCTTCCAAAGAAGGAAAAGGGGTGAGAGACCTGTGGGCCCAGTTCAAGCAGAGTAAATGGGGAAGCAAAATGTGGAATTTTGCAACTTGCAGGGTTTTTTTGGGAATCCAAGGAGGGCAGGCAGCCTCCACCTGGAGTGTGGCATTGCCACCGTGTCCCAGACAGGGCTCTGCTCAGCTCCCACTTCCAGAGGGCAGGTGAGAGCTTCCTTCCCTCTGCACCAAGGGGAGAAAAGCTCTAAGGACACAAATTGATCCCTTTTTCTTTTTTTTTAGACTAGAGATGATGAGGAAAAATCTACTTCCTTGCATGCTATTGGCTCCAGAGTTTAGTTATTCCTCTTACCTTTACTGGGCAGAGCTGATGTGGATGCACTGGGGGGCACTGGGAGCTCTGAGTTTTGCTGGGCAGTGGATCAGGACATCTGCCCACATGCTCGTGTTGACTCTCTGCCTGCACTTGCCCATCACATCCCCAGTTTTTATTGAATTTAAATCAGTGCTGATCCACTGATGCCAGCGGAGCTGGGCTATTCAAGCTTTGCCTTCTGCATCCTATACACTCAGCTGAGACTTCACAGCTTAAAACATATTAAACAGAGCTCAGTGGGGAGCAGGGGAGGCACACTCACGTTTAATTCAAACACAATCAAGTTCTGGATTTTTTTTTTTTTTTTAATAAATCCATTTTATGGCTGGAACAAGGGCGAGAGAAGCAAATATTTGTTACCTGGAGACACCGTATTCTCTCCCTCCTCACCACATGGGTTGGAGTTATTATTTTTCTGCCTGGCCCTGTGAAAGGCTCCCGTGGAGGATGGGAGAGGTTTATGACTCAGTAATGGGCTTCTCGCCTCAAAGTGGTTCCAGTTGCTCCCCGGGATGGGCTGGGATGGTTTTGATTACGCTGTGAGGGGGGGTGAGAGCTGGTCACGGTTACACGGTCCTCGTGGTGGGCACTGAGCAGGTTTGGGGAGCTGTGGGGGCAAACAGGGGGATGCTGAGCCGTGGAGGAGCTGAGACACACGTGGCTGCTCACACCCCCCGGCACAGGTGGGGCTGGGGAGAGAAACATCTCCCCTGTGATCTGAGCGTGGCAGGAGCTGTAAAAAAACCCCCTTTTTTTGTTCCCCGAGGAGTCGCTTTGCGCTCGGAGAAGGAACTCGGTGGCTGCAGCTGGGCTGTGTCAGCCCGTGTGGCCGCAGTGGGGTGTTCTGGGGGCTGCACGGCCCCTCTCCTGGGGTTTAGCAGCTGCCTGTCTGCGTTTGCTGCCTCTCCCCTCGCGCAGGTGCTCCGTGGGCAGCGCCGTGGGGGCGGCTCCCGGGAAAAATCCGCTGGAAAACTTCCTCCCTGGGGACAGGGGTGTGAGTCAGTGACCACTGCAGTGTCACCTGTGGCCTTCTGGAGGGTGAGGGAGGTGCTGCTGGGGCTGCACCGGGAGAGGCACTTGTCGGTTTTGGGGAGTGTTTCGGGGCTGGGGGGAAGGTCTCGTGGAAACGCCGAGTGGGATGTGTTTGTCCCAGGACGGATCCGCGGTCCCTCCTCTCCTTTCTCACTGCCCTGGGGAGCAGGGATGATTTTGCACGTGTGTTTCTTGAAAAGCCCACAATGCACCATCCCCAGGGGTGTGAGAGCAGCTGCAGGTGCCAGGGAAAAGTGCTGCTGGTCCATCCTACCCGTGTGTTTGCCTCGCGGGGGGACCCAAAAAACCCACTGCTGCTGGCAAAATAAGTTGCTTCAGTTGTAAGTTGTGTTTTTGGGGGGAAAGCTGCAGCAGCTTGGAGTTTGGTTTCCGAGAGAGAGCCAGCAAGAAATTACAAATTAAAACCAGAAAGCCCTTTTCCCCCCTCCGACTCTTGATGTCTTGATTCAAGGTATGCGTAACCATAATCATTCCTTGGAAGGGCAGCCCCCCTCCACCTCCCAGGGTCTCTGTTATCTCTAGAGCCACCCTCTGGCTTTTGATTACAAAAATGACACTGGAGAGAAACTCTGTCTGCTGCGAGTGAGGCAGCTCCAAGCCCTCCTCCTCCTCCCTGAGACCCTGCGAGCTGCAGGGGTAGGGAAGGAAGAGGAGGGAGGGATGAAGGTCACCTTCCGCTGCCCCGGGAAGGGAACGAACCCCTGGCGAAGGCCCGGGTCGAGCTCTCCAGAGTCATTATCGCAACAGGCTGCGAGAGGTTAGGGAGGAAGGAGCTTTTCGGAAGTCTTTGCCCACTAATTGATTGTGAGGAGCGGAAGGAAGGATGGATCAAAAAGAGAAAGAGCCCCCTCGCCGCTTGCAGCCCCCTCTGCCCTCCCCAGACGTGCCCGGCCGGGAGGCAGCAGGTTGGGGTCTGAACTGGAACAGAGCAGAAGGGAAATCAGATCCAACAGGAGCAGGGGCTCCTTTCAGCCTAATGGCAGATGTGGAAGGGGTTTTCCAGCATCATTAGGAAGGATGAACTGCCCAGCCAGGGTGGGTGTGCCGGCTCAGGGAGCGAGGCAGGCGTCCTGCTCCCCTCACCTGCACCGTGGCATCGCTGCTCCAGCCCCCCGGGCTCCCTGAGGGGCAAAGTTGCCCCACCATGAGCAGATGCTGCTCCCCACGTACTGCACAACCTGGGGACTGCTCTGATATACCCCCTTGGAGGAGGTGGGTGCTGTTCAGAGCAGGAGCAGGTGGGAGTCGTGTCCCCAGGTTTGCAGCTTGCCCAGAGCCAGGACAAAGCCCAGAAATGCCAGTTTGCCTCACCCTCAGCCCAAGCACAGACAGTTCACTGCAGGCACAGCACAGGGGCTCAGCCCAAACCAGCCCTGGCCATTAGAGACCCCCAGCCATGGGCTGGAATACGACGGGATTGGGACAGAGCTTTTGTACAAATTCTCCTTCCCTGCAGCCCATCAGCCTGTGTGTTCCTGTAAAACCTGGAGACCAGGCCATGGAGAGCAGATTTCTCCTGACTGAGCCCCAGAGGAGCTGCTCAGCTCCGTGTGCTGGAGGGGACTGTCTGGGAAGGAAGTCGTTGCTGCAGTTGTGGCTTTCTGGCCCCGGGTGAGATGGTACCCAGAAATGAAAGGCAGCTGCAGAATTTGCCTCCTCCCAAGACTGGATGAAACCAGAGCACTTTAAGATGACACAGTGCAAGAATTAATCCACTCAGGTGTCACTAAAGGATTGTCTAAGCACGTTGAGTTACCTCCTGGAACAACACCGTGTCAGTATTTACACCAGGCAGTGTAATTTCAGGTTTCATAATCAAGCCTTGGAAAGAAAACAGACAATTCATGCCATTCTCTAAGTGCTACCTCCTCTTAACCTTTCAGCCTGGATTCCAGATCCAGGAGAAAACACAGTGGAAGAGATGAGCTGCTCCCCTGGGGAGTGGCTTCTTCATCAGTGCTAATGATTGGTGCAGTGCTAATCCTGGTGCAACCTCAGGCAGTAATTATCATTACTGTTATATTGGTAAGGAAGGGAAAAAAAAAAACCCAAATGATTTTTAGAGCTGCCCCAATCACCTGGATAAAATTGGGAACACTCCCTGAGCGCTCAGGAACAGACTGAGACTGGAAACCAGTTGCCTTGATGCCTTGCTCTAACCACCAGACGACCCACCCTGTATGAGCAAACGGAATAAAATTTGAAAGAAAACAAAAATCTGACTTGAAAAATGTGTTCCGCGTAGAACCAGAATGTTCAGCGGAGAAAAAAAGGATGCAGTCCAAAGTTTTACTTCCAGGCAAACATTTCAAAATGGACTTATAATGTACCCTTTCATTTAGATTTTATATGAAGGTTTTACTTGAACTTGTAATGAAGATGGAAAAATCCGAGGTTGCCATGGCTACTGGCACTTTGCCCAATGCACTCAAATCTTTTTCCCCTAATAAAATAGATTTCAGACCCCCCCCCATAAAAAGGGAAGAGCTAAAGACCCTATAAACAAATGTAGGATGAAGAATATTATTCCATGTCAGGCTGATTCTGACCGTCATGGGCAGGTAATTTTGTCGATTCTTTTTTTTCTCCTCACCAATTAGGCCCCTGAACCCCAAAGTCCAAGGTGGCTCTCCTGCTAATAACCAGAAAAATGCCAGGGGTAAGAAAATTGAGTGCTGGGCTGCCAGGTTCTCTTTTTGGGGCTGGAAATGCATCTACCTTGTCCTGCAGGAGGAAACTTGGTGAGTTTGGGTGTTCTTGCAGTCTGCAGCTCCACCCCAGCTGTGATGGACCCTCTTGGGTGGGCATTTCTGTTGTTCTGGGGTCTGCTCAGCACTCAGCCAGCAAAACTGGGGACAGCTCCGGGTCCCTGGTGCTGGGCAGGAGCTGTGCTGGGGGGATTGATGCATGTTTGTCCTAAATCAAGGGCTGGACTTGACTGGTCACACGCGTGGCTTTATGGCCGGGGTCTGGGCTGGGAGATGAGCTGGTCTGAGCCTTGGTGAGCACCTTGGTCTGTGAGGTCCCTTCCAACCCAAACCACTCTGTGGTGATTCCATGAGGGTGGTGATCTCACAGGCAGGAGGAGGCTTGGAAGGGGGAGCAGCAGCAGCAGCTTGTAGCCATCTCCTCTTGACTATTTGCAGCTCCCTGGCCGAGCCAGGAGATTTGGATCTGGAAGTGCTGCTCTTTGGCTTCGGCTGCTTCTTGTTTGTGGGAGCAGGGAAGGCTCTGGCCATTCCCTTGTCCTTTCCAGGTGGTGTCTTGTTTCTCTGAGGAATTCAGGTCAGACTGGGGCTTCTGTAGCTTTTGTCCTTGCAGTTTCCCCTGGAGGTCCTGGTGGGAGCTGAGTTGATCCGTGCAGGAAGAAGGTTGGGCTTTGAGGTCTTCTCAGAGGAGACTGAGCATGGTGAAATGTTGGGGATGGATGGACAGTGTGTGCACCCAGAAATCATGTGGGCTGGCTCAGAAATGGTTATGACATTCCTGTGGGAAGGAGACAGCACAGGCTATGGAGGTGAATGATAAACCCCTTGGAACTGTCCTGGTCCTGTCCCTGGGAGAGGTGGAGGGAATCGCTGATGTTCTTGTTCTCCTCAGGCTTTCAGGGAATCCTTTTAATGCAACAGCTCTTGGCTTTTCCAAGTGGTGGCCGTCTGCCAGCCCCATTTATTTCCAACATGTGGTTCTGATTTGAAAATGTCCAGATCTCGAAATCTTTAATCTTCTCACACCTAGAGATTTTTTGTTTTGTTTTGTTTTTGTGGAAGGCTGAACCACGTGCATGGGATAATGGTTAAAAAGCAATACAGGCAGCTAAAAAAAAAAAAAAGAGAGAGAAAAAAAGAAAGAAAAAAGGGAGAAGAAAGAGAAACTAAAATAATTTTAAAAATATCCAGCTGGCACTTTTCTAGTCTCAGAGATGCAGCACAGAGATCATTTCATCATAGTCACTGATGAAACTCCTTGAACTTAGTGATGAAAAAGATCCTATAGATCCCAGCAGATGAAAAAAACCCAGAGTATTTGTAAGACTGAGGCTGGTTGTGTTCCCATTAGTTCAAATCCAAGCCAGTTCTGGTGTAAGATTGGAAGGACTGGGTCCCCCTCGCTGCCACAGGAAGGTTTTCCTCCTCGCCCTGGGGTTTGGGAAGGTCACTCCCTGTCCCCTGGCTCTGCCAGGGCAGTGCAGAGGAGCAGAGGTCACTCAGCCCGGGGAAAGCTCTCCCGGGGAGGGCTCGGACATGAATCACCGGGAGCACTTCAAAGGAGGTCCCCCCACCACCACTGCAGGAGGAGCAGCTCGGGATGAGCCCTGCTCCTCGCCCAGAGAGTCCCCAGGACGTTTTGCGTTAGGAGCCTGTGATGGAAATCAACCCTGACAGATTTAAAATGTGCAAGGGGAAAAAGCGTTTTTAGAGGAACCTGCAATTGCCCTGCGGCTCCGAGGGGCTGCACTCGCCAACAGGACACTTGCTGCAAGGACAGGGGCTTCCAGGCACGTCTGCCAGGCTTATTGAAGATCCGAACACGGGATTAGAATTTTAGCTCTGCAGAAACACTCACCGGTTGCCAAACTGCCCTGGAAGTGCCACTGCTGGCTGTGGCCAGACCAGTGTCAGCAGCTCAGGGTGAGTTGGCCAAGCCCCTCCAAAGGCTTTGTGCTTGTTCTTTGTGTGCTGCTGTAGCTTCTGGTGCAAAGGTCTGGGCAGGGCAGAGTTTATTTCAGAGCCTGTCTGATTGATGGTGTCAACAACCACTGTGTGTTCACCACCCCACCATGCAGAAACATTCCTGGGGCCTCTGAGGAACTGTCTCACCACTGCCTGCTTGGTATTGAGATGCTGGGAGAGGATAAATCAGATTTAGAGAGTGGGTTGGAAGGGACCCTAAAGATCACTCAGTTCCATGCCCCTGCCATGGGCAGGGACATCTTCCACTATTCCAGGTTCGTCCAACCTGGCCTTGGGCACTTCCAGGGATGGAACAGCCACAGCTTCTCTGCGCAACCTGTGCCAGAGCCTCCCCACCCTCACAGGGGAGACTTTCTTCCTAATATCCCATCTAACCCTGCCCTCTGGCAGTGGGAAGCAATTCCCCTTAAGGCTGAGGTGCTGGACACAGCAGCCAGTGTGGAGTCACAGAATCATAGAACAGTTTGGGTTGGAAGAGTCGTACAGTCCATACAGTCCAACCCTCCTGCAATGAGCAGGGACATCTTCCAAGTAGACCAGGTCACTCAGAGCCCCATCCAGCATCCTCCTGTCCATCTCCTGGGGACAGTGTCCATCCTCCTGTCCATCTCCTGGGGACAGTGTCCATCCTCCTGTCCATCTCCTGGGGACAGTGTCCAAGCAGGAATGGGGGTGGGAGAAAAGTGCCTTGCTCCCGTTCCCCCCATGGTGCACATGTGGGTTGGGGCTGCCTCGCCCTCCTCCCCATCCACTGTGGCTCTGCTCAGAGCAGAAGGGCTTCTCAGTGTCTCCCTGTGCACTAAGAGTTAAGGGGACTGAGCAGCTCTGAAGAAACAGATGATAAAGGTTAGAGGAGGGATCAGTTTCCACCCTGCAGCCTGTAAATGCAGAGTAATTAGAATGCAGCCTCCAATCCAAGAGAATGTAGAGAAACAGCCAAAGAATCCCCCTTTCCTCCCCAGGAAAGAAGCTGAAAAGCCCCAAAGGCCTGAGAGTGTGGAATAACTCAGCTTGGCTACTTCGGGCTGGAAAATGCCCATCAGCCAAGGTGTGCTCCTCCTGCAGGGCTGCACTGGGAGGTGGCTGTGGAGGCACTGGGCTGGCCTGACCCTCCCTGGAAAACACCTTGGGATTTACCCTGTTCCAGGTGGGGCTGGATCCCCCCTGGAGTCAGACCCAGCCCCTCGCTGTGCTGCTCTGCACAGCAGCACAGGGACAGCGGCCGGAGCAAACCCGGCGGGGATTGGTGGGAGGTTTTAGGGCGCCAAGGGAAGGAGCCTGGCCCAGCTCACCAGGGTCACTGCCACTGAAAAAGGAAGCACTGACGTGTGTGCAGGGCCAGCAGCTGGATGTCGAGGAGCCTGGATGTTCCATGATTCCCTGAGCTGGGCAGGTTCATTGCTGCTCACACCCACACAGGTACCTGCCGGGCTCCTGTCTTCCCAAGGCATGGCCCTAATGTTTTTGCTGACCTGGTACCTATGGGGCTTGTTCTTTTTTGCAAAAAATGGTCTAAATGCTGTTATTTCTGGGCCTTTAACGCCACCTACCCTTAACCATTCCCCAGGAAAGGAGGGTCCCTATCTGGTGACTCAGACTCCACGGATCAGCTGGATGCGGATGTCTGACCCAACATCGAGTTTCATTTTCATTCGTTTGTTTTCATTTTCTTTCAAGCTTTATTTTTCTCTCCTCTGCAGTTCATTAGCATCTTCCCTTTCCCTGCTTGCTTTTTCCCCCCTTGCTTTCTTCTGGAACCCAGAAGTATTTCACTGTGGCTTGCCAAATGATTTCTATCTCAGTGAAAAAGAACTTGCTATTTCCTGAAAACCTACCACTGTTTTCTCTCTCTCTCTCTCTCTTTCTCTTTTTTCCCCCTCTCTAATACATTCTGAGTATTGAAACAAATCCAGGTAACTTGATAAGAAGTTAATGAAAACAAATGAATTCTCTTTTGCAAAGGTGCACTGGGGAGGAGGGCAGCAGTACTTGGGAGGGAAGGAGGGAATTGTCTCTGCCCAAAGGAGGTTGCAGAGGACATCTAGCTTGAAAATCCCCCCCGTGCCAAATTTTACAGGGGAGAAATGGCAAAGGAAGAGGTTCTGTAGTTTTCCACTTGTGTGGCGGTTTTTTTGTTGCTTTAGACGTTGTTTGTGAGAAAACTCCAGGGTGACACGGCTGGGCCAACACAATCCCCTGTGGTTTCGGTGCTGGGGGGCTCCCCATGAGCTCTGACCTGCCGTGGAGCTCTGAACACCCATCTCACCCACCTGGCCACCCTTCCCCCTGCCCAACCACCCCAGCACCCCGTAATATCCCAGGGAGGGCCGTGCCCATGGCCAAGCCCAATGAAACCCCAGTTTAACCACTGCTCTGTGGGGACTGGTGAGCTGAGTCCCCCCAGGAGTTCGGGGTGCAATGCCAACCCTCCTCTGGCTGCGTCTCCCAGAGCAAAGTGTCTCCAGGGCAGTGGAGATGTCACCCCTTCCAGGGACGCTTGTCCAAGCTTTCCTAGATCATTTTCCACGGCGTCACTTTATGAACTGTGCCGGAGCACAGTGGGCAAAAAGAAACTCAAATATTCCCTTAACGAGCCCGTTCTTTTATTGGGCTGATTTTCAGCTGCATTTTACCTTTCAGCGCATGGGAAGTTTGGCTTTTGGGAAGTTTATTTCTTTCTGGTGCATTCATTTCCGAGGGCTCTGCTGTTCTCCAGGGTCGATTTCTGTTTGCTTTGGGACCGGGAGAGCCGAGCCTTTGAACCGAGCGCTCGTGGGATCAGGAACTCTGTTTGCTAGCTGGGTTTCTGTGTTGCATAACTCACAAATATCATCCAGCATTCGAGAAAATGGATGATCTTTGGGTTTTTCTTTGCCCCCTCCCCCTCTTTAGCCCTCCTCATCTTCCCTGTGATTTTTTATGGTCCGTGATTGGAAGCAAAAGGTCTAAAAGAGAGAGGAAATCAAGCCCGTCAATAAATGCTAAAAATATTTAGTGTGGCAGCCTCTGTATTTTCTTTTTTGTGAAACACTGATTAATATTCAGTGGTTGAAGGTTAATACCCCATTCATTTTATTCCCTTTACATCCTCTGCACAGCAGTCGCTGCTCCGATTTCGACTTCTAATTCATGCAAATCTGGTTCCAATCAGGATATTAGTAACTCACTGCATAAGCAGGAGGGGAGTTAAAAAAAAAAAAAAAAGGAAGAAGAAGAAATCACACAATTGTTAAACTTGTCTTTCAGCACAAGCCCAACACACACACACGGACACCCCAAATGCACGAGGCTGCTGTAATGACAGGGTGTTTATTGTGTGTTTCTCGCCTTTAAAATACAGGGAGAACATCCATGTAGGAGTTTTTGGCAGGCTGAGCCACAAGTTTTTGTTTTGATCCAGCAGTGAAAGCCTCTGGCCCGGGCTGCAGAGGAGATGGATGACAATAACAGCTCATGCTAAGCCGAAAGTCTAAGATTCAGTGGAGGGGCAGGGTGATCTGAGCTCAGGTGAGGTGATCAAGCCCAGCTTGCTGCACAAAACACAGGGTGCATGAATAATGCAGGGAAAATTATGTTTGTTTCTTCCCTCCTCTCTTTTTTTTTTTTTTTTAAAAGGAGGGCTGCAAAGCCCTTTCCAGCAGTGCAGTGGCTGTTCCCAGCCCCTGGAGTTGTGTGTGGGTGCCTGTGCCTGCCCCATCCCCACCCACTGTGTGCTCTGGTCCCCACAGCTGCAGCTCTCTGTGCTGGAGTGGGAACTCCCTGCCTGTACCTGTCCCCTTGTGAGCATTTTCAATGTCCTTGAGTTGCAGTGGGGAGAGAAGGGTGGTTATGATTTGATTTGTATGGGAAGAGATGTTTTACGAGGAGGGTGGCACACACTGGCATGGGTTGCCCAGAGAAGCTGTGGCTGCCCCATCCCTGGGAGTGTCCAAGGCCAGGTTGGACGGGGCTTGGAGCAACCTGGGCTAGTGGAAGGTGTCCCTGCCCAGGGTGGGCTGGATTAGATGGTTGCTGATGGTCCCTTCCAACCCCAACCATCCCATGGCAGGCCCTGGCCAGCGAGCAGGAGGAGGTGACCAACAAAGCTCTGGTTGTCGGACCAGGCGCTCGTGGACGTGATGGTCCCCTCGGCTTCCCCCAGGAGCAGCTGTGCTCCCTTCCTCCAGATGATGCTCCTACAGCATCCTCCTCAAAGGCAAAAGCATTTTCCCCCTCCCCAGCTCAGAGTGACCGTGACCAGCGCAGGCTCCAGCGCGGCCCCGCACGCGGTGTCTCGCCAAAATGCAAAACTCCACCACAGTGCACAAGTGGGCTGTGTTTTTCCGACCAGGGAACAGCGTTGGGGCCCTTTCATCACCTCTCTTTTGCACTTCTTTTAAAAATGATTTAAATTGGAGGCAATAGTGTTGAACCTCTGACACTCAGACGAGACTCTGAATCACATGCTCAAACTGCATCCATTTTCTGTAACCACTTTGCTTGCAGCTCTTGTGGTTTGGTCTATTTTTTCCCCTAAGCATTTGTTCTTTCCACTCTGTTTGCTATTTGTGCCATCTCTGTTGAGATTTCCTTTAATTTTTTTTGCCTCAGTATGGGAGAGAGTGCTGGTGACCACTGAGGGTTCATTTCCCAATCCTATTCCTGATGCACTCCAAATCCCAAGACTTCCTTCCAGCCCTTCTCGAGCAGCAGCACCGAAAACGTGCTGGACCTTCATCCCCACGTCCATGGGGAACACCCAGCAGAGGAAAGTCAAATTCCAGATTGCTCAGAAGAAAGGAAAAACCGGCTTGGAAGCCCCTGTGGAAAGGGGCCAGGCAGTAATCTCACGGCATGTGGGGGAGAGTGGCAGCGAGAGTCACCCTCGGACCGGGATGGAGCAGGAGCTGCTCGCACCCACTCAGCCTCCAGTTGCTGCATTTACAGCCCTGAGCTTGACCCAGCTGAATGAAAATACTTGTGGGCAGCAAAAATAGCTGGTGCTGAAAACCTGTGTCTGCCGAGGGTGGGAAGTGCCGGGAGTTCCTCGGTGGCTGCGGCCGCTCGTCAGAACCTGCGGCACAGGGAAGACGTGGTTGCTCAGTGTGCCATGGCCGGGCTGCTCCTGCTGCTGCCACACAGAGCCCGGGCACCCCTGTGTGCTCGTGGTCCCTCAGCCACAGCCCAGGGACTCTGAGGATGCTGGGGAGTGGCTCAGCCAGAAACAGGCCTTTTTTTTGGTGGGGGGGGAAAAGATGCATCGTGTGTTTTTCCATTGCATCGGCACGGGGTGTGGGGTGCTGGTGGAGTCTGTCACCCCAAAGGTTAATGGGAGTTCCACTCTCTCCCTTGGGACCCTTTTGTGGTGCCGAGGTAGGAGTGGGATCATGTGGAGCTGCCAGGGCTGCTGTGTTTATGGCCCCTTCACAAAGCAGGATGTTGCCCCATGGGTGTGTAAATGTGCCAAACTCCATATCAGCTGGCAAGATCCACAGAATCTGGAACCCCGAAGGAAAACGCTGTGCAAACCTCCTGCTCTGGCAGAGGGGGAGGCAGTGCTGGCACAGGGAGCTCCCAGAGACTCCTCCTGTGGGAACCACCAGCGGGCTGCTCCCCTGGCTCCAGGCACGACACACTTCGGAGCTCTGGGAAGAAAGAGCTGCCAAAGGTTGCTGAGGGGATGCAGAGGATGCTTTTGTGTTTGGAGAGCTCATCCTGGAGGGTCTGAGTGGGGCTGATGGAGCAGACTTGGGCTCAGGCTGCTGTGGCCCCAGCGCCCCTCTGCTCCAGCCTGGCCTTCGTGGGGATCCTGGGAGCCAGGCATGGGCACTGGCCATGGGCCAGCAGTAGTGCAGGGACACTCAGCACATGCAGCATGGCCATTCCCAGGGTTTATTCCCCAGGAGCAGGGGTGTGGACAGCTGCAGGCTCCTGATGGGTTTTAGCAGCTCTAAGGGAGCCCGTTGCCCCTCGGCGATGCTGCTTCGTGCAGAGATGGTGATGCCTCACCAGTGTTTGGGTCAGCAGAGCCCAGTGCCAGTCAACTGGGTGGTCTGGGACGTGTCCCAGCCTCATCTCATCCCGTCTCCCGCACCAGGAGGGGAGGGAGGAGGGATGGGGACTCATGCCCTGAGCACGCAGCAGCTGGGGGTTGCTGCCAGCACTGCCTTGCTCAGCACAAAGGAACAGGATGAGCCTGGCTTTGCTCTGAAGGTCTCTGGGATCCTTTGGTGGATGGTGCTGGGGAGGTGTGGGATGGCAGGGCCACACCAGTAGCTGTGTGGGTCACAGGGGTGCCTGGCTCATCCCATCCCAGGTTTTACAGCCCAGCAGCAGCACTGGCCAACAACAAGGTCCCAGTAGCTGCTGCTGCCTCACTCCTTTATTTTTTGGTGCTTCCAGGGCCAGCTCCTGGAGCCCATGTGGAAATGCTTGAGCAGCCATTCTAACCTTTGGGCTGCAGTAATTAGCCTCACATGGCATCTGATCTGCAACATGTGGCCCAGGCCATTACTCTACTTTAGCTGCTTGTTAGGCCCTAATCTCTATTTGATTTCAAGGTGAAACCTGTTCCAGTTTCCTGGGGTTTCTCCACTGACTGCAGGGGTGCTGCCCCTTCCATGCTGTCTGTGTCCCACAGCCCAGCCCCTGTTCAGGAGGAGGAAGGAGGCAGAGATCACCTGCTGAACCCGCTCCCCAGGTACTGTCCCTGTCCCCATCCTATGATGCTGTATGGGAAAGCGAGGTGACTTTGGGTTATATTCCATCCTTATTGATCTGAGATGTCCCTGGGCTCATTTAGGAGCAGGTGAGTCCTGCTCACCTCGAGAGGAAGGTTTGCATCCTCCTTGTTCGCTCCTGGGTGGGTAAGTTATAAATGACCCACTTGTTGTTCCAGATGGTTGGAGCTTTTCCTGTCAGCCTTGCAGTTGGTTTCCCTTCTGCCCTAATTGAGACCAGAAATCCAATTAGACCATAATCCTGTCCTTTTTGAAGTCCCTGGCTGCAGCATCACATCATCTGAGAGGGTGGATGTTGTGCTGGTGATGGAACCAACTGTGGTGAAATCCTTCCCCGGCGCAGACGATGAAATGCATTTTTAGGATCCATCCATTGCCATCCCTGTCAGGAACCGGCTCCTGCTGGGCTGGGCTGTTCCTGTGAGGGATGGCAGATGTTCAGAGAGGGGCTGGGGTGTGCCCAGCCTGCCCTGCTCGTGCTCAGGCACAGCCCCTGCGCTGGAAGGGGCTCGGGTTTATTTGCACAGATGCGCTGGGTGAGGGGAGGGGGGTGGGTATTCCAGAGAGGCCCCTTTAGGCAAAATCCCCAAAAGGTGCTTGTTTATAAGTGGCTTTTTCTTGATTCAGGGATCTTGGGGGCTGGAGAATTGCTGTTGCTGACTCTGGTATGCTTTTTGTGGTGCCAGCCTGGGGCGCTGGGCACGGCTCTGTGGCTCAGCACGGGGCCAAGCGAGTGGTGCTGGCAGTTAGTTGTCTCCTTAAAACATGGCAGTGCCCTGGAAATCACTCTCCTTTCAGTGCATCCAGCATATGTGTACGATCTGTGCATCTTTAACATGAATAGAAGTGTGTAGTGTGTGTGTGTACACACATATTTATATTTATACACACACTTGGGTTTGTGTGTGCTTGGCAGAGACTTTGAGGAGTTTAGGTAGGTGTGTCATCACTGTACTTGGAGAATAATGCTGAAGTTAATGCTCATGGATCAGGCTCAGGCCTTGCAGGGTCAGTGGTTTCTGAGCTGAGGGACAACAGTGATGGCCCCTGAGCAGTGAAGAGGCTCCTGGAAGCTCCAGGCTGGCTGATCACACGTGGTTGGTGCTGCAAAACCGAATTGCTGCCGAGCAATCAGATCAAACCCCATCCCTTGGCTTTCAGCTGGTGGTTTGGGCATCTGCTGCCTCAGAGTAGAATCACAGGATCATTAAGGGTTGGAAAAGACCCCTGAGATCACCAAGTGCAGCTGTTAACAGCAGACAAACTGCTTTGGGCTTGGTATTAACCCTGGGCTTGAGCTGGGGCTCTGGGCACGTTCCACTGAGCCTTTGAGGAGCACAGGAGCTGCGAGCTCAGGCAGCTCAGATCAGCTGCATCTCCCTCTCTCCTTCTATCTCCACAGAAAAACAGGAAACAGCACCAAATTAGCTCCGCTGCTGAGCCTCCCAAAAGCCACAACACGGCAATTGGAGGCACCACATTGGCTTTTTCCTGCCCTGCAGCAGCAGAGCGTTGGGCCAGCAGTCGGATTTGGTGTCTCAGCCTGATGTTGTGGAGGAAAGCAAGGAGGGAAAAAAATGAAGGGAGAGGTTTTAAGCTCAGGGCCTCCCATTGCATTGTTGTTATCCTTTTCCCATCCTGGAAAAAGAATCAAAAATAGCTCCAAACCCACTTTTCTGCAGGATTAAATTAGACTGAAGCGATGGCAGGAACAAAACTGTCCAGCCCGTGATGTTTTACGCCTCGTTGGGCAAGACAAAGTCGTGCTGACTTTGAGAATTGAAGTGCTCTGGTGGGGCTGGGCTCCAGCCACAGCTCTGGAGGGTTCAGGGATGGGTTTCCACAGGGAGTGGAGCTGTGGCCATATCACACCTCCTGTGGCTTGGCACATCCCACGCAGTGACACGAGTGCTCCAGCATCACTGGAGTGCTTTTAGGTGGTCGTTGTGTGGCTCTGCCTTTGTCTGATTAAAGAAACCCAAGCAAACCTCAAAACCCAACACAGCAAAATACGATAATTTGAGCTGGGACTGTTTCAGCCATTAATTTCAAGTGTGTTTTCTACATCAGCAGAGGAAAGGACATTCTTGTACCTGGGCCATCCGTGCTTGTGGGAACGATGGTGTGATGGTGTGAAGCCCAAATGACTGAGGAATGAGATGAAGGAAGGGAGGAAGTCCAAATTTTCTGGGAATCCAGAAACTTGTATAAAAGGAAAAGACGAAAAAATGGGTGACTAATTCTGGGAAGGTTTATGAAAGGCAATTAAATCCAACATCTAGAAACACAAAGCCATGCTGTGCTGGTTTAGAAAGGAGCAATTTGCCCCAGAAGGGCAAGGAATTTTTAGGGAATAGGGATGAAGCCTCCCCAGCTGCACACACCTCCATTGCTCTGCTCTGACTCATCCTGTCTTCAGAGTGAAGAGAGTCATGTTAAAATGCAATTGGCCTTTTAAACTGTAAATTTAAAGTGATTTTTGGTAGATAAAACAAGGTAAGCGTAGAGGGATTAATCCTTTATTTTACCAAGAAGTTTTATTTCTCTGTCCTGCACTTCCATTGTTTCCCAGCCTGCTGATTCCTTCAGCCCTGATTCTCCAGTGGCAAAATTCCCCTTATGCCTGTGATTTGACCCATTATTTGACTTGTTTGCTCTTGGCTGTTCTGCAAATAAGCCTCTGTCCCAGCTGCCCTGTTTGGGGATGCCTGAGTTCGGAGGCTAACTCTGATGATGTAAATGGAACCTCAACACTGCTGTTTCTTGGGAAAAAAAGAACTGCAGGCAGTGCAAGGGTAGGAAAAGTGTTTGTGCAGAGGATGGACCTTGGTGTGGTCCAGTTGAGGCTGGTGCAGCTTTAGCCTCTGATGGGGACCTGCTGCTGAGGGGGGTCCCCAGTGCCAGCCCCTCTGCAGTGGGACCCACAGCTCCCGGAGCAGGTTCCCCTGGATCCAGACAGGAACCAAACTCTGCCACCCAGGGCTGCCAGATTCTCCCACAGCTTTGGGCACAGTGGCTGGCATGCAGGGGAAGCCCTCAGGAGGACCAGATTCTTCTTTAGCCCGTCAATGAGCTTCTAATCCCTTCGCTCCCATAAAATCTCAGCTGCAGCTGCCGCTGTTCGTGCATTCCCACCGGCCACGGAACCCCCTCCCTGAGCATCTGTCTGTGTGCTCAGGCTGAGCCCAGGCTGTGCCAGTGCCACACCTCTCAGCAGAGAACATGTCATTGCAAACTTGCTTTTTTTCTTTTCCCTTTTCCTCCCATGTAACGTAGAACGAGCAGACACCCGTCACCGTCCTCAGCTCCGGCTCTGATGCAAACTTTTTCCACCTGGCCAAGCTGGGCATTCGAAAATATAAATAAATACGAAGAGAAAAGGGGGGGGGGGGGGGGTGAGAAAAAAAGACCGG
>JAYRBT010000043.1:1539702-1552721 GCA_036023395.1 Myiotriccus ornatus
CCCCCCCCCCCCCCCCCCCCAAAACCCGACCGTCAGTAGGGCTATTTTGACCCTCATGACACAGAGGAGTGTGACACACTCCGTGCTCTCAGTGGGTGGGTGCAGGGTTGTTTCATGTTGTTCTTGTCGCCAGGCCCAGCATTACAAGTGTCCCCGTTATTAGTGGTGTGTGGCACAACCCCCTGGTCCCATCCTGCCACGAGGGGCTGGGGGGGGTTGGAAGTGGGTGCTGGGGAGGCTTTGGTGGGTGTGTGTTGAGCTGCAGCCCCGTGCTGATGGTGCAGGGGTGTTTTTTTGCCACGGAGCATCGTTGGGATGGGGGGCTCCAAATGAGGGGCATTTCATCGCCTTGCTCGTGCCTGTTTTGCTCAGGCGTGTCCATCTGAGCTGGCATTGCTGCAATTCCATCTTCCCATGTCCACCTGTCTGTCTGAGGGGTCCTGGCCCTCAGGTGGTGGTTCTGGAGATGGAGGGAGCAGGGACCACACGTGTGTGGGAGCCAGGGAGGTGGGATGGAGGTGGCAGGGGCCGATGCTGGCCAAGGTCTGACAGGCTCGTACACGAGCCCGTGGTTTTATAGCCCTATAAAAGGCAGCTGACAGCAGAGGTTCTGATTTTGGAGGCTCCAGCCGAGCTGGGAGGAGTCAGCCCCGTCTCCCGGCGCCGGAGCCGCGTCTGCCGGTGCTGAGCCGTGACGTCGGGATGGGAGAGCCAGGCTGGGATTCCCGGTGTGCCAGAGGGCAGGAGCCAGGCCCTCACCATGGCACTGCCAGGGCCCTGCCAGGGCCCTGCCAGCAGCAGAGCTGCTCCCCTGGCTCTCCCCTTGGACATGGTGCAGTGCTTGGAAGGGAGTGTGAGCACCTCGCTCTGCAGGGCGGGCACATCTCCCCTTCATCTCATTTCCCCTTCATCATCTCCCCTTCATCTCACCTCCGCTTCATCATCTCCCCTTCACCTCCCCCTGCCCTGGCTTTGCTGCTGGGGGCTGCAGGTCCAGGAGCTGGCAGGGAAGGGTGAGCTGCTGGCACACCAGCACGGTGGGCAGAGCTGGTGTAGAGCTGACAGAAGGCAGCAGAGCACGGGCCGGTCCACAGCTGGTTCCCTGCCGTGGCCTCTCGCTCCTGGGTTTGCTTTCTTGTCCCTGACACTTCTCACCATATCCACTCATTCATTCCAGTGCTGTTTGGGACCTGAACACCTTTCTGGAGCCGGGCCAGGGGACTTGGCCCAGGTCCCTTCTCGTGTTCAGCACTTGCTCGTGGATGGCTGCCACCATCTCTGGAGGCCTTGGAGGGACTGTGAGGTAGGGCTGCAGGAAAAACATCTTGAGATCTACTTGCTTTGAAAGCTTGGAGATTTCAAATCGAGGCACAGGCAGGGCTGGGGCAGCACCCTCTATTCCCAGTTACACGTGGGACCATCACAGGGAGTTTGCTGGGGTGAAAGGTTTGATGTTGGACTCGGGGATGCTCCATCTTAACCAGACTTAGTTACCAGCTCAGAAACCAGGCAAGTGTCCCCCTCATCCCAAAGCAAAGCAAAGGCAGTGAGGGGAAGATACAGACTTGGAAAAAGGAGGATTAACCTTTTAAAGGAGTTTATCTATAATAGGAGGAACTAACCCCTAGGAAATATTTGACTCCATGGGTTTGTTCTGTCGAGCTGAAAGCTGGAGGAAATTTGTCTTTTGACCCAATTTTACAGGAAAGATGGGGAAACTTCCTGTAAAAACCTTGGGATGTGGGAAGTGCTGCCTTATTGCCCATTATCTGTGGGGCAGCCCGGAGTCTCCGGCTCCGGCTGGAAGCTGTGCCGCTGGAAACCAGGGAAAGGAAGGGGAAAGCAAAGCCCTGAGCTCTCCCTTTCTCCCACTCAGGCTGCTCAGGAATGGCCCTGATCCCCCACCACGACCAATGGATCCTGGCTCTTTTTTTATGGAGACTCCCCACCGAGGTAGACGCCAGTTAAAAGGTTACTGCCCAGCTGTGAAATATGTAGACAGGGTAACAGCTCGATGGCGGGGTGACCTCATATCTCATATTTATTGACTAAATGTGGCTTGAACTAGTCACCACTAGTAAAATAAACCACAGCCCCAAGTACTGCAGGAATATTCCATGGCAGACAGACTCCTAGTTCCTTGTCACACTCTTTCTTTCACTTGAAATTAAAAAAACCCACCTTGTTACTAATCTAGTTCCTTTTACAAGGCAGGTCCTGCAGAAACCCTTTCAGTGCAGGTTTGCTTTTTCCTATGAGGAGAGCTGTGAATCTCTCTGTGTTTGCTCTGATGGAGAGTGAAGAACAAACCCTCTGGATTATTTTTTTGACGATATTCATCTCAAGAAAAAGCTTGATTGGACTGGGACAGACGTGTTCGGCTTTAACAGAGAGATCTGGGGTCAAGTGGCTTTTTTGTGGCTTCTGTGTCCATGTCACTCGTGCCCTTTCAGGGATGAGAAATAGCCATGAAAGATCAGGAGACTGCCTTCAGTCCTGTCTGCCTGCAGAAATCGATGTGGTATATTTAAAGCGATTAATTTCTGACTTTTGTGGTGAGTTCAACCCGTTCAGCATCGGAGATGTTTTGCTGAGCATCTCCAGCTTACCCACAGGCACAGTGCCCAACAGGGTTGGGAGAGTTAGGAAAAGCCTGACTTCAGGTTTAGGTGATATCTGCCTAGATCCTTCTGTGGTGAAACACTCAAAATCTGTGTAAAATGCTGCAGTGTTAGCTTTAGATGCCCAGTGCCAGCTACAAGATCCAGGGGTTGGAACAGGCTGCCCGGGGCAGTGGTGGAATCCACATCCCTGGAGGGGTTTAAGAGATGTGTAGATGTGGCACTTGGGGATATGGTTTAGTGGTGGCCCTGGCAGTGCCAGGTCAGTGGTTGGAATTGATCTCAAAGGTCTTCCCAACTGAAATGATTTGGTTTTCCAGCTTTGCTGTTGTGACAGTGGTTGTGCACCTTCAGCACAGAGAAATGGGAGAAAACTGTAACTGGAACACTTGGGAGCAGCAAGGAGAGTTGGTGATTCTGGTGCTGTTCGGCCAGGAAGGAGAAATTCAGTTTGTCCCATCCCTGGCACCCCCATTTCTCTGGGTGTCTCTGTCCTGACTCAGCACCAGCCCTTTGCAGCAGCCGCTGGCCGTGCTGAGCCAGGCTGGGCACACACAGCGTCACCCTCTTCAGTCCCCCAAAATCACCGGCCAAGCGACCCAAAACCCTGGGGGGTGCTGTAAACTGTCTGTGTTGGGGTTTATTGGCTCAGGGCTGTCTGGGGGCCCGGGGTGGTGGGACCCCAGTGCCCTGGAGGGTCTGGGCTGGCCCAGCCGAGCCGCAGGTGTTGCTGTAACGCGCTGCCCGGCATCGCCTGCGCCGTCAAACCCGTGAGGCAGAGTTTCCCTGCGGAGATTTACATGCACATGGAGGGGGAGTATTGGAAAAAGGAGGAACTTGGCACTGGGATGGGATACAGATGTTGCAGCTGTGAGCCCGGGCTGGGAACAGGCTCGGAGCTGAGCAGCTCTGCGTGGCTGTACGGTCGAGTCATGGCGCAGAAATCCCCTCCCTCACCCACCGATTTCTCAGCTAAACTCGTTAAAGAGACTCAAAATTACTCAAAATTCCCAGCCTCAATGAGAATGGTTGTTTGGAGGTTCCTGGGGACATGCAGGGGTGGTACCTAGGCTGGTCAAAAGTCTCCTTGGTCACGTCACCTGGGATCTTATGCTAATTGTTATCCTGGGTAATTTTTTTCCAAGCTGATGATATGGGTGGATAATGAGGGGCAGAGAAAGGGGAGGGAATGGCCTTGTTAATGCTCTGTAGAGATAATGATCCCTGCTTCAGGCTGGGGGGAGCTTTGCCAACAACAGAAGGATCTTTCCCTGCTGATATGACACCCATTCTTCCCTAGAAAACTGGGTTGTGGGACTGAAGTGTTCTCTCTTTCCTCTTTTGGAGGTAGGAATAAATAACTGTGTTTCCTGCTGTCTGTGTTAATATTTTGATAGGTGAGCAGGGTTTGCAGATCTTGTTGGGGTGGTTTTGTGCTGCTTGATTCCATGTGTGTCCTGGTTGTCCCAGGTTTTCAGCACCAGAGCAGCCACCCCTGGAATGGGGCAGCCAACAAGCACAGTTTGGGGCCGAAGCCGTCGCGTTTCCTGGTTTCCACCTGAGCTCATAAATCACACCAGAGCTGGATTAAAGCTTAGCTTGGATTCACTGGCAGTTCTGCTGTTTTCACTGAACCTTGCAGTGATTTGGATGGGAGCTGAAGATTTATGCATACTTGCAGAGCCCACGGTTCCAGGTCACAGCTTGGACCGAGGCATTACCAGGGGATCGCTGCTTCCCCCGGCGTCTTTGGTGGCCTCATCTGAGGCAAGAGGTTGCTTGGAAAATGCATCCAGTGCTTATCTCCCCGCTGAGCCTCCTCCTGAGTAGTGAGAGACTCGAGAAAAACAGGCCCAAAAATGCTGATATCAACATTGCTCAGGAAAAACGGGATCTGTCCTCGTTCTTAACTCGGGCAGTGTCGGATGAAACAATGCTTGGAAGGGCACACGGGCAGATCACGAGGAGAAAACAAACAGTGGGGCTGAATACAGGTTTTATTTTGCTTTTCTGATCTCAAGACACGCAAACGGGAGTCATAGAAACCCCAGCTCTGTGTCCCCGAGCGGGCTGAGATGATACCAGTGCTTGGAGCTGGGTGATAACCCCCAAAACATCCTGTCCCAGGGCAGTGCCTCCCTCAGGAAAGGTAACTTGGATCACCAGTTGGCTGCAGCCGAGACACCTCACCCCTGGCTCCCTCGTGCCAGCCCACAAACACATCCCTGCACAGCCACACGTGTTCCCTCACCCGCCGATCTCCAAACCTGCTCTGGAGGAGTTGGAGCTGGAACAATATGGCAGTAAAAAATAATGAAATGCCATCATAAAAAAAAAATAAAAAAAATGTGGAAAAGCAATTATTTATTTATACCTTGGGAACTAGGAATAATACACCTGTCTGGTGGGGATGGCTGGCACAAAGCTGGCATTGCATAGTGGTACTTAATAATTTTTTACCACACTTTATAGGCTCTTTCCTGCAATTAATGCTAAATAAAATCAACATTTCTCCAACTAGCGTTTCTGGCTCTCATTAACTCCCTTCTTGCCATTCACCATCTCTTTCCCTCTCAGTATCTTTTCTGCTTTGTGTTTATCTTCTAAATGTTTCTTTGCTCTTCACTTCTCCCAAGCTTTGGTCTGTGGCAGCTTCAAAGGACCTGCTCTCTAACTGAATTAGCTGAGATTTGGTGCAGGATCATCTCAAAACATAAGGTTTGGCAAGGGCTGCTCCTCCAGGTGGAACACAGGCACCTACCCAAGGTGCAGGATGAGCCCCAGAGCCCTGGCACAAGGATGGGAGGCAACACCCTCCCCTCAGGCTGATCCCACAGCTGGCAGGGCAGCAAAGCAGCTGGAACCACGGAAAAACCTCTGGAGGACCTGATGGGTGTGGAAGAGAAAGGCTGGGAGTTTAGTGTCATCCTCTCAGGTGAACTGGGAGTAAATAAGAGCGTGAAGGGAAAGGTTATTGATGGTGCTGGGAGGGGATTTTGGGACAAAACTGGTCCTGAGCTCGGCCCTGAATTAATTTTCTCTCCCTGTTTGTTTAGGAAGGAGAAGCTTCAAAGACTCACAGTGACCAAGAACCTCTCCTGCTTTTGCCCTCACTCCTCGAAATTCCAGCTGATTTCCAGTGATGTGATTCCAGCACTTTCACTGGTGTGAGCCTGGAGGATGACACTCCCTGCAGCAACACTGGCACAGGTAGGGTGGAAGTTCTAGGGAAATACAGATCTTCTTAAGGGTCCATTTTGGGCTTTTTACATTTTTGTATCAAAAATGTCAGGCAGAAATACCTGATGCTGGAAATGCCCCCAGTTCAGTTGATGCTTTCTCTGTTACTTCACTTGATCAGGCCCCAAGTAACACCAATTAATTCCCACCCCGAAACGAAGAGGGAGAATTTTGGCTTCATTAATCCCTCCTTTCTGATTTTCAAATTGCAGATTTTCTGGCTTTAATTTCTGTTCTTTTAAACAAACAAACAAAAAGCCCAACAGAGCTCCTGTTTTTTCACACAGAAGGATATTTTGGATGAAATACTCTCTCCCACTCCAAAAATCTCAAAATGCATGAATTAGTCCCTAATACCACTGAAATTATTTAATATATTTACTAATTATTTCAGTGGATAAAGTGAATTGGGAGAGTAATAAAAAGGCAGGGATTTCCCTGTGCCAGTGAACCCCAGGAGAGAAACTGTCCTGGAGCCTCGAAGGCGGGAGAGGATCAGCTCAGGGATGTTCACCACAGAGCCCCAGTCCAGCCTCACCAGGGCACTCTGGGCTGCTGTGGGGAGTCCCCCCGAGCCTTTCAAGCCTCACATCAAGAGGGTTTTTTTTCTTCTTTAATCAGGAGCAGTTGCAAACACGGCTCAGATGGCAGGATGGCTTTATCTGCCATCTCGCTCACATGTGGGGAGGGTGGGGGGAAATGGGACCCACATGTTATCAGCTGATGGATGAAATAGAGAGAGGATTATTGGGCAGGAAAGAGGAGCTGTGCCTGCTGCCGAGACCCATCTCCTCCCAGCCCACCCTCCCTCCTCTCCCTCTTCCCTCCCCACTCCAGCTCTCTGATGAAAAGGTTGGTGTCAGGGCTCCGGGATTTATGTGGATACTGGCGCAGCGAGGCCTGGCATTAGAGAATTGGATCCACGTGTTGCTCCCGCAGGCTGATCTCTGGGCAGGTTTCTGGGGCTCAGCAGAGCAGTGAAATACCACCTTGGCCCTGGGGCTGGCTCAGCTCTTTCCCTGCTCCCTTGTCCCCGACCTGCCGGCGGCTCCTCCCGCCTGGCTCCCATCACCAGCCCACGCGCCTGGCAGCACCTCCAGGGCTCCTCCGTGGCTCCTGGGTGCTCCTTTTGGGTGGTCCATCCAAAAGCAGTGGCCCAGGAGCACCATCCAGGCATCCCTGTGAGGGCAGATGACCAGGGACTCCGTGGCCACAGGACGAGCCGTGCCAGGCTCACCCGGAGATCGAGGCCAGTGTTGGCCATTCCCCTGCCAGCCCTTCCCCTTCCACTCAGTGAAATGCTTTGTGTTTGTCCTGGCTGGGTTGTCTTTGAGAGCTGTTTCAGGCTCCAGCTCCAGTTGTTTGAAGATCAAACTGAACTGCCTGATTTTGGCATTACTATTTAGGAATTATCTTGCCTGGATCCCGCCTGAGTTTCTCCATCTCCAGCACAGGGCTGACACTAATTGCCCATTTGCAATGCATTTCCAGACACGTGGCTGGAAAGTGCTGCATGAAAAAAACAGGCATTGTTATTATGAAACCTTCAGGAAAAAAAATTAATAGATTCATATAACTCCATGGCCATTAAAATAAACCTTATGTGAATGGAAGAGACGAGAACTGCACAAACCTTGAGCAAACCCAGATTTTCACCATGAAGCACAAACTGCTTTTAACCAGCAGTGCCAAATAAGTTTTATTTTCTGAGGTTTCTTATTCCCCCGTCTCCTTTCCAGTATTAGGAATTGCTGAGGAGCACGTTGGCCTGAGGTGAAGAGGGGAACTTTGCCCATCTCCTGATCTTAATGGATATCATTTTAGAAAGCAACAACAAGATGCTCTGCTTGGGCTGGCCAGGTCTCAGGTTGCTTTCAGCTGCAGAGGGGTCTCAGCCAGCCTTTCTGAGGGAGTTACCCTCTGGTTGGAGCACTATTTGTCAACAGGTTTGGGATAAATTGGGTTTATCCCCATCAGATGGTGAGAGAGGGTGGACCATCACCTCCTTGTGTTTGCTCCCTTTAGTGAAGTCAGGCAGCAATTTTTCAGTTTGCCTCCCCAAAGCTCCTCTGTTTGTTTGGGAGCCAGGAACAGGGTTCTGCTAAGAGGGTGCTGCGGTTGCTCATCCTGAGCTGTCCCAGTGAGTCAATAGCCTGGGGTGTGGGGCTGTCACAAGGCAGGGAATGGGAACACCCTTGGAGGGAGCCCTGTGCTGTCACCTCACCTCTGCCTGCCCTGGGGATGTTCTCATGGCTTCTGAAGTGTGAAGCATTTGATGGCTTCCTAAAAAGGCCACCATCCCTACCAGCAGACTTTCATTATGGTAACAATGTCTGTCTGTCCGCCCCTTTGCCTCTTTCCTCCATCCAGACTTCAGGCTCTCCATGGACCATTTTCATGTATCCCACAGGACAAACAAGCTGTTGCAGAAGGTCATGTTGGCATCTAATGCTTGACATGAAGCTTGTAAGTCACTGATGGTGGGGGAAGGAAAAGGAAAAAGGAAACCTTCCTGCTCACTTCATCTTGCTTTCCTCACACTGAGTCCAAGCTCATCTCCTGGGTGAAGAAGGTGGAAACTTCACCTCAAGGAGGAAAGGCTGGGAGAAAGTGGCCCAGCAATGAACATTCCCACTAATGAGCACCTAATTTTTGGTAAAAACCGTGCTGTCTGCCTGCAAGCTCATTTTTAAGGGCTAAATTTAGTGACACGTCTTGCAGTGACGCGTGTGGAGGAGGACTTTGGGATGACACATGGATCAGTCTCATTCCTGCATGGGAAACTTCCAGGCTCTGCTACTTTCACTGTCTGGAACAAATGAGCACCTTCCTGCTGATGCCATCAGACCATGTGAGCGCCAGCCAGACCTGGAAAGGTGCAGGTTCTGGAGAGCTGGAGGAGTGTGAGGTTGTGTAACTCACTGGCAGACGTGTGTGTATCTATTTGCAATCCATTGTATCCTGCTAACAGGTTTAGCTCCAGATCAGTAATGGGATTTAGTCACCCACCTCTTTGTAATTACTTTGGTATGCAGATGTTTAATTACATTTTGTCCTCAGCTAAGCTGGGTCCATCCTTCTGCATTTGTTGCTGGCCGAGACTGGGCACGAAGATGTGCAGCAACTTTCAGGCTCCTGCCAGTTCCTGGTGTTGATCAGATCTTCATTTTTTTCAGCTCAGTTGGCCAAGTTACAAGTGCTAAAGTTGGTGATCTGGCATTCAGATCTAGCCCAGCCTGAGTTCATAAAAATGGCACAGTCACTGCACTGTCAACAAGCGCCTTCAAACAGGAACGACAGTGCCCTAGAGCCTTCTGATGTTGCTTTTGGGGTGACAATGACTCAGAAAAGCTGGAAACCTCCAGATTCTTTGGCCAGGCGGGATGTCCCACTGATGCTTTGAGGGTCTCACACTTGGGTGAGACTTTGAGTCCTATCAGCCCAAAGGATGAGTGGGTGGGTGGACTCTCTTCAAGGAGGTCCATCCACTGGGGAAGATGGTCTTGTGGAATCACGGAATTGTTAAGGCTGGAAAAGACCTTTAAGATCATCAGTTCCAACTGTCAAATGTTTTTCCAACCATTCAATGTTTTTAGCAACTTCAACCCTCTACTGCACATCAGTTAAACCCTGAACACACCATACGACAACCAGGTAAGAGCACGAGCGAGGCCCCAGGATCCTGGTTTTTAGGGCAGTTTTGGGGCCAGCCTTGGCAGCCTGTTTAGTGGTGCCCTGTGAAACACTGAGGGCACCATAACAGCTCTCTGGGATTGTTTTTTAGGACATGAGGATTGCAAAGTTATCAACCCTGTGATAACTGGATTTTCTGATGGTGTTCCCATGGCCTCACCTGTAGATGTTTCTCCACGTGAACTCATCGTCAGTGCATCACCAGAGACAATCCCTCGAGGCAGATGGTGGCATCAGCCCCTTCTGCACTGCGTGTGTCACAGATCAAGTCCCTGCAAGCCTCATCCAGCGTGGCTCAGGCGTTACTCACCGTGTTTACTTTCCATCCACCTCTCCTGCAGAGCAGGGCCCGCCGTGCCAGCTGACAAACACCATCCCAGCAGTGTGGAAGGGACCTGTGGGGTGCCTGATGTGCCAGGTCCTGTCAGTCCTTCCCATGAAGACCCCCAGTCTCTCCAAACAGAATAAATTCTGCTTTTTTTTTTTTTTTTCCCCATTGCTGCAGCTTCCAGGAGCGTAAATAGAAATGGATTCTTTTTTTTTTCCCTGAAACTTTAGAGTCTTAATTTGTGAAGTGACGAAAGAAAATCACAAAGAGTTGAATGCATCTGGCAACATCTTCACTTTAAAAAAAAAGTCATTCAACTTGGAAGGATGTTTCCAAGAGAATATGGGAAAATGTATTATCTGCTTCATTTGAAAAGGAATTGCCTCTAATTGACAAGTTGCAGAGGGGAAACTGTTGCTCTTATTTAAACACAGCCCAAACCTGCAGCTTATAAACTTATTGTTAATCTCAGGCTGGCGGTTTCTGCTCCTTTTCACTTTTCATTTCAAATCCAATTGTTTTTTTCCCCCCTTTTATTGTCATGCCCAACTCCTTCTCTGTCTCAGGTAGATGGTCAGCTTTTTGAAACTTGTGTCATCTTGCACCCAGAATCTGTGTTGTTGCACCAAAATATCCCAGGATCCCATGGATGTTTCGGAGGCTGCTGTTCATGCACCTTCTCTGCAGTATCTGGTCCAGGTCACACAGATTTTGGGGCTGCTGCAAGCTGGAATTACCCACATTTCCAGGTCAAATATCATGGAAGGTCTCTGATCCAACAGACAAAACACTCACAGCATTTAGAAGGTGAGGAAGATGCCTCCAGTTAAGGTCTCAGAGGCGAAAAAAAAATCCCATATTTCCTTTTGATTGATTTTGGAAAGTCCGCCTTTCCAAAAAAATAAAATAAAACCCGAGGTGCGGGTCGGATGTTAAACAGGCAACCTACGTCAGCAAGGAGCTTGCTCTCAGTCAGCCATCCACCTGGAACACCTGGGGGCAAGGAAGGAGGCCCCGGGAACGTGTTGGAACAGAGCGGAGCCATCTCGGAGAGGAGCTGCCACCCAGCCAGGGCAAAGAGGCTTTGGAGCCACTCAGACGTCTCCTGTTTGATCCCCTCCCACCAGGAGCAGGATGCAAATGTCCATTCCAAGAAATCTCCTCCTCCTCCCCCCACCCCAGCAGGTTTATTATCCTAATGGACTTACGGCGCTCGCTGCTAAATTAACCTGCTTGGAAGTGTGATCGGCACTGGGAATTTTCCACTTTATGACAGACTTTGTAATAAAGAATTGGAGAAATCATAAATAGCAGCGGTGTTAGATCACTGGTGCTCATGAACTCACCTTGCTTAAAGAATGGTTAGAAAAGAGGGTTTTCTTTCTGATGGTGCATCCTTAAGAACCGTGTCTGTGTTACTTTTTTGCCACAATTCAGTTATTGTTTATAAGAACTTCTGCTTTGTCAAAAGAAGAGAACCCCCCCCCAATTATAAGAAATCTGTTTCAGTGTTTTCCATAAGCTCCTAGCCAAGTTGGCCAAGAACTAAGGCAAGGAGCAGGAAAAAAAAAAAAGGTATATGTTGTATACTCACTTAAAACTTGGCTAGAAATGACCTTTTATTGTCTTTTTTTTTTTCTTCCATGCCCAACTTGGCTCCTCGAGCCAAACTCATTGCCAGCTTTCTACAGTGTGTTATTTTCCTATGTGTTAAAAAACATTTAAAAAGCTGCCCCACAAGGGTTCTACCAAGGTTTTGCACGGACAAGGGTGGAGGAGCCTGGCTTTGAGAGTGTCGCCGATGAAAACGGCGCGATAAAACCTGGATATTTATTGTCTGGGGGGTGGGGGGTTTTTTTGTGTCTCTTTTTATTGCCCCCCTCCTGCTCCCTGTGCAGCCCAACATGGCAAGGTCTCCAAGTGGGCCGTGCTGACAGATGCAGCTGGAGACAGCCATGTGATGTTAATATAAACCTCCTCTGGCAGCTTGGAGAGGCCCCAGGAACGCTCCGGAGTGTTTCCCGCAGCGCCTGGCTCCGCTCGGTGCCACTCAGCCCCTGGGCCCGCCGGCTGGGTCGCCAGGACGCGTGTCCTCCTGCATCTGGGCACACCCCTGACTTCTCATACACACACAAAAAAAGAAACAGACCCAAACCAAGCAATTCTGGGTTCCAAAAAGCAACCCCCCAAAGCAGTTCCTGTCGTTCCGGCTCCTCCGTGAGCGTCCGGCCGAGGTGACGCTGGAGTCACGGTGGAATAAAATCTGCAGCAGTCTTTACATCTGAGGGGCATTTTCTCTTGGAATCCCTCATTAAAAGCACCACTTTGGAATAAATATAACGACCAACGTCTCACGCATATTCTTACTTGGGAAGAAAAATGATTTAAAAATTTGGTATTTCTTCTTGTGGTCGAGCACTTAAAGTCTGCATTTCGCTGAATGTACATCAGGGACATGTTTAACTTTTTTTTTTCTCTCTCTTTTTTTTCTTTTTTTTTTTTTTTTTAAATATTTAATTTCATTTTTGGTTTTTGTGCAGCCCCACAATGTTGTTTTTGTGGTGAGCTGCCATGGTGTTACCAACGCATCTGAACCATTGCAGGCAGAAAGGCAGCCACTTGAAAGCAACAATGAGGGCAAGTCTGCCCCAGCTTTTATTTCCTGTATGTATTTTGCCCTGTGTAAAGTTATACAAAGGGTAAATCTCTCAGATCTCCTGATCCTGCAGCTGCTTATAAATACACTTCATTTCATGGTGCAGCAGCACAAGCTGAATGCAGCCTTAACACAGAAGTATCAGTTTTAGAATGGCATTTAGAAATCCAGTGATGGCAAAGGAAATAAAAGCGAAATTTCTCTGTGTTGTGCAGTTTTCTCTCTGTATATTGTGATAACAAACATCTTTTGAAACCCAACCCCGGATGACTTAGGAGTGAAAGTCCCACTGAGAGAGGAGCCCAAATCAGTCAAGCGTGGCATATTCCTTATGGGCCCTTTCCCACCTTGTGGGATTCTGACTCGAGGAAATGGCAAGAGGCTGAGTCAGAGGAGGGTCAGGAAAAGGTCCTTCCCCCAGAGGGTGGTGGGCACTGAACAGGCTCCCCAGGGCAGTGGGCACAGCCCCAAGGCTGCCAGA